>QEPC01014617.1:545132-585829 GCA_003113815.1 Sphenodon punctatus
TAAATGACTTTGGCAAACAGGTGTGGGACCCCAAAACACAGAGAAAATGTGACAATCACATTTACAAAATATAATTGTCAGATAGCAATTGTTTGACTTGTGTTGACAATCGTGACCTTCTCCATAATGAGTTACCTTCTCAGTCCACTAACATATATCATGAGGCAAGAGGGCATGTTTTCTTAACCTACAGCTGGTGACCTGGTACTTACTGCCTGAAATGTTTTCATAGGGCATTCTTTTGTTAAAGCCAGTATAATGAGTTTGTTCCTATTTATATGAATTTATATTTTGTTTAAATCTTATTGAGCTAATTGCTTCAGTAATACCCTATGATTGCATATACCACAGATTAATTTTATGTTTCGTGAAGTATTGTTTTTTATCACTGTTAATTTTTTCCTTTTCCATTCTGAGTGTAATTTTTTATTCTTGGCTTACAGGCCAGCAATGTCAGCTAATCATTATTTAGATCATATGACCATAACCGGAAAGCAACAATTCAGCAAATAAATTTAGCTAGCTTTTACGTAGGTTTCTTTAAAAGAACATTACCACTTGTAAAATGTTACAGTTTTTGCTAACTTTTAATTTGCATCATACTCCTTGTTGAATATTTCTTTTTCATTTGCTTTGGTGTGCAGATTCGGGTGTAATTTTTTCAGTGTTTACTTACTGCTATTGGTTTTTGGTCAAAACAGCATTAAATCACATGAGAGAACTAAGCTTGAAATGATTTATTTATTGTTCGTTTATTTCCATTAATACCCTTCCCAATACACGATTGATAGATAGATGAGTCAAATATAGATAGACAGATAGATATTCTGATTCAGATCTAGCCATTGTCATCCGTGCCTTCATCACCTCGAGGTGAAACAACTGTGACGTGCTCTACATAGGGCTGCCCTTGATGACTGTTCAGAAGCTGCAGCTGGTACAGAATGTGGAGGCTTGACTCCTTTGAGGACAAGCCACCGGGAGCACGTTACACCGGTCCTCCGAAGTCTGCACTGGCTGCCTATAGCTTTTCAGGCACAATTTAAGGTGCTGGAAAACATTATATATTTGTGTGTGTGTGTGTCTCTCAGATTTTATATCTATCTATCTGTGGGGTATGAGGGAAGAATAGGAGCAGGAGGGGGTCAAAACTCACATTCCAATGTGACACAGCGAGGGTATGCCTGGAAACAAACCCTCAGGATGGAATAGGGCCTCTAGGATTAAGAATCCACAGCCTGGATCATCATTGGGTATCGGGGATGAGCGCACACTTCGTGGCTGCCACTGCAACCATGCACACGGGAAAAAGGGAAGGATCGGGGGGTGATGTGGATGGGGGGGAAACAGGGGTGTCCAAGCCCGGGAAGGGGGGAGTGAGACAGGGCAAGCACACAAAAGGGGCCAAGGAATTAGTGAGACAAGCTGCACACGAGGGGGGTCCACACTTACCTGGGTCATGCTACAAACACTCACCCCAGCCACTCGCTACACTCACTCGCCTCAGCCACATGTCACTCACGCACAAATCACTAGGTACTCAGAAAAGGTCCAATACACACAGTCGAAGCAAGTGGCCAGTCTCACAGGCACGTAGGCACTGATCACCAGCAGTGCTATAGTGGCGAGGAGCTGCTCTTCTACCCTGTGCTTTGGCGGGCTTGCAAGTGCTCTGAGCGCTGTGGGATTAGGGCTGAGGGCGTGGCTTCCACCTGCAACGGCGGCGTCCCTGTGGCCACACCCCCAGGCTCAGTGTGCAAACGTGGGGGCGGGACTGGAGAGTTGGGTGCGCTTCCTCCTCTGTCCTGCTGCAGCACCGTGGTTAGCGGTGCTGGCGCTGTTATGGGACTTACTAGTTTCTTTGTACCTGACACCAATTACCAAGTGTCTAGATGTTGGAGCCCCAGTTTAAGTAGACTATCAGTGTAGTCTCAACCGCAACCAACAAATTTTCTGATAATGGATCAGAATTTGTCACTAAGACTGGTCTTTTGTGGACTCTTACCACCACCTTTCTACTATAATGCCCTTGTGACTGTCTCTGGCATGAGATCAGTCTCCTGTGGAGTAATACCACCTTTTATTATAATATACTAGTGGGCTTCTGCCATCTTTAGTATAATATAGTTGTGGGCTTCTACCACTTATGGCACAATATACCTTTTAGTATGATATAGTAGTGACCGTCTTGTTCCCCAGATATCCCATAATATCTCAGGAATGATCAGTTCCTGGGATCTTACATAAGGAATTCTGTTTTACCATTAACATATAATAATGAGGACACAAACTGACCAATAAAGATAGATTTTATTTTTCCAAGTATCTTAACACATAAATTCTTCCAGTCTTATAGACTGGTTTCTAATCTTATTATTCTAAAGTTTATCTATCCCATTCATACTCACTCAGGCATACATTTGGACTGGCCAGGTCCAAAGTAACCTTGTTGAAGGAGGCTGGAGAGATGGCTACCGCAGAGCTGCCCCTAGGTGTTGGGTCAGTTGGTTTCTTTCTCTCTCTAAGTCAGTGGGTTTGTGCCTTCTTTTATACACCCCTTCGTTGGTCACTTTCACTGGCCACCTGTTTGGCAGTGGTCCAGGGGCTTTTGCAAGTTGATGCTCTGTCAAAGATGCGGTCTGTGAATTTCCCAAAACAACTTGATTTATCAAATGCTCTGGAGAGCCACAGTTCACACCCAAGAACCTCAAAACCGTTCTTCTCTGGCTGACCTGTCAGGGGCTTTCTGGCCACCTGCTTGAGGTTGCTGTTGGTAGGCATAGTGTCTTTCGTTGGCCCTCCAAAATAGATGTTTTTCTGCTGCTGTACTGGTTCTTTTTGGAGGGCTGGCCCTTCTCAGGCTGCTGCCGCTAAGCCCCGCCCCAAGCCCTGCCCCCACACTGCATGTTCATTGGTGGGGGGGCCCTGTTTGAATGACGCGGCGCGCGCACTCATGGTGAATGGGCATGCATGCGTGCGCCTGCCTTACATGCATCCCCACTCAACCCCCACTCGTCCCCTTGCACGGAGCAACTGGGGAAAACGGCAGTTGCTCCGTGGGTGCGGATGAGTGGGGGGTGAGTGGGGATGCGTGAGTGATCGTGTGCATGCCCCGCCGCACCGGCACACCCATGGACTCCCCACCCGGTGGAGCCATGTAAAAAGGGCCTGTGAGGAGCCACTGGAAGAACAGAAGGTAGCTGCTTTGTAAACAAGGTTCTTTGAGATGGCTCCAAACATTCTCACAACACCCACCCTTCCAGCCCCGCATGGAATTTTTTTTTACAGTCCTAGAAAGGGTTGGAAAGAACTGTCATTCTGAGGGGGAGAGTGCTTTTTATACTAGAGGAGCTCGAGACCATCACGTGGTCTGTTATTTGAATATGGTGAGCATGCCATGCACAACCCAGTTGTGGGAATGTTCGGAGCCAGCTTGAAGAACCTTCTTTACAAGGTAACAACCTTCTGATCGCTCACATGGGGAGGAGTTGTTTGTAAACAAACAGCTTTATCTCCCAGTCCTACTAGCAGGCAGACGATAGAGGCAGGTGAGGGATGGGGATCCGGGCAGCAACCTCCGGCTGTGTAGGGAGAAAAGAAAAAAATGGAGCAGGGCAGCACTGGCACCAGAATTGCTGCCCCCCCCCAAAACACTGCCCAAGGCCCAGGTCTGCCCCTAAGTTCGGGCCTGTCGACCAAAGCCACAAGCGCAGTTTCCATGCCAAACCCAGGATGAAAACCTGACTGAAATGGATCCAGGAATCCGACAGTGTCGAGATGCACCTGGAGCTGTTGGGCAACCACCCATTCAATAACTTTTCCTAAAAAGGGAAGGTTAGAGACAGGCAGATAGCTAGCCAGTGTGTCAACATCCAAATATTATTTCTTAAGCAGGGGATGGACCACCACAGTTTTAAGGATGTCTGACACCCTTCCTCCTGAAGGGAGGCATTGACAACCCCAGCCAACAATGGTCCCAACGTCTCCTGGCTGGCTTTCACCAGCCAGTATGGGCAAGGATTTGGTTCACAAGTGACTGCCCTCATCACCCCAAGCACTTCCCTCGCATTGGAGGGTGATACCGATTGAAAGTGATCCAGATAAACAGGACTAGACTGAGCTTCCATAACCCTAAACTCTAACTCTGCAGTTAAAATGGTAGCACCCATGTTGTGGTGAATACGAGCAATTTTGTCTGCAAAGTACTTAAAAATGTCACAGCGGGCAACAGATGAATCCATTTTCTGGTGGAGATGGACTGGATTTACCAGATCCCTCACATCCTGGAACAGCTGTGCTGGATGAGACTTTGCATACGCTATGATAACGGATAAGAAAGCTTTCCTCGCTGCCATCACAGCCACGGTGTAGTCTTTCAAAAATTATCTATGTTGCAGTCAGTTGGCTTCAGCACGAGTTGAGCACCACCTGTGCTCTAACCGCCTACCCTCCCGCTTTAGCCACCTCAAGTCCTCGGTAAACCAAGGAGGCTTGTCCTGACGAAGTGATGGCGGTGGACGTCTGGGTGCAACTGTGTCAGTGGCCATGGTCAAGATGTCATTCCACAAAGCAACCAGGTCATCGACAGAGGAGCCGTCAAGGTCAGTAGGTAAATCCCCCAGAGAGTTCTGGAAACCAGTTGGATCCATCTGTCTCCGGGGGCGGACCAACCTAATCGGTCCACTACCCTGACGAGGACATAGGAGGATAGGGATCTGGGTCTTCAGCAGGTAATGGTCTGACCATAACAATGATCTTGCAACAGCCCCAATAATCTGAACCCCTGTTTCCAGGCTGGTACAAAACATCAAATCCAGTGTGTGTCCCACCTCTTGTGGGGCCAGATAATATCTGGGATAGGCCCATGGTTGTCATGGCAGCTATAAACCCCTAAAATGCCAGCCTCAGCATGTATGTTGAAATCACCGAAAACAAGTTCAGGTGATTTCAACACTACCGCTGAGACTAGCTTGGCTAGAGCAGTCAGGGGGTTTACTGTGCAGCAGGGTGGTCGATACACTGCAAGAATCCCCAAACTATCCCGGGTCAAATCCAGCCCCAGGTGGACACTCTATACTGGACACAGTCAGGCACCAGATACCTACAAAAGGCCAGGTTGTCTTTACAGATCACTGGCACTTCGCCTTCTGGCCCCCAGTCCTAGGCTGACGCTGCACCAAGTATCCGGCTGGCACTATCTGGGACAAAATGGGCCCAGATGCCTCGTCCAGCCAGGTCCCTGTAATGCATATGAGGTCAGTGGTCTTATCCTGAATAAGGTCAGAGATGGATGTTTTATTTGCTACTGATCTCGCATTTAATCAGGGGCCCCACTGGCCTCAACTGCCAAATATCTGAGGAGAGGAGTGGGACAGGGGGGATAGACACAAGGTGCCTTTCCCGTTGTCCCTGGTAGTATTCCTTCCCCTCCCTGCCATACCTCCCCATGCCTAGCACAACCCAAATTGGTTTGGAAGCTGCCCCACTCCCCACCTCCCCCACAACCCAAATTGGTTTGGAAGCTGCCCCACTCCCCACCTCCCCCAAAGAGGTCCCCGCCTCCAGCTTCTGATAACTATTCCCCGACCCCCAAGCATTATAACCCTCACTGGGCAAACTGTTCTCTAGGGGGAGGGGTGGCCGGAGATCATACCTTGAGCCCCGGTATACCTGGAGGCGGAGTAACAGCAAAAGCAGGCAGGGAACCCTCCCTCACCATTCCCTACCAAACACATACCCTCCCAAAATCCCTTCCCCCCCTTCCCCCCCATGCCTGTACCCCTCTCTCACAGGTGGACCAAGGCACTCCCTTCCCCCACTACCCCTGTGTCAATACCCCTCCCCCCCTCTCACTGGGGCCACAGCACATCCTCCCAAACACTTCCCCTGTGCCTGTACCCCCTTCTCACTGGTGGGGCCATGACACTCCATCCCAACCACTTCCTCTTTGCTTGTACCCCTCCTCACTGGGGGGCTGGAACTTTCCCTCCAACTGTGAGGATCCAACTGACCCATCTCCCCTCCACATCCCAACAATTTAAAAAACAGTTAAGCACAAAAAGCAACCCAGTGATCCTCCAACCCCGCCCCCAAAGAGGCCTGTGAACGGACACTGCCTGCTGGCTGTCGCCTGCAGGGCAGGGAGCTGCTTTTTATGGTAACTGGATGGATGGGCAGCCTTGATGCAGCTAATGGTGGTGAGTAGCAGCAGCAACAGTCCCAGTCCAGCAGCCCAATAGGAGTTTCCCCCATTCCACACGTGCGGGGTTTGGTTGTTCTTTAAAAAAAGTTTTATACAACCTAGATTTCAAGGTTTCATTAGTGTACTGGGGTAAGTGGAGGATAACTGGCACATTGCATAGTGAAGTATGCCTGTGATTTGACCATGTACGATCAGTATACTGTGTGTGTGGGGCGCGCACGCGCACGCATGTGGTATGCTTATGTATTTATTTGTGGAATCAAATAAACAAGCGTGATTCACTAGATTTACGCTCTTTTCTCTCATACCAGTAATAATTTCAGAAAACATGATGATAATTTGAAATTGGGTTTGACTTTATTCTGCTCATTTATGAGTTTGGGAAAGTAATTGCTTTAAACTGACTGTCTCGTACATTTTTTATGACCAAGATGTAAAATTCCTTTGGAGTATCAAACCTCAGAAGATAAGAATGAGAGATGGAGTGATTTTTCATTATTTGGTAGCTATCTTTATGAAAACATAAATCAAAGCATGTGATTTACAGTATGTAATGAAAACCTGTGTTCTACTACTTACAAGCAGAGAAATTATTTTAGCTGTGGTGAGTGATGCCTTTTTGTTTTTCATGTATAATAAAACACTTTTAAAATAATTTACAAATATACTATGAACATGTATGCTTCATGGATAGATGATATGATACACATGTATTCATAGATGGCTGGTGGATCATTTTTAAAATTATATCCATCCATTTAAAAATAAACTCCGTTTATACTGTAACCTGAAAAACCAGGATTTTGCCTTTGAGGAAAGAAGACAACTGAATGCTGGTCAGTCCTTATGTGTTACAGGACTTGGAGCAAAGTCTCAGGTGGCTTACTCAGAATGCATAATTATCACAGATGTAATAGTGTAGAAATTTAACTCTCAGACCCTTAACTATGTCAAACCATGATGTTTGTGTATATAGTAGAGAGCTGCATAATTACGGACAAGGAAGACATCCATAGCATGCAGCATTTTGGACGTTTTTGGCTGGTTGAGGTTGGTGCTGCTGCTGCAGGCAGACCCTCCTTGTTTTCATAGAGGCTCTAGTATCAGGGCTCTAGTATAGTGACAGTTTTAATGGGAGGAAAGTTTACCTTCTCCCTCTGATAGTTTAGTTTGCTAAAATTATATTGATTCAGTGGAAGTGTCCTCAGCCAGGTACAAACAGTGTAGACTCCTTGGTGCTCAGTTGTCTGAATGATGGCCTTGGAAACATTAATCAACTTAAATTGTTTTCCTTGGGAGTTAGCGATCTTTTTCCTACATTCAGTTTAGATATTAACTTTTTTACCTGAGTATTTGTACTGGTTTGCTATGAATATCCTACATGTTACATACTTTATACAAAAAATAGGTTCTCTGTTGTGTGAATATGTACGTGCAACAAGATGCATGCTAAATGGCTGTTTTGAACAATCCTTTCCCAGATAATTATGTTCATTTACTTTCCCCCACTTTTATTTTTGCCTAAGACAAATGTGTTGTGTGAGGACTATGTACATACTAAAATTCTAAGGAGTCAAATTAATTCCAACTGAGAGGGCTGAGATATTAATTGGGCTCCACTTAAAAAAAAATTATATGGGATATGTTCTTTAAAGTTTCTGGGTGCTTGAAAGGCGACTGTGGAAAGGGATGATCTTAACGCTTTGAATATAAACAGTAGTTATTTCTCAAAATAAATAACCTATTCAATTTAAATCTTAATTTCCAAAATGTTCAGTATAAATAAGCTATTTTTGGTGAGTTGGGCCTGTTTATAACAAAGATACTCTATTAAATGTGTGTACACAAAAAGTCAGAGCTAGTAAAAATCTACCTTTTCTTTGGCTTTTGGAGTACATTTTAAAACTCTTAAATAAAATATAGATTTTATTTAAAAGGCAACTCCTAGCCTGAGTGATGATTTGATGACTTTAATGCTAGAGTGAATTTTTACCAGTATGTTTGAAACCTCTGAAGACAATAGTTGATAATGGAAACTGCTTTTCTTAACTATCACAATGGGAACGGCACTGCTATAAAGCCTAATGAAATTACTGGTTACATGTACATTTCTTACTGTTCAGAGGAATAGTAATCTGAAGCCTATTTTATAATCTTCAAAATTAGTCTTGAATGGTCTAGGAAATGATAAACCAAATGTTATAAATGTGCTTTGTTCTTTATTTAGATTATTGTTGGTGAAGAAATGCTGGTATATTATCGGTTTTGGGTCTCAAATGATGAACCGGCAGTATGATTCTGTAAGACTTATTTTCCTCTTCTAGCATGATCTTGATTTTCAGGTTGCATAATGGGCACCCATGTGCTCTATAAATATGTGAAATAATGTTGTATGACAATGACTTGTCTTTACTTCTGCAGCAGTTTCTGATAGTTTGGCCAAGAACACAAAGTTTCCTCCACAAATAGGCCTTGACTGTCTGGATTTCTCTGAAGTGTAGCAACAAGAGATATTTAGGTTTCCTGTTATCTAAGTCTGGGCTAGGCTTAACTCTATTATCTACCAACATCTGAGAATCAGATTTATTCAGCTGGTGCACAGCACATGGAAACCTTAAATCTGTACAGTACAAATACAAACACTTTGTAGAAACTAACAGTTTTCTTTTTGTCCTTTTTCTCTCTCCCACTTTCCTTTTCCTTTTACCTCAGCATTTTTCTGTGTCGCTGCAGTTTCTCATAATTTCCCTTTTCTCCTTCAGCTCTTATCCTTTTTTCTTTCTCATTAGCTCTTTTTCCATTCTTTATTTTCTGTCTTTTTGTTTTGTTTCTTCTACCTTTTCTGCCTCTTTCCTTTCAAAAAGCGTGGGAAGCAGTGAGACAGGTGTGGTGCAGAGGTACCCCATAGTACACTAAAGTGTACTTAAACGGGCGGGTAGGTAGTTAGAGTGCAGGTGGTGCTTGACTTGTGCCAAAGCTGACCAACTGCAGCATGGGTAATTCAGAGGACTTTTGCCGTGGCTGTGGTGACAGTGAAGAAGGCTTTCTTCGCCGCTGCCATATCGTTTGCAAAGTACCATCTAGGAGCTCTTCTGGGTGATGAAGAGCCTGTTAAATCCTGACTGTCTCCACCTGCAGTTAGTCATTAGTTGCCCACTTCGATGAGTGTGCCACCTACACTTTGCAGATAAAGTCACTTGTATGTAACACGACATGGGAACTGCCAGTTTGGGTGCAAAGCCAGAATTTGCTCTGGTTTAGAGAGGCTCGGTCCTGTCTGGTTTGCTTGGATCAGCTTCATTTAGTCTTGCCCATCAATGCAATGTGTGTGCTTGGAGTGGTGTGGGCGACCAGTTGTGAACTAGATCCATGCCCATCCTGGCTTGTGAAAGCTAGCTCGGAGACTTTGGGGCTATTGATGGCTGGGGGTTATCAGTGCCTCCCTTCAGAAGGGCAGGGTGCCTGATGGCCTCAAAACTATAGTCATCCAGCCCCTGCTTAAGAAACCATCTCTTGACATTACCTCCCCTGACAGTTATTGCCCAGTCTCTAATATTTCCTTTTTGGGGACGGTTATTGAAAGGGTGGTTGCCTCGCAGCTTCAGGTGTCTCTCAATGCTGTTGGATTCCAGGGCCCACGTCAGTCAGGCTTTTGTCCTGGACATGACACAGAGACTGTACTTGTGGTCTTGGTTGACGATCTCCACGTGGAAATCAACAGGGATAATTGCGTCCTGCTGATTTTGTTAGATGTTTCGGTGGCCTTTAATACAGTTGATCATGAGGTGGTGTTGACATGACTGTGTAACCTAGCAGGGGTTCACAGGACTGCTCTTGAGTGTTTCCATCCATTCCTGTTGGGGAGAATCCGGGAGTGGGTGGGGAGTCTAAGTGTTGGAAAGACCACCTCTTCCCTCATGTTCTGTTGTGGCTGCTGAGGTCAGCTGGGAGTACCCCCTTGCAGATAGCCTCTGGCGGTAAAGTTTCTACAACAAGGGCACGTAGAGAGGTGTTCTTGGTGGCTGTCTCACAATTATGGAACTCCCTTCTCTTGGAGATTAGTCTAAGCCTGAGCGTGCTCATCTTCTGGAATTGATGTAAGATCTGTTTTGCCAGCTGTTTGGCAGGCAGGGATAGGGTTGGGCGGGGTGGGGAGTTAAGGAAGGGTTGGGGGTTAAGGGGCTTTTTAAAAAGATGTTTTAATATGTTTTAATAGATTTTTTAAAATATGTGTTAGCAGTCCTGAGCCTTAAATGGGAAGGGAAGGGCATATAGCTGAATAAATAAATAAAATAAACACACTTTGCCACCACTTTTATCTGTCTTGTGTTGCTGCTATGATTTCCTCACTATGCTTGTGCAAGCCAGTATGAGGCAAGCTGTTGCGATGGTTTCGGCTTCCTTGCATACCTCTTGACATTTCCAATGATCAAGCAGGGACAAGCCCTGCCCCATAGCAACTAAGCTCCACCCCCTTGCATGCAAGTGCGTACACCCTCACCCACATCACCATACCTCTCAATAGTCCAAATACATAGAGGGACAAAAAATCTCTTGTTTATCATCCCACTTAATTTCTTGTCATTGCATCATCTCCCCATTCTCCTCTCAAGTGCTCTTCCTGGGAGGCAACCAGGAAAGAGGTTCCTGAGGCTTGAATACTGCTCTCTCTCTCTCTCTCTCTCTCTCTCTCCTCTGAAAGAGGGACAATGGGATTGAGCACAGAAAGAGGGACTGTTGGGTGTATACCTGGAGCTCCCTCTCCATTACACACTTCTGCATAGCCCTGTATGCTCCTGGGTCCAGCTGTTCATATGATGGCCAAAGGAAGCCTGAGTTCTGTCTGCTGCAGCCAAGGCCGTAGACTAGCAAGCAAAATAGGAAGGGTGGTGGATGTGCTCTCTACCACCAAAACTAGTAGACTTAGCAGACTTTAAATTCCAAAACAGCTTTGTTCAAGAATAATTCTTCCGAGCCTTTCTAGAGAACTATCTTTTGTTTAATTAGAACTTTTAATGTATTTTTGTAGGATATTACACAACTTTTCACTTTAGCAGAATTCAAAAAAAGATTAGTTCACAGTCCTCAAACACTTACTGTGGAGAAGTCCCTTTGACTTAAATGAGACTACTCCAGGGTAAGTGGTTGGAGGATTGCAGCCTAGGCATTCATATGAATAAGAACAACATTCAAACATCTCATAGTAAGGACAAAAAAGAAACCAGCAAACAGATCCGGGGATTTTAGAAGGTACTGCATGGACATTGCACTTACTAACTTTTGACAGCTTGACTTGTCAATTTAATTAAGGGTCTTTTCATATACGTTTTTTTGTGATTTTCTAGTTTTTGTGTAATTTAAAATACAACTTACTATATGCAATTTCTCTATTATGTGTCATACTTAGGATTTGAAACCTGAAACTTCAGCATTACAGCATAGACAGTTATCGCTGAAAGGGCTGCAGGGACAACTTCTCTGTGTAAACATGTTCTAAGATTAAAAATGGTAGCAGCATGCATTTCAAACATTCTTTTCCAATGATAGGTGAGGCATGAATATTTCAGACAAATCAACAAGTTTTAGTCGCCATTGAATAATTTTGAGTTCTTACCCTTCCGCCATAAAAACATTTTTGGAGACAGAAAAACCAAGCTTTTCTTCGTAATTAAATTACTCTGCTTCTCTGCCAAGTGCTTATTAGTGCATACTAGTAGTTAACACTGAATGGTTAATGACTGAAGCAGATCTCTGCAGTAGCTATTACCACTAGCCGGTACTGCTACAAGTAAATTATTATTAATGAAGATATCTACCCTGTCACCACAATAGTAATTGTTGCATGATTTCTGAGCAGTTGGACATTATTTTTCATAGATCACGGTATAAAACTTGGTATTTTCTATGTTTTTAGTAGATTGTTGAGATCTGTTTCTCAAGCCCGACGGGAAAATGTAACGCTGTACTTTACAAAGACTCAATCCGTTTTAAATGAGATAGTAGGACTTCTTTATTATTATTATTATTATTATTATTATTAAAGTGTTGTTTGTTCAGAAGGTTATTTTCTAACAAGGATATCTGTTTGAAAGTTATGTGTTCTTATCATGAACAATTAGGATAGCTTGTGTAGACTATTTTTGGCACATACTAGTAACACCGCTTGCATCTTACAGCAGTTACATTCCAAGCTTTGTTACAGTTTTTGTAGAGAAGGTTGAGATGATGCATTAATCACTGTGGAGTTTGCCAGGAGGTTGATTGTCTATTTGCCCTTATTAGAATATCTTTTTGCTGTATTCCCTTGTGATAATATGTAAACGTTAAACCAGATATTGTTTTATAAAAGTAATTCGGGAAGGGGAAAGAAGCAATGGAATAATTGGATTCTTCAAGTGATCTCAAGTTCAGGTATGAAGCTCAATGAAGTTATACATTTCCAGAAAACGAATTCAGTTACAATTTGTGCTTAATTTATCAACCATATTGTTTCTTCTCTGTGTATTTCCCCCCTGTTATTTATCAATACATAGTTTTGAACAGTATACTTGTCTTAGTCACATGAAATGACAAGATGTATCTCAATTTCTGTAATGTCTTTAGATGACTTTATTATTGTAAAGAAACAGTGCATTTTTGCAACTAGAGCCATTTCCTACATAATTGAAATCCTTTTCCTTTGTAGAATTGTTTGGGAAGAATTTGCATGGTTTAGGCTTCCTCTCTCTCCCTTTTGCAGAAGGCAGCTATATAAACGTAAAAAGTGCAACAGAATGATTATGGGCAAACGTTGACAAAATTGTATGTGGTCAGTTATTTCTTAATTATAGCATTTTATAATCCTTTAAAAAAGATAAATCGTATTCAGTCACAAACTTATTATTGTAATATAACCATTTTAAGAATGCATGCACGTTATCCGTATAGTTAATGTATCCTGTTTTGTCCCCTCAAATCAAAGATACAGGATTGATTTGTTAACATAGAATGGTTCAACAGTCAAGTCTTGACAGGACTTGCTCCAAATAACTTGGTGTCCATTTGGTGTGGAAAGCTTTTATTTTAAAAGTTGTGATCTTGTGAACTGTATTAAATGCTTGTATGACCGTTTAGATTGGGAGGTCTTACAAAAGAAATACATGTCATAAATAAACTTCTGGGTTTAGTTTTTAGTTATTTAAACACCTACAAAACAAAGAAAGAAATCAAAATAGGTATTTTGCTAATAAACATGAGGAAAATGCTGGAAATAGTTACTCATTTGGTGTTGATTTTCCCAGTGCAATTTGACAATTTAGACAAAGTCCTTATTCTCTTTCTTCTACAAAACATGTTGGCCATTTTTTGTATATATAATAAAAGTTTAAGTAGTTTATACTTAGGAGAATTCGTGAAGTACCTCAAAAGATCTCATTAAATTCTTAGGATGCCCTGAAAAACTCTGAATTTTGAATCTTTCCAGAGAACTCAATTGAAAGATGAAATTGATAAACATTGAAAAGTAGAAGCCCTAACATAAATGCAACAGTATGCTTGGTTTTTATAAAGTAACTTTAAAATGTCCTCAGAAAAGTGAGATTCTAAAATAACAGTTCTCAAAATATTGCCTGTATCTGTTTAATTTTACATGCAATTATTTTTCCCCAGCCTCAAAGCAACCTCAACCTGCTCTTGTATGCAGAAGCCAAACAGTGACAATATTTGAAATACTTTATCAAGACTATTTCAAAGTATTAGTGGAAGCGATACTAACTGAATTGTCAGCCAGTACTGTTCTCTGTCTTAATAAGGAAATCTTATTTTGGAAGTGCTCTCATTATCACTGCACTGACTGCAGGAGTTCACTTGTAAACCCATATCAGTTCCTTACACTTCTTTCGTGAGGTTCCCCAATGCAAGATGTGAAATGTTAAAATTGAAAGGCACCTGTCTTTTTAATCTTTTTTAAAATGTTGTCTTTTCCCATAATAACATAATACGTTGTCCTTAATATAATTTGAAAAAGTTTAGTAAAAGATCATGTTGCAGCTACCACTACCCAAGTAAAAATCTGAAGGTGCAGCTCTTACCAAGAGACTGCGAGAAAACATTTACATCTAAGCATCATAAGATAGGAGAATAATGGTTTTCTCAGAAGTTTGTTCCTCAGGTTTATTTTGCTGGTCAACTAAAGACTTTCTCCATTCTTCCCAGTTTACAGTATTATGTGTCTATATGTATGTGTGTATATGTATATGTGATATATATTTCAGGTGTTGGTTTTTCCACAGTTGTCACCTAAGCTTACTAAGAATATATTATTTACTTTGCAACTCAATTTCCTGTCAGTAAAATGAGAAGAATACAGTATTTCGCATATCTCTGTGTTAAACTCTTTAGGCTTCTTAGCCTGAATATTACTGCGAAGATGTATGCATTTGTTGCATGATTTTTAAAAGTGTATTTTTCAACTTGAATGCTGAGGTGAATGGAGAGAAGCTTTCTTGGCTACTTCTAGACATGGCCAAAATGTCTTTCATTCTCTGTTGCTGTCTTCTTTGTTTTTCATACTATTAATAGTACAGAAGAACATGAGTTTAGAAATCTGCAATGAAGCAGCTGTGGCAAGATTTTTTAACTTTTGGCGGTCAAATCGGCAAACCTTTGGATGTGAGAGTTAAGGACTGCTTGACTCTAGTTGTCTTACTCAGGGTATTGTATATAGTACCATGCCTGCCAATTCTGAATGTGAATTATTGAGGCATGGGAGTGCCTGGATAATTAAGGCACCTTGCACGCTTCATTATAAAGACGGAACATCCTATTCCTTATAAAATTGAGATAATTTATACTATCGCTGTGAAATTTTGCATGGAGTTGCTTGGCTGAGATATTTAATCTGTTGAAATTTCAGAGAAATTGGACTTAAAATGGCTGAGATCCAACAACTGAAAGATTGGAGGCTGAGAAGCAGTTTTTTGCTTTTTTTGTAACCGTCTCAATTTGATCAGCCTGGCAGTTTTTAAGTTATGGGTCAGGGCTTGAAATAATTTTAAAACTTCAAGCCTGTGAGATAGGGGTGCCTTGGTTTTGTCCATTACTTTGTCCATTACTTAAAAAATTATAACATGTTTAAATTCCCATTGTAGTCTATGGGAGAATGCAAAGCTGCACTTAAGTTTCCTAGTGTGGCTTTCTGGGACTACATTTCCCAGCATGCCACACTAGGAAACATGGTGGCCCCCAGCATGCACATGCGTTCAGCAGTCCTGGGCCTTTAAATGGCCGAAGTAATGGCAACAGGCAAGTGGGCAGGGGGAGGGGGGAAATATATGTGTGTGTGTATGTGTCCTCTCTCTCTCTCCCCATGTCCCTTTCTGTGTGTGTGTGTGTGCCCTTCCCCTTTTCTCTGTCTCTGTGCAGGGAGTGTGTATGTGTGTGTGTGTGTGTTCATGACCCCCAGTGTGTGTCCCAACGTGTCAGTGTCCCTCCCTTTGTGTGTCTATGTCCTTTGTGTGTGCGCCCCCTCTTTCGGTATGTATGTGCTTGTGTGTGTCCCTCGTGTGTCCATGTCCCCATGTGTATGTGTCACTCTGTGTGTCTCTCCCATGTCCCAGTGTGTGTCCCCCTAGATGTCCCCCCTGTGTTTGTGTGTGTGCGTGAGAGAGTGTCCCCCCCCTGTGTGTGTGGTGTGGTGTGTGTGTGTGAGAGAGAGTGTCCCCCCCCGTGTGTGTGGTGTGGTGTGTGTGTGAGAGAGTCCCCCTCTGTGCTACCACATGTTTGTATGTATCCCCTCTGTGTGTGTGTTCCATCCATGTGTGTGTTCCCCATGTGTCTGTGTGTGTCCCCCCGTGTGTGTGTCCCCATGTGTGTGTCCTTGTCCCCCCGCATGTCCCTGTGTGTGTGTACGCCCCTGTGTGTGTCGGGGTGTGTGTCCTCCCTCTGGGTGTGTGTGTGTTCACATGTCCCAGTATGTGTCTCCCTGTGTGTGTCCCCCCTGTGTCCCTGTGTGTGTGTCTCATATGTGTGTCCCCAACTGTGTGTGTGTGTCCTGTGGTTGTGTGTGTCCCCCGTGTGTGTGTGTTGCCGTGTGTCCATGTCCCCCTCTCTGTTCGCTTGTCCCCTGTGTCCGTGTGTCCTCGTGTGTGTGTGTGTGTGTGTCCCCTGTGACAGAGTTTGTGTATCCCCATGTGTGTGTTCCCCATTTTTTCACGTGTCTGTGTTCCCCTATGTGTGTGCCCATGTCCCCCCGTGTCTGTGTGTTGCAGTGTCCCAGTGTGTTGGTTTCCCCATGTCCCAGTGTGTTTGTGTGTCCGTGTGTCCCTCTGTGTCTGTGTGTTCCTCTGTGTCCCCCCCGCCCTGTATGCGTGTGTGTGTCTCATGTGTATGTGGGGGTGGGGCAGGGCAGGATTGGGGGAGCTAGGGGGCAGGGGGACTGTCTGAGACAGGCTGGCTGGGAGGAGATGGAGTGCAGGATTGGGGGAAGGGGACTGTCAGACGAACTGGTTGAGAGGTGATGGGGTAGGATTGGGGGAACCTACGGTGTGGGGAGTGTCTGGGGGCTGGCTGAGAGGAGATGGAGCAGGGGGAACTTTCAGAGGAGCAGTCTTGGAAGAGATGGGGGTAGGATTGGGGGAGCTAAGGGATGGGGGAGTGTCTTGAAAAGGGCTGGCTGAGAGATGGGGGCGGGATTGGGGGGAGCTAAGGGACGGTGTCTGGGAGGGGCTAGTTAGGAGGAGATAGGATCAGGATTGTGGGAGGTTGGGAGGGTGCACAGGGAGAGGTCTACAATTATATATAATTAGATACAATTATTAACTTTTATTGAACATCCTCTTAAAAAACAGGAAATTCCATTGTAAAAAACCATCCACTTTACAGTAATAGTTAAGGCTCTTCCAAATTCAGTCACATGCTAAAAAGCATGGAAATTGCAAGTTAAGGGTCCTGCCTTAACTTGCGCACCATGTAAGCAGTAAAGATGTTGTACAGTCTCGCGTATTGTGTTTCATACCAACTTAAGCTCCATACACCCACACTTTTCTTCCAGTCCCAGTCCTCTTCCTCTGCAGGTTGGGGACAACACTGAAGGTCATTCTCCATGTTCAGCCTCTGCTCCCCCAGGCCTGAGCTACCCCCAACTCTACTGCTGCCCCTCAATCCCCACTCACAACCCCAGATCCCACAGCCGTGATCTCCTTTCCAGCTCTGCCACTGCCCTTCAATCCCAACCCGCAGCCCCTGCTTCCCCAGCCATGACCTTCCCCTCCCAGCTCTGCCGCTGCCCTTCAGTCTCCACCTGCACCCCTGCTCCCCCACCCCGTGGTTCCCCGAGCTCTGTCACTGCCCCTCAATCCACACCTGCAGCCCATGCTCCCCCACACCTGAGCTCCCCCCAGTTCTACTGCTGCCCCTCAATTCCAGTCCACAGCCCTCACTCTTCCAGTCCTGAGTACCTCCTCAACTCTCCCACTGCCCCTCAATCTCCACTCGCAGCCCCTGCTCTCCCAGCCCCAGGCTCTCCCAAGCTCTGCCACTGCCCCCTCACCCTGTCCATTCCCCAGCTTCAATGTAAAGAAGTTTGAGACTGAAAGGCCAATGCAAAGTGTGGGTGCATGGAGCCTAAGCTGGAATCAAGCACACAACGTGAGACTGTACAACGTCTTTACTGTTTACATGGCGTGCAGGTTAAGGAAGGAGCCTTAACTTGTAATTTCCATTCTTTTTAGAGCAAGATTGAATTTTCAAGAGCCTTAACTATTACTGTAAACTGGAGGTTTTTTATAATGGAATTTTCTTTAAATTGATATGATTCAAGCACTGAGCCAGGCAATGGGTCAGGTGGGCAGGGGTCCAAGGGAAGCAGAGCTGGGGGCAGACATGGATTTAGGCCTGTATTACTCAGTTACGAACTGAATCCGAGTAGTACGAGCCAAAATCCGAACAAATCCTGGTTCAGTTCAGGTTAGAACTGAATCAGAATTTTCATCTGAATTCCCACCACTAATAGTTTGCTTTCTGCTTCTCCTGTACCTAAGTAGTTTATTCTTTGTCGCTGTCTGTTTATCTCTATCTCTGTGGAGATGGCCATTCCTTCTGTTTCTAGGGCTTCCTGAAGCAGCTTCCGATGATGATGACGACTTTGAATTTTTATTTTATTTATTTATTTGTTTCAGACATTTAATATCCCGCACCCATCCTGTCTCCGGCAGCTCGGGGCAGCAAGTAGAATAAATTAATATAAACAAAAAAACAGCATAAAAACACGTATAGCATAAATATAATCACTAGACCTAAAATATCCCCCACTAGTGATTTAGCTCTAGTGATTATAGACCTCCACCCACTACCTGTCTCCCTCACCAAAGTCCCGGCGGACTAGCCAAGTCTTACACTGTTGGTGGAAGGAGAAAAGGTCCGGGGACAGGCAGACCTCCACCAGGAGGGAGATTCACAGCCTCAGAGCTGCCACTGAGAATGCACTCTCCATAGTTGCCACCCAAGCCACTTTGGGGACCTCTAGAAGGATGCTCTCAGCTGACTGCAGGGACCAATCCAGAACCCCAAAGGTAAGTAGGGCCCAGTCCGTATAGGGCTTTATAGGTAAAAACCAACACCTTGAATCAGGCCAGGAAGACTATAGGCAGTCAGAGCAATGAATGGAGCATCGTTGTTGTGTGCTTCCGGTGTGGCCGCTGGGTTCTGCACCAGCTACAGTCTCCAAACTGTCACCAAGGGTAGCCCCACATACAGCGCGTTACAGTCGTCCAGTCTTGAGGTGATGAAAGCATGGATGATATGGCCAGGTTGAAGTCTGAGATATATGGCTGGAGCCATCGTATCAGATGTAACTGACAAAAGGTGCTCCTCAACACAACTGTCACCTGAGCATCCAAGCGAAGCTGTGAACTGAGGAGCACTCACAGACTATGAACCTGAGGGACCAAGGAGGGTTGGACCCCAACAATCATGGGAGTCACAACCCCCCCAGGCCCTCCCGCCAGCATCATCTCTGTCTTGAGTATTCAACTTCAGATGGCTCACCCTCATTCAGTCCCCCACATCTGCCAGACGCTGAGTAAGCACCAAGACTGATTGGCCTGGGTCAGCCGAAAATGAGAGGTAAAGTGGGGTGTCATCAGCATATTGATGACGCCGAACATCAAAACCCCTCATGACTTCACCTGAAGGCTGCATGTACACATTGAAGAAGAGAGGGGACAGAAATGAACCATGCAGAACTCCACGTGTGCCCCAGCACCACTCACTGAGTCCCCCTGGTCAGGAGAGAGTGGAACCATTCAAGGACAATTCCATCCGGTCCTGCAAGCGAGTCACCAGCATCTCATGATCAACTGTGTCAAAAGCAGCTGATAGATCTAACAGGATCAATAAGGTCGACTGACCTCGATCCAGCTCACGGCGAAGGTCATCAATGAAGGTCACAAACGCAGTCTCAGTGCCATAACCCGGACAAAAGCCAGACTCTGAAGGATCTAGAAAACTGATGCGGACCAAATGCTTCTGAAGCAGCTGAGTCTGCTCTTCTCCTGAGGGACTTGGAGCGACTACAAAATAGAAAAATTTTTTAAAAGTTCTTCACATAAAAAAGACAGAATATCAATTAAAAATTACCCAGAATTAAAAACCCAATTACAATTACAATCTTTGTCACTTCCCTCCTCTCATACAGGGGTCAAGACATGTCCCTTAAGCCATGCCACTGCACCCAACCCCTCCCTCTCACAGAGAGGTCAGGGCATAACCCTCCTCCTTTCTCACTAAAACCCAATACCCCAGCTCAGAAAGGGTCCAAACACACTCCACCCTCCCACACTTCCTCCCCAACCTTTAAAAGCATGAACAACATCAGTAGTCTCCAGTGCAGCTGAAGTGTACCAAGACATCTGGCCAGTGCTTTAATCGCTGCCAAATGGGCAGCGTCCTTAGTCACTGCCCTTTTAGCAGTTGCCCACAGGCAGCCCCCTGCATCTCCTGGAGTCTTCATGTACTTGGGGGATGTGGAGAAAGCACCAGTCGGCACACAAGCGGCTGTGGCCCGGCAGCAAAGCTTTCCCAGCAATTCCCCATCCTCAGCTTATTTATCTGGAATGATCTCTGTTTTTCTTCTTTTTTTAACCTCAAATTGTTTCTCTTCCTTCTGTGTTAAATTAATTAGGACTCTGTTGGCATGTGTGCACACTCTTTCCCTGTTCAGCCCACATCCTGCTTTTGGCTTCTCTAGCCAAACTTTTATTTTCATTAAATGTTTACTTTCCTAGCTCTCTCACTGCTCTGGCAATCTGTAAGGTCTCTCCACCATCCTCCCTTTCCATAATTGGAGGCAGGAATTCAGCTACTTTGTCACCATGTTGTGAGATGAGCGAGGAGTGGAGTTGTTATTTTGGGAACAGGAAAGACACGGTGATCTAACTTCTAGCTCATACGTTCCTCTGGTTTTTGCACTTTTCTTGGTTCTCTCGAGCTTTTACAGAAAATTATCTATTATGCACTCCACGCACATCTCTGAGCCTGGACAGAGCAGGAGGAGTGTGGCCTCTATGGGAGTCAGGAGGGTATACAGCCCATGGGCTGTATGTTGTGCACAGAGTTACATCCAGCCTAAAGAGCGAGGGCACAACTTATGATGGTCTGTGTGTTTATGCACACACCCTGGCCTAGCTCTAGAAAAAAGTCTATGATTCTGGCAACAATGGCCACAATCCCAAGTGGGATCCGCATGAGATCCGTGCAGGTTCCGCATGGGATCTGCGTGGGACGATGCAATCCCTATGGAGATGCGTGTGGTTTGCACACACATGAGTGCGTGCAGGATGTGCTCAGTGTGCACAGGGCATGGGATCGGGGCCCCCAATGTACTGAACTTCCCTTACTCTTGTACAGAGAGCTAACTATGAAGTGTGTATATAAATCAGGTGCTGCAAAAAGATGCAGAGGAAGAAACAGGGGAAATACTTTAGAATGTTTTAATGGAAATAATTCTAGGTATTGGGAAATTTCTAGAGATAACTGAAGCAAGAGCTGCATCTTACTTGGATTCAGATGAGAATGGAAGAGCAGAAGCCATTTGAATCTGAAGGCGAGAAAGATGATGGGACCAACTATTCTAATTTAGATTACAAATGCATCTGGAGGAAAAAGGCAAACATGAACCAGTTCATATTTCGGTTGAGAACATTCTGTCAAGTGCAGGCCCCCTCAAACAGGATGACATAGGTAGATTTGTGCTTCATAACGGGAAGATAATTCTTTTCCTAAAAGCATGTGTATGAATCAGTTTTGTATTTATTGTTGTGATGGGACAGCCTTGCGATTGACCCAGGAGCCCTTTTCGAAGCTAGACAACAGTGATGCTTTATGAACAAACGAGAAACATCTTAGATTTGCATAAGGGTTTCCCTCGCTTTGGATGGTGCAATAGTAAGTTATTCAGGTAGCCAGTTCAAGATGTTCCCAAGGCCAGCTATTGTGCTCCTCTGGGGAGTTTGTCAGGGTGAGGAGAGGAGGGCATGCATGCTCCTCTAAGCTCCCCATCAACCTGATCAGCCCAGCTGGACTGAAAGCCTGCCCCTGGCTGTGACATGGCCATGCATGATGGGTGCCAGCACCTGTCGCTCATAGCCCTGCAGCAAAGCTCACCACGCAGTAGGTAGAAGTGGCCTGGCCACACGGCTTGCCCTGCCCTGGAATTTTTCCAAGGACGTGTCGAAGGCAGCTACTTGCCCCACCCTGGGTGGGGAGAACATCTGGTTGTCATCGGCCACATGAGCCACTGCATCACATGGCTTGTGTGCCCAGGGTGGGGGTAAGGCTGCCGAAGGCATGTGAGCTTCCCTTCCCTGTCTTGAGTAGCCTCACCCATTGTTTCTCATGGCCTCAAGCCACAGTTCACGCTGTTCTGAACTGCCAAGCCCATTAATGCTGTCTCAGTGTTACAGCCTTTGAGTTGGACCCTAAAACAGCTTTAGCTACCCACAGAGCATGGTAACTTTTCCACTCACCATCTCAGGTGCTATTATTTAAATAGCTTGTGTTTCAGAGCCAATGCACCCTTTAAACTCTTCCCCCAAGTTTCCATGGCAGGTGTTGAAGCTGCAGCATGAGCCAGCATCCTAGGCTGCTTTCCAATGTTAAGAAAGGGGGAGGGACTAATGTGAATTTAACTCGCGTTAGTTCGGTCATGTGAAACCCCTGATCGTGGGTGGGTGGCGGTGGTTTAGCGTTAATTTCCCCTTCCCCCATTAAATTCAAAAACGCGAGACAGGGCTGCGTTAGTTCCTGCCCCTTTCTTAACCTGGGCAAGCAGCCCTATTGGCCATCCCAATCCCCAAGTTCCAGTTGTAAAACCAAATGACAACTGGGCTCTCTGAGACTGTTACTCCTACGGGCATACCATTTGCACTATGGCCTACACCAAATGTCACAGTCATCTTTGCTTATATTCATAAATTTAAATTCATACGTTTTAAAATTCCTAGAGGTTATACTGCTGCTTTATTTACATATGTTACCTACAGTTTTTGTTTTACTCATTTTAACGTCTCTAAAGAAAGACAATTCTTGTAGTGTTGGGGGGTGGGCTTGAGCTTGTGGCCCAGCACACTTGTACCGCCGTTTCCCCAATATTGTCAGCCCAGCTAGGTAAGAAATATCTCGTTCCCTTTCCCCCACCCATCTGTATTATTTTGCAGTTATCTATAAATGTATTAGTGTTGCCCATTCACCCAATATGGATAGGGTTTTCTGAAGTTCACCATAGTACTTACCTAATAGTACTTAAATAGTTCTGACACCTGCAGATTTTTCAAGTCTTGCTGTTAGTTTATTGAGCAAGATAAACTTGCTCAAAAGTTTGAAAAATTTCACTGGAAATTCATGAAGTTTAAGTGAAATTTCATTGACATTTTACAACTTTTTGAACTTAATTTCCCCCCCCAAAATTATTTTGACTTTTTTTATATTTACATCCAACGTTGTCAAATCTTGCTTTTGTTTGGAAAATGTAGCTTAATTTTGAAATTTAAAAAGCAATTTTGACAATTTTTTGAGAGATATTTCTCTTTACAACCAGCTCTATTAAATATATAAGAATATACTGGTCCTAATATTGAAAGTCTAAGTACCTTGCTGTTAACTTTTTGCTACAAAGAAAGCTCGTCATTTATTTAGCCTGTGTTGTGTGTTAGTTTTTGATGCATGACAGTGCCTTGCTTCTAATCTCACAGCCACTTCATTACAAAGCTGCTGCTTCTTTTTTTAATATTTCTATTAATTTTCAGCCAATTATACTACCATTTGTTTTGGCATATTCAGAGAATTCCAATATATTAATGAGACATGATTTTCCTTTGTAGAAACTGTATGGGTCTACACCATCGTGTCTATCTTATTCTTTGTAAAGTGCCAGGTACATTGCTGGTGCTATATAAATGCTTAATAATAATAATAATAATAAATAATCTCCTAGGTCAGAGGTTCTTAATATTTATACCAGGACCATCCTATAACTCATTTTCCTCTTACCTGCCCCTCCCATTTATACTTGTTTGCAACCTTTGTTGAGTACACAGGTTCCATTTTATAGTATTATGAAAAAAAATGTTGGCCCCAGAATCCATATCCACAGGGCTTTGATTGCAATGAACTGGGCTATTCATACTGTAGTGCTATCTGTTGTTTTATACTGCCTGTAGATTTTAGCAAGCATTACCTTTCGGCTTGCCTTGTTTTAAGATTGTTTCCACAATTGCAAGGAACTAGATAAATGATTATTTTAAGTGAAAGGGTTAAAGGTGGAAAAAGAGGATGGATGGATAGTCATGATTAATCTGAAATGAAGCAAACAACTCTCAGTGCTCAAAATACATTTTAGAAGATATCAAATATGATCAGTGTTGAGTTTGTCTTTCAGAACTAGTTATCCATTTAAAACACAGAAGTCAAATACAAACCTGATCTGACTCAGAGTGAAACATCTTGTCTCCTTTCCTACTGTGACATGTGCCAAGTAAGTAAATGTAGAACCTAGAAGCGGATTTGGACATGAGAATAAGCTTCTGAAGAAGCAGGTTTAAAAGGATACTGGGCAAATCTTATTTAAAGTTATTCCATTTAAATTTCATTCAAATGTAAAAATGTGAAGGAGGTTGTCAATAGTTGTATGCTGGTGTGGATATGCCAGCGTTTCAAACTGCAGTAACCTGCTTTAGTGCAAATTATTTTTTTTACACTGATGCCGGGTGTCTGTAATAGCAGTCTTCTCCAGTTGTAATTATACCAGTAATTAAAACATTAGGTAAGTACATTACACAAGTACAACTTCTTCCTCTCACCAAAAAAACACCCAGTGCCATGTTGATAAGTTTTTAGTAAAACCAGAAATATAGGGGCGGATTGACTAATGGAAACTTTTAACTTGAAAATGTATTACGTTGAAGGAAACAAAATAATTTCCCCCTGAAATGAGTGCCTTTTTTAAGGTTACTGCAGAAACTTCATTTTCCCCTCACCAATTGAAAGCAGCCCAGACTTTGCACCATTTTGTTAGTTAATAAGAAATCAGCTACAGGTTAATAGTAAACAGTTTTTTGGGGCCTAGCAGAGAAGAAAAGGGTAGATTTTAACAATGGATCATACTTAAGAATGTTTAAATTGCTATTTAAAATGCTAATTGGCTGTAACTAGCAAATGCTTTTCACATTTTTAACCATTTTTCATTTTTAACTTAAGTGCCTTTGAAAATTACCCAAAAAGCTGTTTTTGACATGCATTTTCTTCACTAGCAGACCAATATGAGTGTTAAATAGAAATATCTGGTTTAAGTATCTTCAGCATAAACATGACACTAGGACATATAGGGTGACTGTTGCTACCCTCTGTAGATAAGGTGGGACCTGAGTTCATTATAAAAGGAAAGGTTTAAACTTACCTAGAATTCATCAGCAAGTTCAGTGTCATGGAATTTTCAAAACTTCTGTAATAGTATCCAAATTGGCAGCAGTAAAGTGGAGAGTGCCCAACTTTCAGGCAAACTGCAAGGTAAGCTTCAAGTGGCTAAGTTACAGGCTTTATGGGTCAGACTCAACAACTGGCTATCTGGAATCACATTTTTTCCCACCTGGACAACCTAGGTTTGAATCTCAGTGCTAGCATTTGAAAGGGATCATGGGCTAGAGTTAGTGTGCTTGCTATGTGTTGGTTGGAAGTGAGAGTTAAAAACCAAGTAGTTCAGATGATATCTTAATGTTTTTGTCATCTGGACAGACAACCCAGACTTTTAGAATTCCTTCATAACTTTTACCACTCCATCAAACTACTAGGGTATTCCCATGCCAGCATCAACTTAAGAATATAAGAAGTGCCATACGAGGTCAAACCAATGGTACAACCAACCCAGCATCCTGTCTCTTAACAGTGGCCACCTTTATATCCTGGGTCTGTCTGATGTTCTGAGAAGTACACCACAGGACATAAGACAGACACTGCAGTGGACATAAACAATGGAACTCTACAGAAAGCAATATACATATAAGAAAACAACAGACTATCATGCCTACCTCCACAGATCCAGCAACCACCCAAGATGGACCAAAAAACTGTCATTCACAGACAATTCCCAGATACTACAGACTCTGCTGTGAAGGAAAAGCCTGTGATGCACACCTTGCCATGCTGAAAACTACCATTAATAAGCAAGAACACTCCATCAGAGAGGTGAACAGCATATGAGTTACCAAGATACCATGGGAGATTACAATACAGAAAGGAGCCCTTCAATAACACCCTTAGTTTTCACCTACCGCCTCACACTTTCAGAAGCCCTTTGAGACATCAGGTAATTTCAGACGTGCTGGGCCTGGAGGCCCGCCACGCTGAATCATGCACTGGGATCCGTTTCGGATCCCGATCAGGAATCAGTCCGGCCGTCCTTTAGTCGTGCCAGCCTGATTCCTATTGGGGATCGGGGAGGGGACGGGACTGCGTGGTGCAACGTGCGGCCGCACAGCCCCGCCCGCCCTCCGGGAGACGAGCGGGTGCAGCAGCCAATCCGGCTGCTGTGCCCGATCCCGTCCCATGGTCGGGACCACGATCCGGGATGGGCCAAATGTAACAGACATAACGTTTGGCCCATCCCAGATCGTAGCCAATCTAACCACGATTCTGGACCTCCGGGCAGCCGAAGGTCCAGAACCGTGGTCATTTTGATCCCCGCCAGTGGTTCACTGTGGTGAACATCTGACAGGGAGCAAACCGATGTTACGGGACTCACAGCCACCACAGGGGATTCACTATGGTTGACCGTGGTCTTGTTTCGCCTGAAATTATCCATGATCAGAAAATTAATACCTTCCACAATATCAGGTATAAAAGATGAAAACACATCTCTACTACAGGCATTACCGGTGTCCTCCATGCAAAATACAAGGGACCTTATGCATGCCGATCATAGGATGTGGTGTCTTTTATTCAGTGTGCAAAATGCCCCAGTGGAAATGATTGGTAAAACCAAGCAATTTTTATGAAAGCAGATGAACGCAAACAGGAATAATTTTTTTTTTTTTTTTTTTACAAAGACATCAGATCACTTGTGGGTATCCATTTATCTCAGAGTGGCCATCCCATTTCTGCTCTCTCAATCCTTGCCCTGAAAGGAAACCTGTACAATAAATACCTTGAAAGGTAGCCCATGGAAATTAAATCCATGTCTCTATTGGATAGCTAATAATAATAATAATTAATAATAAATAAAAAATGGAATGAATATAAGATTTGGGCTTCATAAGTCTCTATAGGATTGTGTAACAGACAGTCTTCTGTTTACACCCATACCTGCAGTTTTTCCCTTCATTGTATTGACATGATATGAGCTGCTAATGACTGTTTCCCTAACACCCTCCTTCCAGCTGATTGCCGTCATATATAGAGAACCTACTGCATTGCTCAGTCTGTAGTTTTGACTTTCAGAATCCCGAAGAAGGGTTCTTTGTAGCATAAAAGCTTGCACACGTACATCAGAAGAATTTGATCCAATAAAAGATATTTTGAGTTTTTAGCAAGAAGAGATTACAACAATCTACATGCTTGAGTTTTATTTACTTGAAATTTTGTTGTACGTTAATAAGGGCTAGGACAGATTAGTGATTAGACTAGAACTGAATTAAGTTGGTCAACGTGTTAGAGAGAGATAGTGGTCCCAGGGAAGATGTAGCAGGGAACCAAAAATTTTCAAACACCACAAAAGATAAAAGATGGTGTGGATAAAAGAACCACACCAGTTTCAATTAGAGGGAGATCTCATTAACGTTTTAAAAGATCAAAGGTGATGGGTAACTGGTCATGGAGAAAAGACTAATAAAGTTCTTCTGTTTTGCTAGCCTCCCCACCTCATCATTCAGGGATCTCCTGACCTAGCCATTCAGGTTTCCCAAATATCCAGGCAAATAGCTACTGGGGACTGTCCTAATTTCTCTCTGGACACTCTAACATGGCAAGCTTCCTTACAGCAGTTATGCCAGCTGGGAGTTAATTTATTGTCAAACAAGATTTAAGTTTTTCTGAGGCCCACTATTGCACCCCCATGTTAAATACAGGAACATTTTAAACCAGGCATCGTTGAGCAAAAACACAACATATATCTCATTCTGCATTGCCCCTCACAACTTTTTTCCACCATCCACCGTACACAGCTCCTGCTGTTCTCTTGTTTTACTCTGCCCTGCTCATGCCCCCACCAACACACCCTTTCTTCCCCCGCTCCAGTGCTCCCTACCTGCACATCCTGCTCTACTTCTTGCACTGCAACCAACTCCCTTATCGACTGCCTCACCACACCCTCATCCCACTCTCTGCTGCCTCTTGCACTTCCCCCTCAACACTCTTGACAGGGCTCCCACTTACAAAAGCATATCCAGCACCCTAGATTACATCTCCCTCACCCTGTTTCATTCCTTTTGGAACGCCCCTTTTCTCACCCAGTCAGCACTTCATTCAGTCACCTCATACTCCCCTCACCACACATCTCCCCACTCTCTCCTCTCTTTAATTGCCCTTAAACTTTCTAGCCACACACCCTTGTTAGGACCATACTCTCATTTAGCTATCTGTGCCCAAAGGCTAATGCTAGCTCTTTGTTACTTGGTAAGGCTTACGTTTTGGTGCACTTAATGTAACCGAAGGGTATGAACCCCAACTAAACGTTCTTCTATGTTAAAAGATTTTTTAAAGGGGTAAATGAACCAGCACTCAGTTGCTCTTGTCATTTCTGCTTTTCATTTAGTTTTTGGCTCTCTTCTTAAAATGGACAAAACAACCACCCCTCCCACCAAGAAAGTTATTTTTTGTTACAGAATAGAATTGTAGCTACAGAGTTGTGAATGTTACAGATTTCCCCCCCCCTTTCCTCCCCCTGAATAGAATGACTTATTTTTTTGTTTTACATGAATTCATAAAAACCCTCCCCCCAAAAGAAATGCAACTAATTGTACATGAGTGTTGTACATGTGATTTTAAAAAAAAAACCCCATGCTTTCTTTTATCTTTGTTGAGAGAACATGGGTTCTTTTGTAACACAATGAAGGTTCACTTTTTTTAATACTGTGATATGCAGTGATATTGATTTGATATAGTTGACAGTATAAACTGAATATTGTAGATTAAATGATTCTTACGGTTTTGTAATAGAAATTCAAGGTCATGCATCTTGTATGCGTTTCCAAGAGAAACCTTGTCAAGGGGCTCAAATCATGTTTCACCTGCAGTCTTGATCTTCATTAGCTGATAGGAGGGATTTGCAGCATTGGCAATAAGTTCTGCTGGTTGCTGGCTGACTGCCAAACCAAGGCTGCTGTTTAAGACAGCAGGTCTCTCTCTCTCTCTCTCTCCCTCTCCAGCATTCCATGCACTGTCTTTGCAAGAGGAATGTGCTGTAGGATTTTATGTCCAGTTGGAAACAAAAGACTGTCCCTCCTCATTACTGAGAAGATTTCATGTTTGTAATTTTGCGGCTTGTGTTGTCGTGAGGGTGTTGGCTTTGGGGAATTTTGCTATTGAGGAAGAAGCAGTGTGATATGCAGTCGGAATTTTAAGACCTTCCAATATGTGCTTGGTTTCTTTTTGGTTAGCTGCTGAACGGGTGTGCAGATGGATGTTTGTGCTTTTGGTAAAGATAAATTAACATATGGAATATGAAAACAAGTGAAGTGGTTGCAATACACTAAAGCAATGGGGAGTCAGGCTGGATTTTCAAACTCTGTCTCTCCGCCAGGATATCCATTCTTCCAGGGGTCATTCAGGTATGTACATGCTTTAAGTTTTCATTCCACTAATATATTTAGTCATGTAAAACTGCACAGTGGTGCCTGTTTTTCTACTGGCAATATGAACATTCGTTTGGCTGAAAACATGTCATGTTAGGGAATTTGGGAAATGTTGTTAATAAGATTTGATGGGGGTTTTTCAGAATCTATTTTCATTTTAAACAAGCAGTTTTATTTTAGTGACAGCTTTCTGAGAATATTGTGTGATGTTTTAAGAACAGTGGTTTTGTTGCAAGAGTGAAGTTTCAACTACAGAGGAATTGTGCTAAATGGGTTTCTCATATACCGGTAGTATGCAGTGGAAAAGATCAGTGTTTATAGTGTTGAATATTATAGGTTTTCACTTAGTTATGTTTTTGATAACCATTGATTGATCATAGGAAACATGTTCAGTGTGTCATTTTTAGGACAAGTGTTTGAACTTGAGAATTTTGAATAGTTGCATAACCTCTAATTTTAAAAATTAGAGGTTATGCATACTTGTCCATATGAGCAATTGTAATTGTCCACATGCAAAAGAACAGAATCTGATAATTCCTCAGATAAGGGGCATCATTCCAGGAACTGAGAGAAGTGGGGAAGAGGAAATACTTGCAAAAGTTCCAGCCCGAACTGGGCACTATGCCTCTCTGAGTGCCTGCCCTATTTCTTTCCTAGGTAGAGTTTGGTGCACTCTGGACCACACTGATTTCTTGCTGGGACTGGAGCTGTTGAGGTCTAGGGTAGGGGGTTCTTTAGTAGCTAGACTGTTGCTGAATCTCATGGTATTGTGAGGATCAGGATTGTCATTTCTGAAAATTTTGAGAGGAGGGAGGGTAACACCTCTGCCTGTCCCATAGCAAACAATGACCCTGTCCCAATAACGTTTGCTGCACATACTACAAAGATGACTTGGTGTTGAAATATAAAATGACATTTCCTTGTGCTGAAGACTGCAATGTACTGTAGAACAACTGGGGTAAATGTGTTACATTCTCAGCCTTCAATGACTACATGATCTCAGGTTTCTGGCACACCTTTCTAAAGGAATGCAGTCTTTGTTTGTGTTCCTAACTCTTTTATGGTGCAAGAATGACAAGAGAAGTCAGGAGCCAGGAGTTTCTGTATGATTATTACTCATGTTTTGTAATGTATTTGAAGAGTGGTGTGGAAGAAGTTAATTATTAATGTGTTCAAACATAGAATCTGTATATGGGAATAGTACTGAGAAAACTTTTATGCATAGAATGGTTTCTCTTAGTTTGGTAAGAAGTCCTTGTAAATAAATACACACCAGCTACTTAATGTGCTACTTTGTATATTTATGTAGAAACCGCCTATTGCAACATTTCCTACAAGACCAATAAAAGCAATTCCAGTTTGTTACATTTCTCCCCCACATTACTTCCCTAGTCAGTATATCATTATTGAACAAGAGTGAGCACTACTGATCGGTAAGGTTAGAGATGTTACTGAAATTTTTACCACTAGCATCACTGTTAGTAGCTAACTTAGCAGTGATGTCACTTGGGTTTCTTTCCTGGCTTTAGCGGCAGAGGAGTACTGTACAAATCTTTATAACACGGAGGCGGGTATGCGGTGGGTGGGCCATCTGTGCACACGCTGTGGCAGTGTGTGAGTGCCCTTGGAATCACCACAGGCAGTGGGTGAGGGTGCAGGCGCACTCCCGTCACACACCCATCTCCACAGATCATCCATCCACGGAGTCATCTGACAAAACGAAGGAGGCTCCATGGGTGGAGATGGGTGTGTGCCCATGGGAAAGGGTGCACCCCCACCGCCAGCACACACTCATTCCCCCACCCAGCAGCGCTGTGTGAAAACAACCACTGTGCTCACATTCTCCTTCTCCTATGGAGAAAAAACGAAAGTAGAAATCCAACCAGCAACAGTTGATGGAGAAATATTTTCCCAGAATATCTTTCTGTCACCCACACTTGCAATTTCTGCTCCATAGATCAGTGATAAAGCTGTTTATTTGTTCCTGTCACTTGAATTATTTAGCTTCTTTACATGAATAGGATTAGTGGGTAGTATACACAAGAGGGTACTCCTGCCAGACTGCAAGGACTGTGTCAGAGCATGATAGGAGAGGTGGTCTTTAAGATATGTGTGGACCAGGCCATTTAGGGCTTTTAAAGGTCAAAATCAGCACCTTGAATTGTGCTCAGAAAGCTATTGGTAGCCAATGCTGACTGTGAAGCACAGGTGTGATATGTTCAAGGTGTCCCTCCCACAAGAGGAGCTGGGCTGTCACATTCTGCATCAGCTGCTGCTTCTGAACCATCATCAATGGCAGCTCCATGCAGAGTAGACAACTGTCATGCACGCTACATGGAGCTGCCATTGATGATGCAGAATTCCAGATCTGGAAAGGACCACAGTATCCTCACCAGATGGAGTTGGTGAAAAACACTCCTGGGAGCTGCCACAACCTGATGTTCCAGGCACAGTGATGGATTCAGGAGCCAAGGCTATGAACCTGAGTGACCAGAGGAGGCTGGACCCCATCAATGACAGGAGTTGCAACCCCCCTCCCCCCACAAGTCACAGGGCCAGCCTGCCAACCATCATCACCTCAGTCTTGTCTGGATTCAGTTTCAGTCAGCTCACCCGCATCCAGTCTCCTGCATCAGACCAGCACTGTACCAGGGTTGGATGAAAAAGAGAGGTAGAGGTGGGCATTATCAGTATACTGATGACACCTCACTCTAAGCCTCCAAATGACCTTGCCCTGCAGCTTCAGATGCACATTGAACAAGAGGAGGTAAAAGATGGAACTGTGTGGGACTCCACAAGGGAGATTCTGAGGTGAAGATGAGAAGTCTCCCATCATCACCCACTCGGACTCCACCCCAACAGGAATGAATGGAATCACTTGAGCAGTCCCACACGCCTATGCCAGGTTCTGCAGCTGTCATCACTTTGTGATCAACTGTATCAAAAACTGCTAAAAGACCTAACAAGATCAACACCGTGCAACTTTCTCCGTCGATCTCCAGGCGTAGCTCATCGACCAAGACCCCAAGTGTGGCCTCCGTACTATCCCCAAGATGAGAGCTGGACTGAAATGGGTCCAGGAATTAGATAGCATTGACATGAGCCTGAAACTGCTGGGCAACCACCCATTAGAGACCGGGTGATAGTTGGGGAGTCAACTTCCAAAGATGGTTTCTTGAGATGGCCAGATGGCCATCAACTGCAGTTTTGAGGCCGTCAGGAAGCCTACCCTCCCAAAGGGAGGCGTTGACAACCTTGGCCAGCAATGGCCCCAATGTTTCCCTGGTTTTCACCAGCCAGATTGACAAATGTCTAATTCACAACTGGTTGCCTACATCACTCCAAGCACATCCTTTGCATCAGTGGGTGACACCAGTTGAAACTGATCCAAATAAACAGAACAAGGCTGAGCTTCCACAACCCCAGACTCTGGCTCTGCAGTTTAAAGTGGCAGCATCCAAATCGTAGTGAATACTAGTGATTTGGTCTGCAAAATAATGAATAAAAATGTCACAGCAGGCAATAGACAACTCTAATTTCCGTTGGAGACAAACTGGATTAACCACGCCATTCACCACCCCGGAACAGCTCTGCTGGATGAGACATTGCAGATGTGATGATACTGGAGGAGAAAGCTTTCTTCATTGCCACAGCATAGTCCTTCAAAAACAATTGATGCTGCAATTGGTCAGCTTCAGCACGAGTCATGTTTTTACCATCACCAAACCAATATCCTTGAGAGAAAAACAAGGGCATTAAAATATCCCATTTGGGAATCCTCAAAGCAATAAATAAGAGTCCTATAGAACTTTGTACAACTGTTGTCAGTTCAGAAAATAAATGTTTCTTGTACAAACTATGTATAATACTCACACAAATGGGCTTGTCCCATGAGTATTTCAACTTTTGTAAACATACTCCATGAAAAAGATTTGTAAACATCTCTCTTTTCTTAATAAAGTATATTAAAAAAGTTTCTTAGTAGGATTGTTCACACTACACTTTGTCATACAGTCCACTCTCTAGAGTGCTTCTCTTTCAAATTTTGTTTTGTATTTGAGAGGTTGTTGAGTGAAATGTAGAAAGAAATATTTTTACATCATAGTTGTGTTGAAATATACGTCAATTTATTTTATTGAAGTGGATTACGCCTTCTTTTCCAGGAGATCAAGGTTATATCCTGTCAGGCAGCAGCATGCTTTGATGGCTAGTACTATAGGAATTTGTGTGTGCCCTTCCCATGATGCTCTGAAAATATGGACAATTCTTATAGAATAAGAATTGGCTGAATGTCATGCTGGCCTTTAAAAAAGCAAATACAAAGCTATTTATTTAAACTAAATGCTAAAAAGTTGTCTTTCAACCTGTCAGTGTCCCATAGAAGAAAAAATATGAACTAATTTTTTTCTCACTTATTCTTTTTGCCTACCTGTTTGGGTTTGACACAACATGGTTTACCTGCTTTAGTCTCATTAAACACTTGGTTCACCAACACTGACACCTGGCTTGTGGGATGGGGTAATAAACAGTGAATCAAATTCTGCCTAATCAGGAAATGCTATTAAACTCTTTTTTTGTGTGTTAGGGCGGTATGTGGGCGTCTGCGTATAGTCCTACAAGGGTATTTTCAGACGTTACGAGATCACAGTCAACCACAGTGAACCACGGTAAATCCGGCGGTGGGGCCAAAGCTCACGCGGCGAATGTGATTCTCCACCGTGGTAACATCTGGGGGGAAACATCCGTTTCCCCCAACAGACGTTACGTGGTCGCTGCCACCACAGGGGATTGACTGTGGTGGCCTTTGACCACGTAACATCTGAAATCACCCATAGTCTTCTTTAATTTTAACCACTTTAATGCTGAAGCCATGGTCATGAGATATCTGCGCAGGAAATGTTTTTGATGGTACTAGATTGGATAGAACAACTGCAGTGGCAAGTAAAAAAAAGTGATTTTTAAGAAGAGAGCTTTATTTTTGCAGAAAGTATCACAATTAGAATGTCAGCACTTACTTGGGCTTGACAGAAAGAGCCATAGACCAAAAAACTTCTTGTAATAAGAATAACTCATTAGACAAGATAGTACTTGAAAATAAGTGGAGCCGTTTTGCTCTCAGGGAATAATCCTTAAACACTTGGTGCTCTGTTAAAGCATGTATAGTGGAAAAGTTTTCTCAGCAACAATTGCCAAAACAATCTTTCAAAGAATTACTGAAAAGTATATTACGTACGACTGGTTTAAAGAATTAGAAGTCCAGGGTTTGGGATGAATATTATTTGCTTGTATTTATCTGTGGGATACTGAGAATTTTAATAGACGATCTTTGTTATATTTCTGGATCATGTTGCATTATTTATTGTGTAATGAAACTTTGTTTGGTGCTATAATTCTTGAAAGATGTTTCAGGGACTGAGCAAAGAGAGAAACTGTTTTAAACATTCAGTCTAGAGTTGCCAACTCCATTTGGGTGGCAACCCAGAGAGAGTGAGGCAAAGGGACTGCTCCACCCAGGGCTTAATTCGGGAGAAGGGGGCTATTAAATTGGGGGGGGGGCTGAGCCGTGAGAAATATCCACAGTAGGTGCGTGCGCCCCAAAATGTGACAGGCCAGGAAAAGGCAGATATTGGCCATTTATTTCAGTGTTGGAAATGAGCCATAAAAAAATGAATGGTTCATTTGGCTTTCATTCATGACTTTCCTATTCCGCCCTATATGCTGTTTGTTGTAATGATTTATATCCCAAGAACGCCTGTCCTATATTAAGCTGTAGAGAGGTAGCAGGGAGGTCCAGTAATTGGGGTGCTAGCTGGAAGTTAGGGTTCAGTACTCTGCTATGGCGAGCTCTGGGGCAGGGTCGCGGGTACTGGGGCAGGCTTGGTCCCCGATAATTCATTTTTTATTTATGTTTTTAAAAAATTAAGCATAAGTTCCACCCACTTCCTGACATAATGGAGTGATCCATTCCTTGCTATATACTCTCAGACTCCATCAGTCAGAAACTTCATCCATCATCCCTGACCAAAGTCGCTAATAGCTATTTGCTGCTCTGAACTGACTTTATGAACTTATTCAGTCCTTTTTTGAACTTGGTGATACAATGTCCCATCTCAGTAAGTTCTACAGGTTAATTTCACGTTATGTGAAAAAGTACATACTTTTGTTTGTTTTAAACCTGCTGCCTATAAATCTAATCAGGTTTGGTATCATGAAAGAGGGTAAAATAAAAGCCCTACTTCCTTTCTCCTCACCATTCATTATTGTATAAACCACTACTATCTACTCCATCAGTCATCTCACTTCTAACCTGATGAGCCCTAATCTTTTGACCTTCTTCATGTATGAAGCAGTTCCATACCTATGATGGTCTTTGTTGACCTTTTCTTTACCTTTTTTATTTCTTATCTCCTTAACTAATAATTCCTAATATTTTGTTTGCCTTTGTGACTGCTGCTGTGCATTTTGCCAATATTTTCAGTGAACTATCTGCAATAATTTCAACATCTTTCCTGAGTGGCAACAGAGAATTTAGGATCCAACATTGAATCTGCTGTTCACTGGCCTATCTTTAATAATCTTGTATCATCTGCATATTTTCTCACCTCATTGTTAACCCTCTCTTCGATATTAATGAATATGTTAATAGCACTAGTCCAAGTACAAATCCCTGGGACACTCTTCTATTTACCTATCTCCAAAATTGACCATTTATTACCCTATTAATACTGTTTATTCCTATATATTTTGTACTCTGATATTGCTTATTGTGTCCCAGTTTCCATAGATAACTTTGCTATCATCAATATCCTCATTTAATACTAAGCACCCTATTTCACCCATCTTAGTTTTTAAACTTCTAGTCCTTTTTCTTTATAGATGTACTTCTTATTTTCTATTACCTACCTTTGTTTTTTATTTAACATGGGGTGATTTCAGACGTGACGGGGCGGCATTTGCCCCATCACGGAAACAACCCTTAGATTCCCCGCTGGGATCACTCTGGCACAGCCAACAGACGTGCTAGGGGATCCCGGCAGGGAATCGGGGAGGGGCCAAGCAGCGCAACGTGTGGCCGCACGCCCCCGCCGCCCCATGCTCCTCCACCGCTCACCCTCTGGGGAGATGGGCGGGTGCCGCCGCCAATGCGGCTGCAGCGCCCGCCCGAAATGACCACGACCCAGAATCCCGGCGGGGATTCCGGGCCGTGATCACCGTCCAGACGTGATGGGCCCCTTCATCCCCGCCGGGAATCTCATTCACCACGCGATCAGCACTGGCCCCGCCGGACCAGCCGATCACGTGGCGAATGAGATTCCTGGCGGGGATTGAGCATGGTTAACATCTGGGGGGAAACTTCCGGTTCCCCAACAGACGTTACGAGGGCATTTCCCACCACAGGGAATTGACTGTGGTTGAGCGTTATCTCATAACGTCTGAAAATACCCTTAGACACTCTTAGGTTTGAGTGCTTCTCACCAGCTCCCACCTGTGTTTTATCAACCTTTTTCATATCATATTTACTTGGATATAGAATTCCCCTTCTAATAACCTCATCTGTAAGGGATGATCTCAGCCATATTCATATTATTACCTTGCTCTATTCCTAAGGCTTGGGGTGACTTAAAACCCCCCAAATATAAATAAGTATAAATCACATATACAACCATTCCCCTCCAAAATACCAGTCCTCCCATACCACTCCCGTCTCTCACTCAGGAAAATCCCCTTCTCATCCCCTTAAATTCTCCACCTGGCCCATTTAATAGATTCTTAGAGTCAGTGGGCCTTTTTAAATAAGCAAGATTTCTCCTGCAGTTTAAACCTGTGGCTTTTGGACACCTCTGCAGGGGGAGGGGAGAGGGGCTTTAGATGCTCCTCTGTGAACCAGAAGTCACCTGGGCGCCATTAGAAACAGTGGTGTTGGGTGACCTCCAGTTCACGGAGGAGCATCTAAAGCCTCCACATGGAGGTGTCCAAGGGCCACAGGTTTAAACTGCGGGAGAAATCCTGCTTGTTTAAAAAGGCCCTTTGAGTTGGAAGTCACACCAGAGGTCATCTAGTCCAACCCCCTGCCCAGTACAGGAAATCCACAGCTACGGCATCCCTGACAGATGGCTGTCCAGCAGCTGTTTGAAAATCTCCAGCGAAGGAGAGCCCACCCCTGCCCTAAGCCGTCTGTTCTACTGTCAAACAGCTCTTTCTGTTAGGAAGTTCTTCCTAATGTTTAGCCGGAATCTTCTTCCTTGTAATTTAAGCCCATTGTTTCTAGTCTTGCCCTCAGGAGCAACAGAGAACAAGTCTGCTCCATCTTCTATGTGACAGCCCTTCAGATATTTGAAGACTGTTATCATGTCTCCCCTTAGTCGTCTTTTCTCCAAGCTAAACATATTTAGCTCCTTCGACCTTTCCTCATAGGGCTTGGTTTCCAGACACTCTCCTCTGAACCCGTTCCAATTTGTCAATGTCCTTCTTAAAATGCAGTGTCCAGAACTTGACACATTACTCCAGATGAGGTGCAGCCTAAAATTGCATTAGACTTTTTAACAGCTGCATCACACTACTGACTCATGTTCGGCTTGTGATCAACTACAACCCCTTTCACATGTACTGCTGCTAAGCCAGGTATCATCCATCTTATACTTGTGCATTTCATTTCAATTCTCCTCTCCCAAAGAAGGGCCATGGCCAACCCTGCCCTAACCACTTTCACTTCTGGGGGAGGTCCCTTTCTCATTCCCACCTAACAACCCTCCAGATTCATACCTTCTCTTCTCTAAAAGGGGCAATAGCTGTCCCAAACTCCTATTTGCCTACAATACACAAGAAACCCCATGTACAACATCTTATAAAGATTCTACCTCCCTTCACCCCATTACAGTAAAACACAAACCCCTTCCCATTGTTTAAAAAAATATACTAATATCTCAAAAATTGTGACATCTGGTGCCCAGCAGACACTACTAGCCGCTTAATGACCACCTAACAGCAGGTATCCTTTTGCACCAATTGCAGGGCTGGTAGCAGTGGATGTAGGGGGGTAGTGGAGAGTGGGCAGCCCAGGTAATTGTGTATTTGCCTGCATCATTTGGCGGCCACAGGCACCACCTCCCTAGCCTTGCTTGTTTAAGAACACCAGTGGACTCCAGTGAGCTATTTGTCTCATTCATAAATACCCTTACTCTTCACTGAAAATGCAACTTTAACAATCAAATGTAAATACGTTTTTATGCTAAACTTCAGAAGTGCATAGAAATATTTTATTTTCACAACAAAACTTTATAGGTTGATTCTGGCAGATGCTATAGTTATAATCTCCAACAATATCAGCTAATCATAAAATTCAACTCTTGTTCTAACAGATTCCAATTTTTATAGTGTCTTATTCTTTATATTCCTTCTGTTTTTACTGAGTATATGATTGACTGCTTAAATTGGGTTATTAATATTACAGAACTTATACATGATATAAACAAAATGCTTCTAGATTAAAAATATTGATGAACAACATTTCTGGGGACAACCCAGCCTACAGTCTTACATTTTAAAAATCATTGATTAATGCCACTGTATTAGGAATCAGAATGTAGTATAAATTTTTCCTATTGCTTCTGCAGTACACACTTTTTCTTTCTTTTCCCTTTGTCTATCTTGGGACAGAGCTATAAATCAAAATCTTCAGATGAAACAAAAGATCCATCAAGTTGATGTATTGAATAGGATTGGTTATTTATATTTTCATGCACTCTTTTCAGGGCAAGCAATATAAATGTTACATTATTGCAAACTTTTAAAGGTGGCTGGTAAGTGGAGGGTTGTTTGTTTCTTTTTTTAAAAAGAAGTCAAAGGCAGGAATTTGCTTGTGTTAGAGTTTTGTTACAGCCTGTTTCATGTCAGTTGATTTTTGTCTAAATTCGACCCAGTAAAGCCAGTCTCCTTTTTCATACTAGCTCAAATATTTTTCTGTTTTCTGACATAAGGGATGCATAAATATCATTTACAAATACAATTTATTTTTTTATACAAGTTCAGAGTAACCTAAAGATATTTTTTTTAAAAAAACCCCAACAGGTGTTTTTTATTTTTGTGTGTATGTGTGAGTGGTTTTTTTTTTTGGTTTTTTTAAAAAGAATGCTTTTCTGATACATCTATCCATGAGGCATTAGTGGTATTTAATATTGGAATTCGTTGTGAACTCCTTAGTGCTCTTGAGGGACCACTAAAGAATGACACTGTAGATTTTTGTAACTGCATTTGCAAATATCTTTCATAGTAGTGTAGAGAAAGTAAGGTTACTGAGTTGGTCCCAAATATTGGCAATAGAGACAAAGTAATACAGGGATATCTTTTATTGGACTAACTACAGTTGATGGAGGTATGAAGTGTGCATACCTCCACCAACTGTAGTTGGTCCAATAAAAGATATCACTGTACTACTTTGTGTCTGTTGCATTTGAGAAGGCATAGTCAAGTTGTCATTAGTTGTTCAACAGTTTTCAGACCAACAAACAGGCGGATTCTTGCTTGGGGGGGTCGGGGTGGATGCCCCCCAATGCCCCTCAGGCTGCCCCGTGTGCCCCTGGCTGTCTTCTCCTCCGGCCCCCTCTTTGCTGCTGCCTGCCTGCCCCAACCTCCCCACAGCACAGGTCCTGTGCGTCACGGCTGGAGGATCTTCTAATCAGCCCTCCTGTTGACTCCTGGCTGTGAGCCAGTACGAAATAGCTGATCAGCACTGGCTCACAGCTAGGAGTTAACAGGAGGGGGCTGATTAGAAGAGCCTCCAACTGTGGTGCGCAGGACCTGCACCGAGGGAAGGTTGGGGGTGGGGGGGGAGAACATCTCATCTCTGGCTCTTCCCCAAGTCCCTCCTGGGGATGGGGCCAACCAGTGCTGAAGTCTCCCACATGGCACAGGACTTTCACAGGGAGGTGGGGATACCTCCTCCCCCTCATGCTCCCCTGGTGGCCAGAGGCAGAAGGGAAGGGTGACTCCCCAACCATTGCGAGAACATGGTCCGAATGCTATCCCAGAGCAGCAATGGTTTCTGGGGGAATGGGGAGGGACTGCAGGAAGTGCCAGGGGTTCCTTTATCAGCAAGGCCTAGAGGGCAGTTCAGGGCATCTTTTCCAGACGCCCTGGCCGCCTTAACCTGAGCTCTTGTCTCCCTCCTGCCCTCCTTTACC
>QEPC01014617.1:585834-599702 GCA_003113815.1 Sphenodon punctatus
GAGAGGGGAGAGAGCAGAAGACTTGGCCCAGGTCACAGGCTACTGCAGAGGACAACGGAACCGTTCTTTGGGTGAATAATATTACTCACTTTGGTGAGTAATATTTTTTTAAAAACTTTTCTATTTTTTAAAAATGTTTTTATGTATTAGTTTTTTATTTTAATGTATTTTATTCTTTTAATATATATATATATTTATTTATTCTTTTTTATATATATATATATATATATATATATATATAAAAGAATATATAATTTTGGATTTATTTTTTAGAGTGTGGAGTAATTTTGGTTGCCTGGGTATTTAAAATATATTTACCATGGGTCATACTTGGGCCCCGGGCTTGATGGTCCCTATCTCTAGCTCAGATGGATAATGAATCTTTTAAAATATAGAAAATATAGAACAAACCACAGATGGCCTTGCATCAATCAGTTTGTTGAAAGAACATGGAAATTGCTGGTCTTAATTAAGAGTAATTGAAATTAAGAAAAGAAACACTGATCTATTAATATCTCTTAAGAGCTATTCCCCACCCTTTTATTCAATCAGTAGCAAAGCATTTCCCTCCTGTGGTTTTATTGCAGCTATCTGCCAGGTCTGCCCTCTTCTGCAAACTTGAAAATATTAGGGAAACCTGCAGTAGATTTCCAAATTTAAACTTTTCCTCTTGTTTCTTGTGGCATGTGACGACACTCTCTTGTGTCCTTTTGTTATGTTTTTTTCTGCCCATTCAACCTATGATTGATAGCTAGTGCTTTGGTACATTTTATATTCAAAAACCTCATACTAGACAACTCTTCCACATTTTTAGGAGAGCATGTGTTTGAAATTGCATTGGCTTAAGCATCAGCTTTATACGTATGGGATGCCAGATTCCCGACTTAAGAAACTATGAACCTGTTTTGGCAGGCACAGCACATGTGCAATTTCCATTGGCTTCAGTGTGAATTCTATACACCACACATTTACAAGACTGTGCTTGTTTTGTTTTTTTACCTACTTGTAAGAGAATTTGGAGGGCATTATTATTTATTTAAACTCTCGTAGCTTGTGGCAATGTACCAAGAAAGAGAGAGATGCCTTGATGCAAAGAGCAGGCAGCCTTACTGCTAGCCTTTAGATTAAAATTCTGAGTATTAATACCAGCACTGTGAAAATATCTTAATACAGAACTTGATAGTCTGTGGGAAAACATCTTGAAAAACGGGCTGAGAACTGTTCTCTTATTGATACTGCAGTGCCATCAGATTAATTGTTTGACGAACCTTTTGATATTGGTGAGGTTAATTTCACTTTGGTCATGAACGTATTGGCCCAAAGGATTATTTAAGAAAAGAGAGGTCAGCAAAGGGCAGAGTTATGAATGTGGAGGCAAATATTGAGGCACATATCTGTGGAGTACAAAAAGGTATCGAACTTGTGCTTTCAGTGTTAGCAGTATTGGGAATGGAAAAACATTTTTCAGATTTGTTCCATTGAATTCTAACACTTTCTTAGTTGTAAAACAGCAGTTTTATGCTTTAGGGCTGTTTTTGTCCTGGCATTATTCATCTTAGGAAAAATAAACACTGGAGGAAAATGTTTACCACTTAAAAATGTGTGTATGACATTTTATTCTTTGGTTGCCAATTGCTTTATTTAATGGAACACAGTGAATTTAATTAGAGATCTGCAAAACTTTTCTCTCCAGACTTGTAAGATCTATTCAGTGTGTCAGACAAGGACTTCAGAAGCTAGCCCAATGTAATTCTAGATATAAAACAGGTGATCAGGCTTATATGGCAGCTGTTGTTTCTCAAATAGATACAGATGTTAAAATCCTGCAGACCAAATTCAATCACATTTTCTATTCCTTGTGCAGTTAGTGTTTTAATTGTTCTGTGAACACAGAACTCCTTATTTGGTGTAAAAATACTAGAATACATTGCCTCCAGAATGTATTGCTGAACATGTGAGCTTTTCAAGTAATTGCAGTGATGTGCCTTAATATTTGGCTAGATAATAATTGATTTTAGCACTGGAGATTTTGATGGGTCACTTTTGCTTAAAACACAAAATAAGGACTCAGTTTTAAAATGTGTTTTGGTTTATGAATGTAATTATGTATTACTAATCCCAGGATGGACAAAGTTTCCAACTCCAAAAGCAGCGTAACAAATCTTCATATGGCTGAGAGCCAAAAGACAGAAGAATGACTGCTTCCAGTAGTGGCTCAATTTAAGACCTGGACAGAGACCTGGGTTAAAAAGTGGTCACAACGAGGCTGACACCTCAAGATTCAGTGGTCATATCTCACTGCAGGTAATACTGCCCGTACCCGCTGAGAAGGGCTATTCCCCACCCGTAATTTGGAGGGCTGCAGTTGATGCCTTCCTTTTGTGTGATGAGTCCATTTCCTCAGGATTCTAATACTGTTGCTGGGCCTGAGCCAGCCTCCTCCTCTCATGGTGGAGGGATGTGGGCATGAGGCATCCATTAGTCTTGTGAGACATCATTTTTCTGCTGCCTTCCCATCTCTTAAGGAGATACCCCTGTGAGGTAGCGATGGATCCCTGGTGGTACAATTCCTCCTGGGGATTCACAGAAGCTTCAGTTTCCTGAAGTGATGTCAGAGGAGAGAATCTACTTAGCTGCATTGGACAATTGGCCCCATACATGAGTAGAACACCTGTACTGCAAAAATTCTGCCATGAACAATTCTATTTTAACTAACAAAATGACAGAGAGTTACAGTAAAGTTTTATGCTGCTGCTTACACCTCATGGTATTTTCCCTCCAGGATTGGGATTTATTCCTTAAAACATTTGAAGACTCAACAGTGGGTTGACTAAAATTAGCTGCACGTAGCCTTAGGTCGGTAGGAAATCAATTACAGCATTATTTAATGAGAACTGAGCCATGCCTGGAAGTAGCACCATACACAATTGAACGGCCATTATAAACCTACACACAGCTTGCAACCTGATTATTACCTTAAATCTCACTATCCACTGATATGTCAAACATAATGCAACTGCCTCAGTAAACCATTTTGCTGAGTAGCAGTAAGATTAATTCAACTATTAAAACACCTACATTTGTAAGCTCACCCTAGACCTACTGTTATTTCAGATAGTTTGTTTTCTTCTTTTCAGCCCTTGCTGAGGTACGGGGGTAACTTGGGGATGAGCTTGCTGCAACAGTACTTGCACAGCAAACATGTAGGATAGGCCATTTGTGGGAATGTTGGGTAGTCATATGCCAGAGCCTCTTTTGATAGTCATATTTCAGAGCAACCTTCGCAGACTTCCACCCAGCAAGATAGCACCAGGTGGTCTTGCAAGAGCCTGAATGGCTATAGACTTAAATTCTGGTGTGCAGCTGACCTTTGCCAGTTGTATTACTGGAAGGGACAGTGTTATCCCACCCACTTTCCTATTTTTATCAATTTGCTGCCCTGATAATACTCTTGAGTGCTGCTGCTCCCCCTGCTGGATGGCCTGCATGTTTGCCAGGGGGCTATGAATGAGCTTTCCCTATCTGCCAAATTAGCTGAGGCAGTGTGGAACTTGTTTCACCTTACAGCCATACAAGCATATGACTTATAGCAAATTGCTGTCATTGTTTGTCCTAAGATTAGTCTCAAAACATGAAGCATGTATCTTAAAAAATTGTGTCTGCAACACTCTATGAAATAACAATTTTTAATTTGTGTTTGTAGGAGATCCAAATCCCTTCTTAAGCATTACATTCCTCTGTTTTCCCACAGAACAAGTGCATCATAACAGCAGTAGTGCAGGACTTCTCCAGAATACCTTTGTAATTGTCTGGGGCCCTGTGGGTAAATTCTTGCAGGATCTGATCTGTTACTCCTGACTAGACAATGCTACTTTTAGTGTTGCTTCAATCAGTGCTTTTATTCTATCAGTTGTTTTCAAACACACCCGAAATACAGGTCATTAACAAACTAAATTAGTTTAGAGGGGCTGTCTACCTTCACAACACCCCATTCCACCGTTTCACATCTAGCTCACCACCTGGGCTTAAGGTGTATCCTCCTGGCCTCTGTCTGGATCCCCTGGTCTGCTTCCAGCAACATTTCATTCTAGCTTCCCTCTGGGGTGCTTCACTTGACAGTCTTCTATTCTTCTGGCTTCTCCCTTCCTTCATACTGTTTCCTGCCAACAGCGGCGGTGCGCCCCCTAGGGTGTATGGGGCAATGCCCATCCTGGCCCCAGGACTCCCCAAGGCCCACATGCGGTGCTGGCCAGACTGGCAGCAACTCTGTTTAAAAAAACAAACGCGCGTGCACACACACAACCACCAACAATGTTTGGAGCTATCTCGAAGAACCTTGTTTTAGAGGCACTGACCTTCTTGTCAAGGTCAGTGCCTCTAAAACAAGGTTCTTCAAGATGACTCTGAACATTCTCACTGCTTGCGTGCGTGCGTGCGTGCGTGCGTGCGTAAGCAGTGAGAATCACCCCCCCCAAGGCTTCCTTAGGACACGTGACCTAAGGAAGCCTCCAAGGACAAAAGTGCTGTGTTTCTACCCTTTATGCGGAATGGGTGGCTAGAAGCGCCGTCCATACCACATAAAGGGAACCAGCAATGAAATAGTGCCGCAGGGGGCACATGGGGACATGGTGGGAGGAGTGGGGGCACACGGGGACATGGTGGCTCTGGATGCCTTTGGGGGCTTGTGGGAATGGTTTGGTTTGTGTGTGGTTTTCTGGTTTACATATGGATTGGACTGGTTTGGTTTATGTTTTGGTTTTTATATGGATTGGTTTGGTTTATGTGTGATTTTTCTGGTTTTTATATATCTGTGAATGATGATAGGGCCCTGGGAATAAATCTGCAGATTGGGGAAAAGCTTTGTGTCCTGTGGATCTTTGCTAAAACTGCTTGTAAGTGAGGTTTAAGGTTGTGACATGTCTGTCAGACTGCTTTTAAAACAAGAGTTGAATAGCCTGCCTTAATGAAATTGCTGGAAATGCTGCACTTGTTATTCACAGGTGTGACAAGTGGGGACACATTTTAACCTGTGAATATATTCACATTTTAACCTGTGAATATAACCTGCCTAAATTTAATGTCCATCCAATGTTAAACCTGGGAACTCCTTGCTGCTGGGTTATGCCATGCCACTGGCCTACCGTTGCCATGGCTCTGCCTACCGTTGCCGTGGCTCTGCCTACCGTTGCTGTGGCTCCGCCTGCCGTTGCCATGACTCCACCTACCGTTGCCCTGGCTCCGCCCTTAGGCTCGCCGGCCTTACTACCCCTCCAACCTCAAAACCCACCAGCCGCCCCTGCCTGCCAATCAAGGCTATTTGGTGATATTTGGAATGTACCTGTGCTGGGAGTGGTAGGCTGCTAGCTGCAGAAAAGGAGCTAATCCTGCTATCATTTATCAGCCTGCCACAACCTTCATACTGAACCTTAGTATTGATTTAGAGAAACCAATGAGAGACATGCCTCCCAACAGTTTTGATTCAGTGAGACAGCCCTGTTTTGCATGCTGAATCCTGTTGTCAAGCCTGCAAGGGATCAAAGTCCCTATTTGATCAGGGAGAGAGACAAAAAAAAGAATAGATATTCAAGCTTCAGGCACTTCTTTTCTAGTTGCCCCCCAGGAAAAGAACTTGATAAGGGACTTACTAAAAGGAATGACATTGAACGCCAGTTGGAAGTAATAGGAATGTGTCAATGACAGTAGGCTTTATTGGGCTATAAAGCAATGAAAAAGAATCTACATTGCAGACAAAGTCAAATATTTAGCAGGTGCGTGAGGCTTCAGAGTGAGAGATAGAAAGACAGAGGAAAGTTAGAGAGAATGAAGAAGAGAGCAACAAAGATAATAAAATGTCCAGAACTCAAGTCCTATGTGGAAGTTGAAGGAGCTGGGTATGTTTAACTTAGAGAAAACAAGAGTACGGGTGGATATAATTATTGTAGAGTTAGAACTTTACTAAGAACTCAGAAGACATGCTTCCATACTGTACAGACTGCATGGGACAAGATGGAGGACAGAGAGAGGAGAAGAGAGGAGACAAGGAGGGGGAAAAAAACTGTTTCATTCCCTGACCATCCCCCTACTGGACAAGCCCCATATTAAGCTCGCAGGGCTTGCAGTGGACTTTTACTTGTGACCGTTGCACAATCCAACACCCCTTCTCAAATCACTAGTCAAACCCACTAGGTTCATTCTTCTTAATAGCTTGCAATGGCGTTCCCCTACTAGTGGCTTCGTGAACACATCCACTGTCATATATTCTGTAGGACAGTATTGCAGATCTATGAGTCTTTGTTCCTGTGAGTCTTTCAGGAAATGGTATTTAACATCAACGTGCTTGGTTCTGGGGTTGATTCTTTCTGTTTGCGCCAGCGCTATACATCCTTGGTTGTCTTCCAGGATCAGCGTGGGTCTGTCCAATTTTTGCCCCAGATCATTCAGAAGCTGTCGCAACCAGATAACATCTTGGCTGGTGTGTGCCGCTGCCACGTACTCTGCCTCTGTCGAGGAAAGTGTCACAGAGGCTTGTTTCCTACTGCACCTGGTAATGGGTCCTCCACCAAGCAAAAATAGGTACCCACTGGTAGATTTTCGATCTGAATGGTCTCCAGTCCAATCTGCATCCACTTACCCTACCAGGTCTGACATGGAAGATGCTGGGAGCCGTAGCTTGAGGTGCACAGTCCCTTTCAGGTACTGTAAGACCCTCTTCGCTGCGTTCCAATCCCTTTGGGTTGGGACTGAGACTTGTCTACACAGTTTACCTATTGCCACCTCAAAGTCAGGCCTTCAAGAGCTTTCTTATCGCCGTTCTGTATTGCTTATTGTCTGGCAGCAATAAGCTACCTTTGGGTAGCTGGTTTCCATAGGGGTATTTGCTGCCTTCGCACCCCCCATGCCAAAACTTTCGATCATCTCTTCTATTGCCTGTCTTTGGTTGAGAAGATAGCTTCTGTCATCTTCTCTTTCAATTTGTATTCCCAGGTAGTGCGTTATGTTACCCAGGTCCTTAGTTTCAAAGTCCTGATTTAGAGCTCTCATTGTTTCAGACTCGTCTCCGTCTTGCTCAAAGCATACGATAAGGTAATCGACATAAATTAATACAAAGATCCACCTGCCCCTTAATTTCTTTGTGTATAAGCAGGGATCTGCTTTGCTCCTGGTAAAATTTTCCCTCATGAGCACCTTGTTTATTTTAGTGTTCCACGCTCTGACGGCCTGCTTAAGCCCTTATATGCTTTTGTACAGTTTGCATAAAAGATCCGGCCTTTCAACGTCTGCAAACCCCAGTGGTTGGTCCATGTAAATATCTTCCTTCAACTCACCATTTAGGAATGCTGTTTTTATGTCCATATGCTTGACTTGCATTCCTCTTCCGGCAGCTATACTTAATGTTCTGATTGTAGTGTGCTTAACTACAGGTGCAAATGTTTCATCGTAGTCTTCTCCGTACTTCTGGGAGTATCCTTTCGCGACAGGTCGGCCCTTGTACCGTTCAATATTTCCCTGCGCTTTGTACTTTATTTTAAATGTCCATTTAAAACCTATAGTCTTTCTCCCTGCGGGCAGTGGAGTAAGTGTCCACGTCGCGTTGTCCTGCATGGACTTTACTTCTTCTTCAGCCACTCTTACCCATTTTTCTGCTTCACCTTCTGACATTTGCGAGATGTTCTCCCAGGATGCTGGCTCTGACAACTTACTGATGCTGACTTTGTAGGACAGACAAGTAGGGGGAATGCCTTTGTTAGACCTCGTCGACTGCCTTGGCTCAGCATCAGCAGCCGGCTGTGTCTGTTCCTGCACTTCCATTACCTTTGTGCCGATTTCGACTATTTGTTCAGAGGATTGCTCCCTTTCAGTGGTTTCGTCCGTGGTTGATTGTTCTCCTTTGCCTGGACCTTGGAGAGTCATCACACTGTCGCTTGAGTTTTCCACAAAGGTCACACTGTTACTAATGGTTATTCTGTCTGTGCGTGGATCCAGGATCCTGTAGCCTTTGGAATGCTCACTGTATCCTACGAGGATGCCTTCCACTGCTCTGTTTTGCAGCTTGGTACGTTTCTCCTCTGGGATATATACGTAAGTCTTACTTCCAAATACTCTGATGTGGCCCACACTAGGTTTTTGACCATGCCACAGTTCATATGGAGTTTTCCTCACTGTTCTAGAATACAGCCGATTTTGTAGGTAGGTAGCAGCAACTGCTGCTTCGCCCCAGTATCTTTCTGGTAGTCCAGAGTCTGTTAACATGCATCTAACCATTTCGGTTAGCGTTCTGTTTTTCCTTTCAGCTGTTCCGTTCTGCTCGGGTGTATATGGCACTGTCTTTTGGTGCTCAATTCCATGGAGTCTCAGGAAGTCCTCTACTTCCTTTCCTGTGAACTCACCTCCATTGTCAGTCCGCAGTGTCTTTGGTCTGCGCTGGAACTTGTTGCTCGTCATGGTCACATAGTCCTGAAGTTTGTCGAATACTTCATCTTTACTCTTCATGACGTACGTGATCGTGTACCTTGAATAGTCGTCAATGAAAGTTACCATATACCGGTTGCCTCCTGGCGTGGGAACCTTCATTGGGCCGCAGACGTCGCTGTGTACAAGATCAAGCAGTTTCGTGGCTCTATTCTGACTCTTCTTAGGAAGCGTAGCCCTCGTGGCTTTGGCTTTGATGCAACAGTCGCATTTCATGATCACGGGACACGTTGATACCTTAAGGTCTTTGGTCAACTGCTGTCTGTGCATTTCCTTGATGCTGTCTGGGTGTCTATGTCCCATGCGTCTATGCCACAGGTGGATGCAGTCATCGTGTGGCTTGTGCGCAGTGAGCTTCGCCTGTTCTTTCGCTGTGCTCAGACGGTACAGGTGCTCATCTGCAGTGGCTCTGGCCAGTACTTTTGTCCCACTTTGAATTGTGCATTCGTCTCCCTGGAAACAGATGGTGAGCCCCCTCGCTGCCAGGCGCCTCACGGACAGGAGTCCCCCTTCTAAGTTGGGCACATAGAGCACATCTTTCATGGGTATGGTCAGTGTGCCTCCCTGTGACTGGTTGCAGTACAGGAATCCTTGTCCAATTCCTTCCGCGTTGATGCTTCTCCCATCTGCAAGGTAGATCCTTTCTTTACTGCTCAGATCCAGTCCTGTGAAGAATCCTTTATCGCTAGTCATGTGGCTCGTTGCCCCGGAGTCTACACACCAATTTTGGGATGAGCTGTCTTGCGTTGCTCTGAAGCACCCACTCCATTGTTGAGCGACTGTGTTGCTGTTTGTGACTTTAGCCCTCTGCTTAGGTGTTCGTGGAGACAGTTTCTGCTGTTCTGCTTTCCATATATAGCAGTCTTTCTTTAAATGTCCCTCCTTTTTGCATCTGAAGCATACTCTGGTTTCCCTCTTAGGAGCTTTGTCTGAGGTTTTCAGTGCAGTCTCATTACCCTGCTTTAGATCATTCTGCAGGTTCTCCTTTCTGCGCTGGAATTCATCCGCAAGTCTACCTTTAACAAATTCCAGCTTCAGTTCAGCCTCTGGCCTTGTCTCCAGGGCATTGATGAGGGCACTGTAAGATTCAGGCAGGCTGCAGAGGAGTAGGGCTACCACATGGCTGTCCTTTATATCTTCTCCAATGCCGCGCAGCTGTGCCACTACTTCCAACATGGCATTTATATGCTCCTGCATTTCACTTTCTTTGCCAAGCCTCATTTTGTATAGTTTCCTCAGTAGAAACAGTTTGCTATTCAGGCTAGTTCTCTCATGCAAGTTTTGCAATGCAATCCACATGCCTCTTGCTGTGGTCTCACTTCTTATATGGATTAGCTGGTCATCTTCTACCAATAAACTTATTGTAGCCTTTGCTAACCTGTCCTTTTTATCCCATTCCTCGTGATTTGCTGCTGGTCTGTTCGTGGTAATCACCTCCCATAGATCATCTTTAGACAGCAGCATTTCCACTTTAAACTTCCACAATTGGTAGTTTACATTGTTCAGCTTTCCTACTGAAAGTCTGAGCTCTGAGCTGCTTGCCATACTTGCTTCCCTCCCTTTCCCCTTCTGGGATTTAGGCCTTCTTACTCACAGTCAGTAGGCCTCTCTGTCTGGGAGTTTTCTTTCACAGTCTGCACTCCTTCTGGGCTGCTTCTAGTCTTCAAAATTGCCTTGAAGATGTCCTGGGCCCATAACCTATTGTAGAGTTAGCTTTCTGTTGAATAACACACAGCAGAAGTTTCTTCAAAACAGAACTTTACTAAGAACTCAGAAGACATGCTTCCATACTGTACAGACTGCATGGGACAAGATGAAGGACAGAGAGAGGAGAAGAGAGGCGACACAGAGGGGGGAAAACTGTTTCATCCCCTGACCACCCCCCTACTGGACAAGCCCCATATTATGCTTGCAGGGCTTGCAATGGACTTTTACTTGTGACTGTTGCACAATCCAACAATAATGTCAGTCTACAAATATTGGAAAGGCTGCCATAAAGTAGATGACGAATAATTGTTCTCCCTTGCTGTGAAGGGAAGGACAAGAGGCAATTGGCACAAGCTGAAGGAAGGCAGATTTAGATTAAACTTCAGGGAAAATTTCCTGACTTGTAAAGATAAATAGGCAATGGAGTAGACTACTTAGAGAAGTCGTAGATTCTGCATCATTAGAGGTATTTAAGAAGAGACTGTCTGAGTCTTTGTCCAGGATGGTATAGCATCGCAGTAGTATGATACGGTAGATTCTGTACCATGTAGGGGACTGGACTTGATGATGCCCCCTCCCTCCAGATCGTTCTAGTTCTATGTTTGTACAAAATGGAATAAGTTAAATGAGAGGGAATGAGGTGGAATGGTGATGAGTGCCATGAGGAGCAGGTGTTATGACACAGATAGGGCTGGGGAAAATCAGAGGAGTGACAGTGATGACAATGTGGAACTAATGGAATAACAAGCAGAAGGACTGAAAAGGAATGACGGGGACCAAATATATTGATCATACGGGTGCAAAAGGCAGTGGACAGAATGACAAAACTAGATGGAATGGTAAGCCATGTTGTAGAATGAGTGTATGGATTAATGAGTAGTAAGACGGGAACAACAGAAATGACAAGGGACTGGATAGAGTGGCGAAGAGAGGGTGGGGGCTGTATAGAATGACCAAAGGGGATAATGAGCAGAAAGTGAAGTGGTAAAGTTTAAAGGGCATTGCTAGCAACTGGCCATGGATAGTGGGTAGAATGATAAGGGAGAAGGTACATCAAGAACAAGGGAGTCATTCGGAGAAGGTGGATTGGCAGTAGAGTGTGTAAATGACATGGTGAGAGTAACGTGGTGTAGGTGGAATGACGACAAGAAGTGTATTTTAGAAAATGGGTGGAATTACATGAGGAGCAGGTGGAATATCAAGAAGGGGGGCCCGGCCATAGAAAGGCAAAGAATTACTGGGGATTGGGTGGAATGCCATGGAGGGTGTTGAGGGGGCGGGCTTAGTTTGACAAGGGTCTCTGTGTAATAAGCAGGAGAGTTAGAGAAAGCTGGTGGAATGACAAGGAGGGGGCAAAGGTGACGAGACTGGGTGGAATGACAGGAAGGAGGACACAGGAAATGGGAAGGTGACCGGTTTTAATAGAATGACAAGGGAGTTAATGGATAGAATGACAAGGGAATAAGTGAATGAGAAGGAAGGAAGGGGAAATGAAAAACAAGTATAAACCAATGAGAAAAGACTTGATGGACTTGATAAGGGAAGGATGCTATGGGGAAACAGGTGTAATTAGATCAAATACTATGTCTATGTCATTATAATTTATACTTGTTTCTTGTTGCTTACATTTCTCCTTTTCTCTTTTGCTTCTTACTGACACGCCCTGTGGCCCAGTTGCATCTGATAAATATTATAGAGCCATGGGGGGGACTCTATTGATTAAGGCAGCTGCATCGCACCATTATAATCATGAACATTATAATCATTGTAAAATTGAAATGGTAAACTGAAATTCATTGAAATTAATTTATGTAGATTGTGAACTGCCCTGAGCCTCCTGGGAAGGACAGCACAAAAATTAGATTAATTAATTAATTAAATAAATAAATAAATATCCTATCAGTATGAAACTTGGTAGGAAGAGTCACTTGGATGAGGTGTGGAATGTGTCCAAACCTGCAGAGGAAGAAGATGGACCCTGAAAGACACAGGCAAAATGTGGGTGCATGGAGCCTAAGCTATAAGTGAGCACAAAATGTGAGACTGTATAAGGACTTTACTGCTTACATGGCTTGTGAGGTAAGATAGAAGCCTTACAATTTTCATGCTTCTTGGAACATGAGTGAATTGGTAAGAGCCTTTACTCATCTCTTAAACGGAAGGATTTGGAATCTAAGAATTTAACTTGGTTTGCGGTGTAACCTCTTTACATTTGTTATAGCTCATCAAAGCCAATTGTAATTTTCTCACCTCCATTATTTCCATTCTGTATTTGTGAGTGCATTTGGAGGAAGGGGAAGTGTGCTTGTGTGTTGGAGTTTGTGGCTTTGGATTGATTGCTCCATATAGGAAGTGTTTGTGCTTTGGGGGTTGCATTAATTGAACATGTGGGCCTGGTTTCTGGCATCAGTAGGTATAGCGTCTGTCCCTCTTTATTTATTATTATTATTATTTTATTTTATTATAAGCATTTGTATAGTGTCAGCTGTGTACCTGGCGCTTTACTGAACAATAAGATAGACGCGATCCCAGTGCCTACGGTTTACAATCTAATAGACACGGAGGGGGGAGACAAGGAGAGGGGACATAGGGAGAGACAAGGAATAAATGCACTTGGAATGTTGGGAGGTATGGTGATGGATGAAAAGACATTTCTGTATTTATGTCTATGAAGTCCTTGACATAAGGGAAAAGTATTAATTCAAAGAAAACTGCATTGGAGAACCCTTAGGGAGGGTCAAATTTATTGCTGAGTAGCCTGTCTGCACTAGTATTTTAACAAGTGTTAAAAGGTGCAGTTTTCCTTCATGAAGACTTCTGCTGATGCTGCCAATTGATACCTCTTGTAATAGTGAATTGCATTTACTTCTCATAGACGCCACTGAATAACTATTAAATGTTGGTTACTTTTATCTGCCTTAGTTGGATTCAGGCTAATGACTTAGAATAATTCAGTTATCCATTTTCTGAGCCATTTGCTCCTTCAGTTTAATAAAATTCAGTGATAAAACAGCTAAATGTTTTGTCCATCATTTTTTATCATGCAATTGGTTTTAAAACTGAAGTAAGTGGAAGTTATGGTCATAGATTTATTCACCCGAGCATCTTTCAACACCAAAAATTTGAATGTGTAAATGTTTCTCAAGATCTTCAGTGTATGCAATAGGTGTATGCAGATTTAAACAAATTATAAATTTATTTGCGGCCAAAGCCAAAAACAAAGACAAAAACAAAACACAATAGACAATACAGTGAACAAACGAGGCACCCCATGACAAACCAATCCATGAGATAAAGTAATCAGGATTACTGACTGTTACCAACAAAACACAGAATATACAATTATATCTAGGAGAGTAACAAGCGTACCACAACTACCGACCCTCACTCTATGGGCTGCCTAAAATTTAAGAACAAAATACGTAGATTTAAAGCTAATATCAAAAAGTGAGCAACTGTGGCCGTAATTGAAGGGTCCACATCGGCTAGGGTCCCAGGCCTTGGTCTGATGCTGCTGAACGCGAGGTCAGTTGTCAATAAGTCATCTACCATCCGGGAGTTAATCCCGGAGTGGGACGCCGACCTCGTGTGTATTACAGAGACCTGGCTGGACAATGAATCGGGCCCTATCTTGACCGATCTTGTTCCAGCTGGGTTCTCTGTGCAGCATCAGCCTCGGCTGGAGGGACGGG
>QEPC01014617.1:612713-624458 GCA_003113815.1 Sphenodon punctatus
GTTTAAGTTTCATTTCAGTACAAAACTGAAATGAAACTTAAAGCAATCTAAAAATCCTACTCAACACCTGCTGTTCAGGAACAGTGACTAGCTCAGAAGGTGTTGGGAACAGGGGAGGCAGATAATTAGTTTCATTTCTTGCAAGCCTCTCCGCCCCTGGTGCCTGGAAGACTGCTCCTCAGTGACTGACACCTCCCTGTCATGTTTGACCTTCCAGTGAACCTTTTTTTGCCACCCGAACACGATCTGAATTGACCGAACTGTTCGGCCATTCCGCTGTTCGGTTTGTTCGGTATGTTTACTTTCAGGTTTGTGTTCGAGTTTGGTCATCCGAACAGGCCGAGTTCGGACCGGACTCCGAACTGCCGAACCGCGTTCGCCCATCCCTAGTGAGGATATGAGTAACAGATTGTACTGGATGGAGGGTTTCAGCAGGAGTTAGATGTGGGCAGGGAGGGAGTTCCAGGCATGGGGGGCAGCTAGGGAGAAGGGATGAAGGCGGTTAGGGGAGCAGGGGAGGCATGGGAGTGTGAGAGAGGGGACAAAGGAGAAGTGGAGTTCAAGGACTGAAGTACGGAGGGAAATTAGCACAGAGAGGTAGGCGGGAGCAAGCTTGTGAAGAGCTTTATAGGTGAAGTCTAGGAGCTTGTGCAGGATTCGTTCAGGAAGGGGGAGCCGGTGAAGAGAGGAGAGGAGGGGCTGGGCGTGGTCGAAGCGAAGGGCACTTTTGTTGCTGGTTTGAAGTCTTTGCTGCTAAATCACTCAAAAACTATGAACAGGTCATCATAATTGGTATTCACCTTGTTACTTTCTGTATAAATTCCACAAAAAAACCCAGAAAAATAAAATGATATGGATCATAGTGAATCAGCAGAGTTTCAACCTGTATCTTTTCCATGCCCACCAATTAGTAGTAGTATGTTACCTGTTACAAGAAAAGATACAACCATATATTAGTTGGTGGTAGAATGGCAGGTGTCAAGATTTCTGGTCCTGACTGATGCTTTTTTAAAGGGTGTGCGCTCTAGTGTATAGAGCCTGGGACTGAGATTCCAGTTGCTAGCTATTAATGCTGTGTTGTACAGGGATTATGTTAATCTGTGGGTTTCAATGATGGTAGTTCGCCAGTAACCTTATTTTGGTTGTCAGTTAAAAAATGTTGGTATGTTCATTCTAAGTGTTTAAGTGGGGTGAGAGTTGGGTCCATTATTAAAGACCTGTGTTTTCTTCCCAGGTTTGCCAGAGATAGCCTTCTGCATTCATGTCTTGTCTGCAAAATGTGAGAAGTGGTATCTTTTCTGCCTTAACCCTCTCCCTCCCCCACTTCACTGCTGTTTCCCCTCTTGCCACTCTTCTCTTCTCCTTCTCCCTAGCTTCTCGTGATGAGATCACATCCTTCCTCTCTTCATCCAACCTTTGCCCCATTGACCCCATCCCCTCTCACCTCCTAACGGTGATTGCCCCACCACTGCGCCTTTTCTGCTGCACATCATCAATCTCTCCCTCTCTACTGGGTCATTTCCATTGGCTTTCAAACATGCCACCCGCTCCCCTATGCTTAAGAAAGCCACTGTTGATCCCTCCAACCCTTCCAGCTATCTCCCCATTGAATGCCTACCCTTCACTACCAGGCTCCTGGAGCGGGCTGTTGACACGCACTGTCTTGATTTCCTCTCTTCAAATTCTGCCCCTGATTCCTTTCAATCAGGCTTCCTCCCTCCACACTCAACTTTACTTAGGCTGCCCTCGCCAAAATCACCGATGACCTTTTCTTAGCTAAGTCTAAGGGCCATTACTCCATCCTTGTCCTCAGTCTCTCTGCTGCCTTCGACACTGACAACCATGGCCGCCTTCTGGGTTCGCTACACTCCCTTGGCTTCCAGGACTCTGTTCTTGACTGGTTCTCTTTGTACTTCTCAAACCGCTTCTTCAGCATTTCTCTTGCTGGTATCTCCTCGATGTTGCTTCCCCTCTCTGTGGGAGTTTCCCAAAGGCTCTGTCCTGGGCCCTTTTCTCTTCTTCCTTTACACTCTATCTGAGTAAACTCATTGAAACTCACGGCTTCCAGTATCATCTCTGTGCTGGTGATGTGCAACTCCCTCTCTTCACTCCCACGTTCTCCCCTCCATCCAGTCTTGTATTGTTGACTGTCTTATTGGCATCTCTGCCTGGATGTCTCGTTGCCAACTCAAGCTTAATATGTGCAAGACCAAACTCCTCATCTTCCCTCCCCGCAAAAATGTTCCCCTTCTACTTCCCTCTCAATTTCCATTGCGGGAGTCACCATCCAGCTGGTCCATCAGGCGCGTAGCCTGGGAATCATCTTTGACTCCTCCCTCTCCTTTACGCCCTCAGATGCAGGCTATTGCTAAATCCTGTCACTTTTCTCTCTATAATATTGCTAAAATCCGGCCCTGCCTTACTGTTTCCACCGCAAAAGCCCTAGTCCCTACTCAAGTCATCTCTCACCTTGACTACTGTAACTTTCTCCTCACTGGCCTCCTCTGCTCTGATCTTGCCCCCCTCATCTCAGTTCAACGCTTTGCTGCCAAAGTCATTCCACCTTGCTCATCGCTTTGACCACATTCAGTCCTTTCTCTCCACCCTACACTAACTCCCTTTACGTGATCGCGTTCAGCACAAGCTCGGGTCTTCATGGCCTTTCTCCCCCATATCTCTCTGCTCTTGTATCTTGTCACACTCCTGCCCAGGAGCTTTGCTCCTCCTCTGCCCCCACTCTCGCCTGCTCATTGACCCTGTTGCTCCTCTAAACATCCTTGCCCCATCTCTCTTGCTGCCCCTCATGCCCGGAACTCCCTCCCTGGATACATTCGCTCTGCTCCCTCCCTCCCAACTTCCAAATCCCTCCTGAAAACCTACCTCTTAGGTCAGGCTTTCCCTAGCTCATCATGAGTGAAATTCCGTCCTCTTCCCCCTCTCTCAGAATCTAGTTCCCTGTAACTAAATGAAGCATGTGCACCTGCAACATCTCAACCTCATGAATGTACGCTTGTCTCTCCCAATATTCGACTCTCTCTTGTCTCCCCCTCCCTGTCTCTTATAGTCAGGGAAATATTGACAGCAATCTAATTGTGAGGGTAATCAAAGACTTCTTGGTCTCGTTTGATTTAGCAAGATGTGTGAAATCATTTTAGCCCAGGCGCCCCACAGAATGCTTTTTTTGGGGGTGATGTCACAAAATTCCTAATGGCTGCCAAACACAGGGTTTGAATTACAATATTTCCATGTTTTAGAACACTACCTTGTGTAAGGTATCCATTTATATGTTCTTTTGGGTGGGAAGTCTAGAAATAATGTTAAAAAAAAATCCAAAGTTACTGTGATGTCATAAAATGGAAAATGGCTGACAAACGACAGATCAAAATAGCAATATGAGCATAACTGCAAGATACTTCATGTATGGTGTCCATTTCTATGTTTGAGGGTAAGAAATCCAAATATTATATTTAAAATGAGATTCGACCTCATTCTGACAATATACATACAAAAATTCAAAATGGCAGTCAGTAGGAATGTTTATTAATGATATTGCAATATGGGAAGTCTAAAAATAAAATGGGAAAATTGACTCTCTACATGATTATGACCGTATGAAATTCAAAACGGTTGACGTTGGCATAAAATAATCACAAAACTTCTTTATAAACAAGTTATTCTTTGATTTAAATATTAATTAATAACAGCTTAATGTGGGGAATATGGGCTAGCAAGGGGAAACAGGACTGAAGACGACACAACACAAGGACACAAACCCCACTCACATATGCACACTATTAGGGTTAAAGGAGCCCTCAGTATGGTGTATCGCTGTGTGGTCAATCGTATGCTACAAGACACCTGACCCAGCCACTATTCATCAGTGGGCCTACCGGAGATGTCACACCCTGGATTATAGTGACCTCCACACACCCAGGGCCCAGAAGGGGAAACAAGTGAGGAGGGGGTAGGGACCCCAGGCCTTGTGAACTCCAGAGGGGAGCGGGGAGGGATTAGGGCAACCACACACAGGAAGGCAAGGAAGGTCAACAATAAGGAAGAAGCACACACCACACGCACACAATCACTCACCGCACACAGCACTCTTCACACAGGGAAAAGGAAGGGAGTCTAGTAAACCACAGTTTCTCCAAATACCAACGCACGGGCCAGATCACAGGAACCTAGAAGCTCTGATCACCAGCAAAGAAGAAAGCCTAATGGCCCTCCTTTTATGTGCCTTGCTTCAGACCCAGCCCTCACTTCAGCTGCAGGTGCTCAGAGCGCCGCAGCTGGCTCTCATCAGATAATCGCTGGCCCAGCAGACTGCAAGCCGGGGAAGGCAGCTTTCTCTCATCCTCCACTTGCTGGCCCAGCAGACTGCAAGCAGGGGAAGTCTCTACAGACAGGTACTAGCAGTGTGGGGAGCGACACCTCCTGGGCAACCTGAGCCACCCCCTGCCCCCTTCTCTGCGGTCCCCGCCCCCTCCATACCCTGACACTTAGGTATATTTCTGTTCTATCCATTACACATTTGGACATTTTTAACATGTATCACAGGAATCATCAGCACTGAATTCACTTTCCTCTTCTGAGGAGCTGGAGACTTCACTTTGACTACATTTTGAACCACAGCTTCTGGTCTCCAATTCGACATCACCTTCGTAATCCTCCACCTTCGTTACAAGAGAGTTTGTAGCACATAGTGTATCCCGTCGTATTCGCTTTGACAGAGGTTCTGTTGAAGTATCCATTTTGATATCAGCATTGTGGCCATCCAGCACTTGGTTTTTTTTCTGCCTGATATGTGGTTTGCGCTTCTGAAGTGAGATTAGCCAAACCTGGTGCAATGATGCCAGCATCAATCCACCAGTCCTTGTATCCCTTAATACCATGTCTTTTGAAGATAAGACGCTGGAGCACACGCAGCTTATGAAAGCCTCCTAGAAGTGTTATTACCTTCAGATAGAGTCCCTGATGCTTCCATATGATGTGACACAGTTTTGGATATACTTGCTCATCAGCATGACCGAATATATGATCAAACTCCAGGTCTTCTGTCATTTCAGGTAATAGGTCAAGGTACTCCTTGCACACTGGATAATCAGGTGGATGTGGGATAACAGGCAGATATTCCAGAAGAGACTTGTGAGTCTTTTTGTCCGTTACTTTCCTATGAAATGCTGTCCATGGGCCTAGAAGAGGGAGTGGGTCACAGATTGGTATCTGGAATACCACTTGCCAATGCCCAGACAACATCTTGATTGAAGCACCAATCTAGACAATCTTTTTCAGGATTATCTTCGCGTGTTGAAAAGAGAGGAGGATTTACCTGATGACTAATGTAGTAAGGTGCTATGCTGGAATAGTCATCCTCATCAGCTAACGCTTGCTGATCTTCAGCACGTGATCCTTTAGGGTGGTTGTGGCATTCACTTCGTGAGGTAGTAGAATCATCATTCAGTTCAGAAGGAGTGTATTTCGCACCATACTTCAGATGGAAACTCACTTGACAACTCACATGAACTTTACCGACAGCTTCTTCACGGTCTTTTACTTTCATGTGAACAAGCATACATGTATACTTGCAATCAGATACAGGTATATCAATTATATGCCATCTTTCGGCATAATTTTTAAATTGAACCTAACCTTTGTTAGATTCTGAACTTCTTCCCCTTGTAACAGAGCTTCAGCACAGGTTAAACAGTTCTCTTCATCAGCTGTGGAAATAGATAAGAACGGTTCACAATCTTGAGATCCAGACATAGTTAAAAGCTCTCCCCTTCAAAGTTAACAGCTGGAATGTTCGCCCCATCAAAAATAACAATGGAGTCTGAAACGAAAAAAACCCCAACAAAGCAGCTTACAAAATTGTAAAAAAAAAAAAAAGCAATGAACTTAAATATGATTATAAAGTATGTACTAAACAGTACTAAACATTGACTGTCATTTTGAATTTTTATATGTATGTCATCAGAATGAGGTCAGATCTCACTTTAAATATAACTTTTGGATTTCTTACCCTCATAAACATAAAAAATGGACTCCATACATGAAGTATCTTGCAGTTATGCACATATTGCTGTCGGTCTGTCGTTTGTCAGTCATTTTCCATTTTATGACATCACAGTAACTTCAGAACTTTTTAAAACATTATTTCTAGACTTCCCACCCAAATGGATACCTTACACAAGGTAGTGGTCTAAAACATGGAAATACTGTAAATCAAACCCTGCGTTTGGCAACCATTAGGAATTTTGTGACGTCACACGCAAAAAAAGGAGCGCTTTGGAGGGGCCCCTGGACTAAAATGATTCCACACAACTTGCTGAATGAAACGAGACCAAGAAGTCTTTGATTACCCTCACACTTAGATCGTTGTCAATATTTTGCTGACTATTAGATTGTATGCCTCTTGGGGGTATGGACCTGTCTATAACTATTGGTTGTAAAGTGCTAGGTGCACAGCTGGCACTACATAAATGATAATAATGATAATAAAAAGTAGAGGCAGTTCTGGGTCAATAAATAGTCATTTGAAGGAATGGAACTAGAGCTGAGGGCCTAGGGAAGCTACAGGTTTTATAACATCATCAAATGTGTACTGATTTTTATGAGGACATCAAAAGGTGCAGTTTTGGCCATGAGGCTAGTTCACTGCCAAATTTCAAGTCCTTACTCTAAAGTGTGGAGTAACTATGTTTTTTTCCCTTTAAATTACTACTATTTTGCTACTTGGTATGCAATTTTATGTTTTGAATGGTTTAAGATACTGAGCTGTGTGGGATTAAGTACTATAAAATGAGTCTGAATAAATTATTGCGAGAACACAAGGATATGGCACCTGTGCTCCGGGCTCTGCACTGGCTGCCTATAAAGCACCGGGCTAGGTTCAAGGTGCTGTTTTTGACCTTCAAAGCCCTTCACGGCCCGGGCCCTGCCTATCTGCGGGATCACCTCACTCCCCATGTGCCCATGCGACCCCTGTGATCATCCATGGGGGCCTTTTTGGAGGTTCCCCGGGCGAGACAGGTGGCCACTGATGTTAGATCTTTTTTGGTGGCTGCCCCCGTGCTGTGGAATTCACTCCCGGAGGAGGCTCGGTTGACCCCCACCCTCCTGCCGTTTCGACGTTTGTGTAACACCTGGCTGTTCTGCCAGGCTTTTGGCGAGGGGTAGGGGGGGGGTGTAGGGTTTGGGAGAGAGGGTGAGTTTTATGATTTGTTTTAAAATTTGTTTTTTATTCAATTTTTTGTGTGTTGTTCGCTGTGCCGAGCTGCCTTTGGGCAGGAGGGGCGGGATACAAGTTTTAAGTAAATAAATAAATAAATAATTTTTTTTTTTTAAATTCTACATATTTTACACAGAATTGTACTTTCAAGAATGCATTTCATTATTTGTTTACATGTTTTTGTTGTCAGGAATATAGTTATGACAACAGAAATATTTTAAAGAAATTAATTCACTTTTTTGTGATGGTGGTGTTCTTAGGAACCTGTTCTGCACTGATAAATGGAGACCAACATGGAGGAATTTATTGTTCCTTATTTTCTAAAATCTGGCTATTGCAAGAGATCTGATGATAAATGTTAATTAGGGCAGACTTAATTTTTTTAAATAATAATTAAAATAAAATTCTATAGCTTCTGGTGATGACGGTTTTATGGAAGGATTTTGACAAGCCAGATTTACTTTTATGAAGCCTAAGTATGTTGTAATTATTTTATAGCGTATAAAAGGTGTACATGAAGCTTTTCCAGACAAATAATATTGCTAGGTGCCTGATCACCCTGAAATATTGTGTATAATTTATTAGCATATAATCAATCTATATTTTAGATTACCTCTCTCCGGTTTTAATGTTCGCTGTTGGAGGTTAACGCTCAAAAACTGATAGGGCTTTCAGTAGGGGGCACACCTTTGTAATGTGCTACCTTTTTCTGATCAAGAGATTGAGGTTAGGGAGCAATGCAAGATTTAGTTATGCTATGTTTAGTTTTTCTTCTTGAAACCACTTATTCTGGAGTAATTCCAACGTCTTTGATAAAACACACTCATGAATAAATGGTTTCAGGACAGTAGCCTGAAGTGATACCTTGACCTTTTAAAAGGTCTGGATATAGGGTGTTTTTAAACAAGCAAGGCAGGCGGGGTGCGACTGTAGCCACTGAGAGGCACAACTGCAGCGTACCCATGTACATGATGTGCATGGGGAGTGCTTCACACGAGCAGCTTCTGGCATGGTTACCCCGTCCATGGAGGCAGCCTCCGCACATGTGGCTGGCCCCGCACAGAGCACTCNATCACAGGAACCTAGAAGCTCTGATCACCAGCAAAGAAGAAAGCCTAATGGCCCTCCTTTTATGTGCCTTGCTTCAGACCCAGCCCTCACTTCAGCTGCAGGTGCTCAGAGCGCCGCAGCTGGCTCTCATCAGGTAATCGCTGGCCCAGCAGACTGCAAGCCGGGGAAGGCAGCTTTCTCTCATCCTCCACTTGCTGGCCCAGCAGACTGCAAGCAGGGGAAGTCTCTACAGACAGGTACTAGCAGTGTGGGGAGCGACACCTCCTGGGCAACCTGAGCCACCCCCTGCCACCTTCTCTGCGGTCCCCGCCCCCTCCATACCCTGACACTTAGGTATATTTCTGTTCTATCCATTACACATTTGGACATTTTTAACATGTATAACAGGAATCATCAGCACTGAATTCACTTTCCTCTTCTGAGGAGCTGGAGACTTCACTTTGACTACATTTTGAACCACAGCTTCTGGTCTCCAATTCGACATCACCTTCGTAATCCTCCACCTTCGTTACAAGAGAGTTTGTAGCACATAGTGTATCCCGTCGTATTCGCTTTGACAGAGGTTCTGTTGAAGTATCCATTTTGATATCAGCATTGTGGCCATCCAGCACTTGGGTTTTTTTCTGCCTGATATGTGGTTTGCGCTTCTGAAGTGAGATTAGCCAAACCTGGTGCAATGATGCCAGCATCAATCCACCAGTCCTTGTATCCCTTAATACCATGTCTTTTGAAGATAAGACGCTGGAGAACACGCAGCTTATGAAAGCCTCCTAGAAGTGTTATTACCTTCAGATAGAGTCCCTGATGCTTCCATATGATGTGACACAGTTTTGGATATACTTGCTCATCAGCATGACCGAATATATGATCAAACTCCAGGTCTTCTGTCATTTCAGGTAATAGGTCAAGGTACTCCTTGCACACTGGATAATCAGGTGGATGTGGGATAACAGGCAGATATTCCAGAAGAGACTTGTGAGTCTTTTTGTCCGTTACTTTCCTATGAAATGCTGTCCATGGGCCTAGAAGAGGGAGTGGGTCACAGTAATTGGTATCTGGAATACCACTTGCCAATGCCCAGACAACATCTTGATTGAAGCACCAATCTAGACAATCTTTTTCAGGATTATCTTCGCGTGTTGAAAAGAGAGGAGGATTTACCTGATGACTAATGTAGTAAGGTGCTATGCTGGAATAGTCATCCTCATCAGCTAACGCTTGCTGATCTTCAGCACGTGATCCTTTAGGGTGGTTGTGGCATTCACTTCGTGAGGTAGTAGAATCATCATTCAGTTCAGAAGGAGTGTATTTCGCACCATACTTCAGATGGAAACTCACTTGACAACTCACATGAACTTTACCGACAGCTTCTTCACGGTCTTTTACTTTCATGTGAACAAGCATACATGTATACTTGCAATCAGATACAGGTATATCAATTATATGCCATCTTTCGGCATAATTTTTAAATTGAACCTAACCTTTGTTAGATTCTGAACTTCTTCCCCTTGTAACAGAGCTTCAGCACAGGTTAAACAGTTCTCTTCATCAGCTGTGGAAATAGATAAGAACGGTTCACAATCTTGAGATCCAGACATAGTTAAAAGCTCTCCCCTTCAAAGTTAACAGCTGGAATGTTCGCCCCATCAAAAATAACAATGGAGTCTGAAACGAAAAAAACCCCAACAAAGCAGCTTACAAAATTGTAAAAAAAAAAAAAAGCAATGAACTTAAATATGATTATAAAGTATGTACTAAACAGTACTAAACATTGACTGTCATTTTGAATTTTTATATGTATGTCATCAGAATGAGGTCAGATCTCACTTTAAATATAACTTTTGGATTTCTTACCCTCATAAACATAAAAAATGGACTCCATACATGAAGTATCTTGCAGTTATGCACATATTGCTGTCGGTCTGTCGTTTGTCAGTCATTTTCCATTTTATGACATCACAGTAACTTCAGAACTTTTTAAAACATTATTTCTAGACTTCCCACCCAAATGGATACCTTACACAAGGTAGTGGTCTAAAACATGGAAATACTGTAAATCAAACCCTGCGTTTGGCAACCATTAGGAATTTTGTGACGTCACACGCAAAAAAAGGAGCGCTTTGGAGGGGCCCCTGGACTAAAATGATTCCACACAACTTGCTGAATGAAACGAGACCAAGAAGTCTTTGATTACCCTCACACTTAGATCGTTGTCAATATTTTGCTGACTATTAGATTGTATGCCTCTTGGGGGTATGGACCTGTCTATAACTATTGGTTGTAAAGTGCTAGGTGCACAGCTGGCACTACATAAATGATAATAATGATAATAAAAAGTAGAGGCAGTTCTGGGTCAATAAATAGTCATTTGAAGGAATGGAACTAGAGCTGAGGGCCTAGGGAAGCTACAGGTTTTATAACATCATCAAATGTGTACTGATTTTTATGAGGACATCAAAAGGTGCAGTTTTGGCCATGAGGCTAGTTCACTGCCAAATTTCAAGTCCTTACTCTAAAGTGTGGAGTAACTATGTTTTTTTCCCTTTAAATTACTACTATTTTGCTACTTGGTATGCAATTTTATGTTTTGAATGGTTTAAGATACTGAGCTGTGTGGGATTAAGTACTATAAAATGAGTCTGAATAAATTATTGCGAGAACACAAGGATATGGCACCTGTGCTCCGGGCTCTGCACTGGCTGCCTATAAAGCACCGGGCTAGGTTCAAGGTGCTGTTTTTGACCTTCAAAGCCCTTCACGGCCCGGGCCCTGCCTATCTGCGGGATCACCTCACTCCCCATGTGCCCATGCGACCCCTGTGATCATCCATGGGGGCCTTTTTGGAGGTTCCCCGGGCGAGACAGGTGGCCACTGATGTTAGATCTTTTTTGGTGGCTGCCCCCGTGCTGTGGAATTCACTCCCGGAGGAGGCTCGGTTGACCCCCACCCTCCTGCCGTTTCGACGTTTGTGTAACACCTGGCTGTTCTGCCAGGCTTTTGGCGAGGGGTAGGGGGGGGGTGTAGGGTTTGGGAGAGAGGGTGAGTTTTATGATTTGTTTTAAAATTTGTTTTTTATTCAATTTTTTGTGTGTTGTTCGCTGTGCCGAGCTGCCTTTGGGCAGGAGGGGCGGGATACAAGTTTTAAGTAAATAAATAAATAAATAATTTTTTTTTTTTAAATTCTACATATTTTACACAGAATTGTACTTTCAAGAATGCATTTCATTATTTGTTTACATGTTTTTGTTGTCAGGAATATAGTTATGACAACAGAAATATTTTTAAGAAATTGATTCACTTTTTTGTGATGGTGGTGTTCTTAGGAACCTGTTCTGCACTGATAAATGGAGACCAACATGGAGGAATTTATTGTTCCTTATTTTCTAAAATCTGGCTATTGCAAGAGATCTGATGATAAATGTTAATTAGGGCAGACTTAATTT
>QEPC01014617.1:628757-668640 GCA_003113815.1 Sphenodon punctatus
GTGTGTGTGTGTGTGTGTGTGTGTGTGTGTGTGTGTCAGTGTTCAATATGCATATTTATAAACATACACATTATTTTGGTTTTGACTTGTTCTAAATGCTAAATAAAAATAGTAATGAAAAGGCAAAAAATGTATAGCCAGTCCAGGATTTGGATACCAGGAACAGTTTCGTCCTGAATAATCATATACATAAAGTACCCCAATTTTCTTTCCCTTTCGATTAAGTTTTTTAAAAAATGATTTAATTTTTAAAAATTAATAGTTGTCACAAAAGTTTTAACATGGGCCCTTTTCACACAGACACTGTAACTGATTATATGGGTGTTACATTTTATTATACATGTTCCAGGGCACCCATAGAGCACACCTGCAGCCCTGCAACGTGTATAATAAAATGTAACACCCATTTTATCACTGTTATAGTGTCTGTGTGAAAAGGACCATGGAAGCACATCTTAAATACTACAAACCTTTTAAAAAATAAAATAATGATCAGCGCATTTCAAGTAAAAAGATGCAAATATAACCAGGATAAATTAAATGATCTACTAAAGAAAGAATACAGAGCTGTGACTATGGGTAAAAACAGATGCGCTGGTGGCAAAGTGGCTTCCTGAGCTGCCCCAGGGCGGAAAAGCATGGCCGCCATACCCCAAGTTGGCTAGGAGCACGAAACAGACATGCCTGTGACCCCTGGCAGCCAGAGAGCTGTCCCACCGCCCCATGCCCTGGGTAGGGTGGGGGGAATACAACAGATGTGTGGGGAACATGTGGGGTGCCCTGCTCCAGCAACCCGACCTGTGCCAGGATGGGTAGCTATGGCTCACTGCTATGGCGGCCCCCAACCCATGGTGGGGACTGGCGGGGCAAAAGAGACGCGTGGGCCGACATTGGCCCACGTAGTTGCCCCTTGGCTTGGAATGGGTTTCCAGAGGACGCATTGCAGGCCAGACGCCTACTTACCTCAGGGCGTAAGTGGCCCAGCATCTGGCAGCGTGGGATCACATGAGCAGGTGAGTCACAGGCCAAGGGCAGGCCAACGTGGGCCACCATGTCATCTGTTTTCACCCTGTACAAATGAAATATTCATACCTTGGCATTAGTCTTATTTTAGAAGCATAAAGTAGTGCTGTATATGGCTTTTTATAAATAGGATTTGATAATTTGAAAACGGAAATATGTTCTTTAGATGCATGAATTATAGTATATTAATTCAGGCAGAGTTTGCTTGTGGCATGTGTCATGCCTAAATGCTCAGTATGAATTGCAAGTAGCATTGCACTTGACATTTAACTAATATGACATGGAAAGATTATAGTAAAGTGTACCAATTTAGAGCCTGCTGTTGACACTAAATGTTCTCCAGTCTGAGGGGATTAAGTATAAATTGTGGGGGATGGGAAATAGCTGCCATTTGCCCAACCTATATTTTCTTTAAGTGTAACTTTTGGAGTTCTTTTATCTGGTCTTGTGATGGTCTCTGCCTCTAACTTGATTGTTTGAAAGAGGCAGTGGGCCAAAATTAGTAATTTGCATAATGAAATCAATTTAATTTATCATGCTAATTTATTGAACACAATGAAAAGCTTATCTGTTAAGCTTCTTCACCTTTTGCAATCCCTCTGTATTTAGTACTTAAATCATATGGATTTTTGTTCTGCATATGTACCTTGGGCCAAATCCTCCCTGGCTTTCTTAGTTGGTGTTCTTGTTTGCTTTCAGAGTTAATCCAAGGACAAAGGGGATGAGAATTTGATCCTCGATTTATAGGATTTTGTCATTTTTAGTGTTAAATCTGCTATTGAAATAACTTTATTTTTCATGAGTTTAGACACAAAATGCAGTAAAATGACCAAATGTTGTTAAAATTAATATTAAACTACACTTGTGGTCATATGATCATCCAAACATTCAATTATTTGCCACAGTTGGGCTTATCAGCCGAAGTCTGGTAAAGCTAGAGGGTAGGCGGTTAGAGTGAAGCCGACCAACTGCAGCATAGACTATTTTTGAAGAACTGTGCTGTGGCTGTGGCGAAGAAAGCTTTCCTCACTGCCGCCATAGGCTACAAATTGCCATACGACAGAGCTCTTCCAGGCAGTGAAGGGCTTATTAAATCCTGGCAATCTCCACCTGGAGGTAGTCATTGGCTGCCCACTGTGACAAGTTTGCCACCTACTTTGCGGATAAAGTCGCTCATATTTGGCTTGACTTGGGTGCTGCCACATTGGATGCAGAGTTTGAGGAGGCTCGGTCTTGTCCCATTTACCTGAATCAGCTTCAGTTAATCTCGTCCACTGATGCAGAGGATGTGCTTGGTGAGGTGCAAGCGACCAGTTGTGAATTAGATCCATGCCCGTTCTACATGGTGAAAGCCAGCCAGGAGACACTGGGGTTGCAGTGCCGTCCTATGGTCATCTGTCCCCTGCTCAAGAAACCATCTCTGGTTGTTGACTCCCCTGCCAGTTATCACCCTGTCTCTTCAATGGATGGTTGCCTCACAGCTCTGGGCGCATCTCGATGCTATTGGATTCCTGAACTCATGTCAGTCAGGTTTTTGTCCTGGGCGTGGCACTGAGCCTGCTCTTTTGGCCTTGGCTTTTGACCCTGGTTGACGATCTATGTTTCGGTATTAACCGGGGACAATGTACCATGTTGATTCTGTTAGATCTTTCGGCAGCCTTTGATACAGTTGACCATGGGGTGGTGTTGACATGACTGCAGGACCTGGCATGGGTGCGTGGGACCACCGTTGAGTGGTTCCGCTCATTCCTGGCTGGGAGAACCCAGAGGCTGCTGATCGACAGTAGCTCGCCATCATCCCCTGTGGGGTCCACAGGGTTCCATCTTGTCCATGCTCCTGTTCAATGTATATGTGAGGCCCCATGCTCCTGTTCAATGTATATGTGAGGCCCCATGGCGAGATTGTTCGAAGATTTGGAGTGAGGTGCCATCAGTATGCAGATGACACCCAGCTCGCACACTCTCCTTTTCATCTGACCCAAGTCCTGCAGTCTCAGTACTTGCTCAGTGCCTGGCTGCCGTTGGAGACTGGATGCCGGTGAGACAATTGAGGCTGAATCCAGACAAGACCGAGGCGATGATGGTTGACTGGCCATGTGACCTGGGGGACATAGGAACCCTTGTTTCTTGGTCACACAGGTTTGCAGGTTTGGGGTGCTCTTGGATCCACTGCTGCACATGAATTGCCAGATTGAGGCAGTAGCCCTGAGCCCTTTTCACCAACTTCATCTGGTGAGAAGGCTGCAGGCTAGACTATTACAGTGCACTCCACATGGGGCTGCCCTTTAAGACTTTTGGGAGACTAATTGGTGCAGAATGCAACGGCCCGCCTTCTGTTGGGGATGGGTCACCGGGAGCACATTACACAGAAGAGGTAGGTTTTCAAGGAGGTATCTGAAAGTTGTGAGGGAGCAGAATAAATGTATCCATGGAGGGAGTTCCAGGCTTGGGGGGCAACGAGAGAAGGGGCGAAGATGTTTAGAGGAGCAAGGAGATTGCGAGCAGGCGAGGGAAGGGCCAGAGGAGTGAAGCTCCCGGACAGGACTGTGGTGGGATACAAGAGTGTAGAGATATGGGGGAGAAAGGCCATGAAGAGTGTTGAAGGTGAAGACCAGGAGCTTGTGCTGAATGCATTCACATAGAGGGAGCCAAGGACGGGCGGATTGTGGTCAAAGCGACGTGCAAGGTGAATGACTTTGGCAACAGAGCACTAAACGGAGATGAGGGGGGTGAGATCGGAGCACGGGAGACAAGTAAAGAGTAGTCAAGATGAAAGATGACTAGAGCATAGAATAGGTTTTTTGCTGTGGAAACAGTAACGCAGGGCCGGATTTTAGCAATATTATACAGAGCAACATGATAGGATTTGGCAACAGCCTGAATCTGAGGCATAAAGGAGAGGGAGGAGTCGAAGATGAATCCCAGGCTATGCACCTGAGGGACAGGCTGGATGGTGATGCCCTCAATGGAAATTGAGAGGGACGTAGGAGGGGAACTTCTGGCGGAAAGATGCAGAGTTCGGTGTTGGCGGCGAGACATCCAAGCAGAGATGTCAGAGAGACAGTCAGCAATACAAGACTGGATGGAGGAGGAGAGCGCAAGAGTTGCATATCGTCAGCATACAGGTGATACTAGAAGCCATGAGATTCAATGAGTTTACCCAGAGAAAGAGTGTAAAGGGAGAAGAGGGCTCAAGACAGAGCCTTGGGGGAACTCCCACAGAGAGGGGATGTGATGTAGAGGAGGTACCAGCAAGAGAAACATTGAAGGAGTGGTTCGAGAGATACGAAGAGAACCAGTCAAGAACAGAGTCCCAGAAACCAAGGGAGTGTAGCAAATTCAGGAGGAGGCCATAATCATCAGTGCCAAAAGCGACAGAGAGATCGAGGAGGAGAAGAATGGAGTAGAGGCCCTTAGACTTAGCTAAGAGAAGGTAATTGGTTAATTTAGTGAGGGCAGTCTCAGTCGCTTGGAGAGGTTGGAAGCCAGATTGAAGGGGGTTAAGGGATGAATTTGAGTAGAGGAAATCAAGACAGCGTATGTAAATAGCCCAGTCCAGGAGCTTGGAAGAAAAGGGAAGAAGCAAAATGGGGTGATAGTTGGAATGGTTGGAGGAGTCGAGAGTGGAAGGATAGGAGAGACATTGGCATTTTTGAAGGCCAATGGAAATTACCCAGAGAGATATTGAGAGAGAGGGAGAGATTGATAATGTGCAGCAGAGAAGGTGCAGTGGTAGGGGCAATCACCGTTAGGAGGTAAGAGGGGAAGGGACCAAGGGTGCAGGTGGAGGTGTTGGATGAAGAGAAAAGGGAGGTGACCTCATCATGGGAAAATAGGGCAAAGGACAAAAGAAGAGAGGCAGGAGGGGGAATAGCAGGGAAGAAAATGGGGGAGGGAGAGGGTTTAGAAGCAATAGCAAGGCGGAGTTTATATCAATCTTTTGTTGAAAAAGAAGAGCCTGTGCAGAGAGAGGAAGCGGGAGGTGGGGGGAACACAGGGAGTCTTCAAATGTTGAAAAGAGATGGCGGGGGTTGTGGGAGTGAGATTCAATTAATGCGGTATAATAGCGGTCTTTGGCCAGAGAAGGGGTATCACTAAATTCAGAAAGAGCAAGCTTCAAGTGGAGGAAGTCCGCAAACTCATGTGACTTCTTCCATCGACGCTCAGCAGCATGAGAGCAGGCTTGGATGTGGGGGATGGTAGGGGTGAGCCAAGGACAGTGGTTTATGTGACAGATAGGACACAGTGAGAGGGTTCAAGAGAGTCACAGGTGGAGGAAAGGAATGAGTTGAAGGGGGAGACAGCAGAGTCTGGGCAGGTGGTAGAGGACACAGATGAGAGAAAAGGGGAGAGGGAGGAAGCAATACCAGAGGGTCGATGGATTGAAGTTATGGAAAGAGCAAGAGGTTGGGGAAGTGGCAAGTGGGAGACAATGAAGCAATGTGATGGTCAAAGACAGGAAGGGCGTCAAAGGAGAGATCTGAGAGAGAACAGTTTTTTTATAAGCTTAGGTCAAGGGAGTGGCCATCACAATGTGCTGGGCAGTCAGTCCACAGGCAAAGGTCAAAAGAAAAGGTCGGTGAGAGAAAGCAGCAGTGTCAGATGGGGGTGTCCACATGGATATTGAAGTCCCCAAGAATGAGGGTGGGAATATTGTCATTAGAAAGAAGGAAGTAAGCCATGTGTCAAAGTCAGAGAGAAAAGAGGAGAGGGAGCTGGGGGTGGTAGATGAAAGCAACACAGAGCTGGAAGGGGGAGTAGAGGCAAATGCAATGGGCCTCAAAGGAAGAGGGAGCGGGAGAAGATCTGAAGGGTTGGAATGGGCAAGATTCTGCAAGGAGCAGGCCAACACCAACACCACAACCTTCAGGGTGTGGCAAGTGCGTGAAAGAGGCTGCCAAGGGAGAGGGCAGCAGGAGTAGCAGTGTTAGAGGGGGGAATCCAGGTTTCTGTAAGATCAAGGAGCTGGAAGAAATGGGAGAGGACGAGATCATGGATGAATAGTGCTTTCTGGATGGAGGCATAGCAGTTCCAGAGGGCACAAGAGGAAAGCAGCCAAGATGGGGGAGACGGGATGGGGATAACATTTGGGGAGAAGGGGCAGTGGCGGAAGCGGGGAGTAGGATTGTTGACAGATATGGGGAGATAGAGGTGTGTGTTGATAGGAAAGAGGAATGTTGCTCCAAGGGGGGAGTTAGGAAAGGAGGACTTCAGCAGATAAGGAGAAAAGGAGGATAAGGGAAGAGAGGTACATGGAAGCAGACTAGATACTTTCTGCAGGTGGCCATGATTGATGGATGGGAGCGGGCATGTTGCAGAGATGTGGTGACTGGTATAGCAGAGAGTCACAAGAGCAGGTGGTACATGACATGGCCCCAACCGGCCCTGAAATAGCCACAAAACGGCCAATTCCCTTTTGCTTTGCCCTTACCCTAGCTTCAAATGACTGACCTAAAAGACAAAACACAGACAATTTGCATCTCTGTAAATGAGTCCACAGCAGACAGGTATCAAGTGACACAGCAACCACTTGACTGCAAAGCCAACTGGGGAGCACAAGGAAGGGACTTTCCCTCAACCCAAGTAGCTCAGACCCCTAGCTTCAAATGACTGGTAGGGTTTCGGGAAGAGAAAGTGAAGTTGCTGTGTTGGTCCCAAATATAGAAATAGAGACAAAGTAGTAGGGAGGAAGATCAGAGGGTAGGGAGTGTTGGAGCGAGCAGTGATAGGGATTACGCGGGAGGTTGTTGTGGGGCTTGGTGTGGGTAGGATTTTTGGTAAATTGTATTTGAATGTTTTAAAATTACATTATTATTTTTTTGCAAGCCACCCTGAGCCTTTGGGGAAGGGCAGAGCAAAAATAGAGTTTTTTTTAAATTTTGCTTAATTTAATCTCACTTCATTCTTTCTTACCTGTCATTCTGATCTTTTGCTCCAGTTTCATCCTGTTCCATTTTCAAGGGTGTTTGTAATTCTCTCCACACCATTGTTGCATACTCCGTGAATTTGACTAGCATATTATGCACTTCTTTCTTCAAATCTCTTGGAAAGATACTACACTTTATTGAAATAATCCAAGAAACACTGGACATGTCTTAAAGTGCAACTGGAGTGTTTGTAAATACCCTATAGTTTTCCCAGGCCAGTTAGTTCTCATCCCCTGCTCATCTTCTGGAAATGATGTAAGACACATTTATTTGGCCAGACTTTTGGGAGGCAGGGATAGGGTGGGATGGAATTGGGTGAGGGGTGTAGGGGTGGGTTGGTGAGGTATTAAGAGGACTTTTAAATTGATTTGTATGGTTTTTTTAATTGTAAGGTGTCCTGAGCTTCTGGGGAAGGAAGGCATAGAAATACGATTAAATAAATATTTCTGTTGAGTTCAGTAAGCTTTTCTCTATTTTGTCTACAATATTGCCATCACGTAATACATAAACTTCCTTCCCAGAGTGGAGATATGGACTACAGTCCTGATATCAGTTAATCACAAGTAGTACTATTGAGTTCAGTGGGACTGCTCACAAGTAAGTGGCTTTAGGGATGAAGCTAGTAACTACATTCTTACTGACAATGCAGCTGAAGTGTGGCTTTTACCAACAGGCATTCTGATGAGTGTGGGCACTGATCTTTTTCTGAGAACCATGCTAGCTAGATTATGCTATAGGCAACCTCCTCTACGTAATTTATTTTTTATTTATTTATTACAAAAACTTACTATCCCACCGCCTCCTACCAAAGGCAACTGGGGGCAGCGTACGCCGTACAGTATAAAAGCATACAATAAAATATGCAACATGACTTAAAACAATAAACCATCAATTCCCTCCCACCACAATCCCACCCCTCTCCCTACCTGTCTCTCTCACCAAATGCTTGGTGGAACAACCAGGTTTTACATTGACACCTGAAGGAGGGAAGGTCCCGGACCAAATGAGCCTCGTCTGGGAGGGAGTGCCACAACCAAGGTGCGGCAGCCGAGAACACCCTCTCCAGTGTGGCCCCCGACCAATCGCAACAGCCGTTCCAGAACCCGGGGACTGAGACGGTCCCGAGGTAGTGGGGCCCAGACCATGTAGGGCTTTATAGGTCAGAACCAACACCTTGAATCAGGCCCGGTAGGCAACAGGCAGCCAGTGCAGAGAACTGAGCACTGGTGTTATGTGCTCTCGGCGGCCCATACCCATCAGGAAACGGGCCACCGCATTCTTCACAAGCTGCAGCTTACAGATCATCACCTTGGGTAGCCCCACATAAAGTGCGTTACAGTAATTAAGCCTCGAGGTGATGAAAGCATGGATGATGGTGGAAAGGTCGCAGTCTGAGAAATAAGGCCATAACTGTCGCACCAGATGTAATTTGGGGAATGCACTCCTCGCCACAGCTGCCACCTGTGAATAGAGGAGCACCCCCAGACTCTGAATTTGAGGAACCAAGACAGGGCATACCCCATCAACAATGGGGGCCTCCACTACCTCGACCCTCCCCACCAGCATTGCCTCTGTCTTGTCCGATTTCAACTTCAGGTGGCTTGCCCTCATCCAGTCCCCCACCGCTGCCAGACGTCGAGTAAGCAACAAGACTGCGGGGCCTGAGTCTGCTGAAAACGAGAGGTAGAGCTGAGTGTCGTCAGCATATTGATGACCGCACACTCCAAATCCTCTCACGACCTTGCCCAAGAGCTGCATATACATTTATAATGAGTGTTTACAATACCAGGGGTATAATTTGATGAGTCATTTTGGGAACTTTCCAGCTTTATTGAGACCACCTGCAGTTTCATTTCCCCAGCAGGAAGAATAGTTAATTGATTTGGTTACTATATGGCCTGATGGTATGAAGGAAATCTAGCAGATATGGAGCTTCTCACACCACTGCTCAGACTGACAGGGTGTGTGAGATGGAGCTGGGCAGGCAGAGGGTGTTTTTCAGCTCCATTATCATTCAGTAATTGTGTGCGAAGCAAGGGGACATAACACGACACTCTGCTTTACCTCATCAGTTACCCTGCTACTGTGAGACGGGGAGGAGGATGACTACTGTTATCCTTGCTCAACTCTTCCCCTGAATAGGCCAGCCACTGTGCATGCTCAAGAAAGAAGTAGCTTTGGAAAGTCCTCCTTCCCACTCACTCCAGCCCTGTTACAGAAAACCCCTTAATTTACATTTTTGCAAGTAACTTTTTATTTTGTTCTTTTTAAAAAAATCTAGATTTTTCCCATTCAGTTTCCTTCTTACAACTTTGTTTTCTTTAAGTGATTCTGTCTGCTCTCACCACTGGGATAGAACCTGCACAGTGTAAAGACAAGCCCCCCTTCTCCCGGCCTTATACAGTTATCCCTCCCTGGATAAGGGATGGACCTTGCACAGTGCCCTGTCCAGCAGATGGGGGGGGACAAACTTGACACACTTTTCCAGTGGTCCCTGCATAGTTAGAACAATTGCTAAGTTGAGGCCCTGGAAACTTTCCCCCACTGTCTGAGCCTAAGGTGAACATACCTACAGCTGGCAAGTAAATACTTACACAACCAGACAAGCCCCCAAGTGTTGGAAGTCGAGAAGTGAGTTTACCCCAATGCCAGGTTCAGCTGCTAAGTATAGCTGGGTAGGATGCTCCTATGCAGATGCAGACTACGGTTCACAATGACAAGATATTTATTGAGCACACATGATAGCACTAATGGCACCGGGTCTACCAAATGTACGGCTTTAGTAGCAAACCACATTCCCAATCCAAGTATTTATGCAGTAGCTAGTTGCAACAATTAATTATACAATGTAATTCTGATTGGCTGATTACAATAATGCATGGTAACTAGCTAATTTATAAATACCTAATCATATTACGCAATAGCTGATTGGTCATGCAGCTTACAATACAGGTTAATAAATTTTAGATATTTAATCAGCTAGTTAATAAAATGTAGGCCCATTATGCTAGGTTAACACAATACCATCTTTGATTTTCCTTATTAGCATTCCAGATTTATGATACACTATTCCATCTTAATTGTTGGTGACTTGCTTGCGGGACCGGGCAGGATTGGGTGGGACGGTTATACAATGGTTCCGTTCCTACCTAGCCGGTAGGACCCAATGGGTGGTGCTGGGGGATAAGTCATCTTCCCCGTGACCTCTTGTGTGGTGTCCCGCAAGGTTTTATTCTGGCCCCACTCTTGTTCAAGGTGTACGTGCAACCATTAGGCGGTCATGAGGCGGTTCGGAGTGAGTTGTCATCAATATGCTGATGACACTCAGCTGTACCTCTCATTTTCATCGGACCCAGGCCCGGCAGTCTCTGTGCTTTCCCAAAGTTTGACGATTATGGGGGACTGGATGAGGCAGAGCCAACTGAAGCTGAATCCTGACAAGATGGAGGTAATGTTGGTGGGGAGAGCAGCGAGTGTGACTTACCCCATCTTTGATGGGGTTTGTCCCCCTCTGGTCTCCCAGGTGCAGAGTCTAGGGGTGCTCCTGGATTCCCGGCTCCGTTTGGATATCCAGGGAGAGACAGTGGTGAAGGGGGCTTTCTGCCAGTTGCATCTGGTTCGGCAGCTTCAGCCTTATATCTCTAACTCCGATCTGGCCACCATCATCCATGCTTTTGTTACCTCGAGACTGGACTACTGCAATGCATTCTATGTGGGGCTACCCCTGATTATGGTCCGGAGGCTGCAATTGGTACAGAATGCGGCGGCCCGACTCCTTACGGGGTCGGGTCACCAGGAGCACATTACAACAGTGCTCCTTTCTCTGCACTGGCTGACTGTTTTATTCCAGGCACGATTCAAGGTGTTGGTTCTCACCTTTAAAGCCCTACATGGCCTCGGCCCGACCTATCTGTGGGATCGCCTCACTCCCTGGGTACTCGATCGGCCCCTGTGGTCCATTGGGGGCGCCTTCTTGCAGGTCCCCGAGTAAATCAGGGGGGCCACTATGGAGAGGGCGTCCTCGGTGACTGCACCTCGGCTGTGGAACTCCCACCCAGAGGTGGATCACCTGGCTGCGGACCTGCTGACTCTTTGTTGGGCTTGTAAAACCTGGCTGTTCCGCCAGGCATTTGGTGGAAGGGACGGGGAGGGAGGGAGGGATGGAATGGGGTGAGGGGCTCTTCCGCCAGGCATTTGGCAGGGGTTGGGGGTGGGATGTGTTCGGGGGTTGGATGGGGTTCTTTTTGTATAAACCAGTGGATTGAAATGTGTTGTTCTTTATATATTTATATTATATTTTATTTGTATTGTATTTATTTATTTTTATATGTTGATTTTATTGTGAGTCGCCTTGAGTCGCCTTTGGATGAGAGGGGCAGGATAAAAATGCCATAAATAAATAAATAAATAAATAAATTAGGATATGGGCTACCTGCATAGTACTGTGTTTAATTTTCATCAGAACTTTGGGTGCTTTTCACCTTATCCACCCAAGCTATTGCCGTTTTTCCCTGCCAGTACCTCCAGCACAGTACTAGTCCTGCTTCCCTCTGCCAGCTTTTGATGTCACTTAATGTGCCCTACGCCCTCAGCCTAGCTGTCTTATGTCCATGCCTCTTCATTCATATTATATGTCATCCAACAGGGTAACCTCTGACAGTGTTCATTTCAAAATGTTACAGAAGCAGTTATCCAGGAGAGTGTGCTTGCTCCCTCTCCTCATAATGTGAGCCCATAGGCCTTCCCAAACTCAGTTCCGTTCAGCCACCAACAGGCTGTTGGGAATAATTTTCTCTGTAGTTCTTTTCAGCTTTTTTCTGTAAATAGTAGTAGATAGTTGGTGTTAATTAGTTCTTATCTATAGTACAGAGGCAGGCAAATGGTGGCATGTGACTCTTGGGCATCTGTACTGCAGCTCTTTCCAGAAGTGGCTGCCCGGGAACAAGTCCATGCAGCTCCCTCAGGAGCAAGAGAAGTCATTTAACCTTTTCTGATTCTGCTGCCAGAGCCTGCTGGGGGGTTTGGGAGCAGGGGAAAGCATGTCGTGTACCACAATTGCTGCCTGAACCTGCCAGACTGCCTGGGAACTGGAGCTTTGATGTGAGGGGAAACTGAGGGATGTTATGTTGTCTTATCACCAAGGGAAGGCCATGATCACTGTAATGTGTCTTGTGGTTCTCAGTGATATGAAAACTTTGGTATGCGGCTTTTGGGCTCGGGAACTTTGCCCATCCCTGGTGTAGTATTAAAATAGTAGACATTTTTTCCCTTCAAGGGGGCAACTCCCTCCACCCTCAACTCCACTTCCAATAGTTTCTCCTTTAGTTTCCATCTCACTCAGCATGGAGGGTGATGGAAAAGGGAGAATTAAAAAACCGAATCTTTTTCTAGTTATGACTGCACATGACAAACCACTGACTTGTCTTTGTGAGGGCCATTCACGCAAACAGTGTGAGGCTTGTGTCTCCACTCGAAGAAGAAATCTTGGGTTACTTATCCATAAGTGTAGCTCTATGAGATAGCTCTGTCCACTCAAGCCTCCCACCTACCATCCCCTCTATCTCAGAGAGATCCATGGAATCTTGGGATGGTTGAGGAAATTCAAAAGTTGGGCTTCTCATGTGATTTTCTGACGAAGGTAGGATATGAGGTAGCTATCTCCTTAATTGCTAAAAGGTTGGCGGATCAAGAGATCCAGCAGGAGGATGCCCTTTTAAGTGATCAAAGAGCTGTTCAGCATTACTTTCCTCCATCTTTTACATCCTTTCTGTCACGCCGCACCCGCAGGCACTAGTGCGGCGTGGCGGACCACGTGGGAGCGCTCCAATTGGGGGTAAGCGGGGAGGAGTTTCCCCACAGCCATCAAGCGGTGGGAAAAAGGAGCTGACAAGGCAGAGGCAAGCCCCGCCCCCCAGAGGACTCCACAGGGCCCCGCCTAGGCGCAGTGCACGCCTGGCGGAGGCGGGGCAACACCAGGGGGCGGGGCTCATTCAGCACAGCTGTGGGCAGGGCAGCAAAGGGATATAAGCAGCCAGCGGGATGCAGGTTACCCGCCGGTAATCTTTGAGAGAAGCTGGCCCCTATCCTGATTACCTTGTTGATTTCCTCTTGCTCTGATTCCTTGACTTGTTTCCTTGCCCCAGAGGAAACACCTTGATCCCTGACCCTTCCTGAATTCCTGGAGTGCGAGTGTGAGTGTTTGGAGTGTGACTGAGGGTGTGTTTGAGGTGAGTGTATCTTTTCCTTTTCTGTGTCTAATTATCCTTGGTTTGGAAAGTTGTTGTGAGTTACCCTAGCCCCGCTGCACTACTTCCTTATACCTCTTTCCCTTCCTCCTCCTGCCCCCCCCCCCCTGAGAGAAAGCCCTTTCCCTTCCCTTTGGTTTCCCAACCACTTCTCACCCTTCCTGTTCCTGGGCCTCCTCCACCTTTCCCCTCCCCTGGTTTGCCATTTCCCCAAATCTCCCCCCCCACGCACCCCCTTCACGGTCCCCTTCCCCCTCCCGTGGACCCCACGCTAGGCAAGTTTGTGGATGCTCTTACCCTCTCATTCCTCCCCTGTGGGCAATTGGTGTCTCTCTCTCTCCCTGTGATGACTCGGGCTGCCTCCCGCCAGGGAAGGAACGCCCACACGAGATCCTGAGGGAATTACCTTACCCCGAGAGTTGTGCAGAGAGACATCGCCCTTCATTTCCTGGAAACCCCAGTAACCCCCTCTCCTTCCTCCCTTTACTTCCCCCCTTCCCCATGACACTTACGATCAAATTATTTATTTGTTTGGGGGGATGTTTTAGCTAGACAGGCTTTTACCCGGCTGAGATGTGGTGCCTTTCCCCCCAAATTACTTCAAGGCCGATATGCGGGTATACCCAGTGAAAAATGGTATTGTGTTCTCTGCGATTCCCAGGAGGCTGTTTCCCTTGCTCATGTTCTTTTCCAATGTCCTGCACTGATAGCCCCAAGGAAGAGACTTCAGGATTCTCTCCCTCTGCAGCTCTCGGCAAACAACCCGACCTCCATTTTGAGGTTGTTGCTAAATCCATCAGATTCCTTGGTGTCCCGACAAATGGCCCATTTAGGGTTGACGATGGCCCGTAGGCATAAATCGCAAATGATTTTAAGGAAGCTCGAACACTTGTAACTCGTACATAGAATTGCAGAGGAAGCAGGTATGATGGGAGAGGGGAGTGGGAAATTTTATTAAGTGGGTTATCTCAAATTAGGTGCAATTGTACTGTATCTATTTTATTCGGAAGTTGTTTTGTACCTCGTTTTGGTATGTGAGCTGTTCTTATATATTTTGTAGATTTTGTAATAGCCATCGGCTACACAAATAAAATGTTCATATCATATCATCTATCTCAGAGACTTAGTTAACCTGATGGGACCTAGGATGGGGTCCTGCTGCAAGGGGAGGCAGCAGGAGCACGTTCCTGTAGAAATGCTTATGGAATGTTCCAGATGGATTACTGCACTTCCCATTGATGTGCATGGATAGAGTCATGTCAAAGAATTATGTTAATGCATAAATAAGCTTTTATTTTTAATCCTTCATTTAACTATATAGGCCTGTTTTTCTCTTTTTACTCCCCCCCCCCAGCCCCTTTCATCTTCAGTGGTACTATTCTGAATTGTCATTCAGAATTAGGTTCTCTAAGACATTCCAGCTGTCCTGTAGTATTCTAACTATCTTTGCCTGTATCTTAGCTCTTACCAATTTATGTAATTGCACTAGGTCTGCTTTTCTAAAATCCATTATCCTCATTATAGCAAAGTGAATGGGGCTCACTCTGATCCAATAGTAGATATAGGCCCTGGAGCCCTTTAAATGAAGGAGAACCCCAGGAGATCAGGGAACCAGATGATCAGAAACTTGTGGTTGGTGGGAGCAGGTCTCCGTTAGAGAGAGCCAAGATGGAGGTTGAACCGGCAAGCGATTGGGAGCTGAAGGCTGCCAAGAGAGCTGAGTGAAATTAATATCATGGATACAGCTGCCGAGGGTATAATTAACAAGGCAGCTGCGGCGGCATAGTGGAGAGCAGAGCGTCCATTCCAGGGTTTGTCCAGGACAAGGGAGCTCCAGGACCAGCAGGAGGACTGGACACTACCTAGGTCTGGTGACAGGGCTGAGAACGGAGTAGGGGTGGCCACAAAAGCTGGGTGAGATGGATAGCGATGGAGGACAGAGGCTGGGAGCCGAGAGATGGGCGAGATGGATAATGATGGAGGACAGAGACTGGAAGCCCAGAGGATGCAAATATACTAACAAGAACTAGAGGTACTTTGAGGACTCTCGGGTAAGAGAAAAGTGGTGCCTACGCAGGTCAAAGCCAAGGAAAGAGCCAGGACAGTGGAGAAGACTTGGAATTGGGGCAGACTCTAGGGCCAGGGCATGATAGCCTGTGACATGCATACTCATACTTTTTTAACAGAGTACTCTTATTTGATGGTTGCAGTAATCTAGACTGCCACAGACTTTCAGATCCTTTGCTAAAACATTCTTTTTACTTTGTTTCATATCCAAGATAACCCTTAATCTTGTGTCCTCTATCCTCCTCAGAAGTTATCTTCATTGCATATTTTTTCTAAAGCATTCATCATAGTAGCATCTTATTAGTGATTGAGATATTTTGCCTATTGTCATAGTCTGGCCCAGTACCTCACTAGACTAGCATGAGATGATTGTGAAATTCTCATGGCCCCACATTTTGGATACTTTTGCATACTATTATTTATTATTAATATTGTACTTACAGGGCTTGATGTGCTTTGTGATCCTTATCTAGCTCACCCTCACAAAAATCCTGTGCGGTAGATCATTATTATTCCCATTTAACAGATGGGGAACTGAGGCTGAGAGTTAGTGACTTGTCCAAGGACACCCAGTGAGTTCATGGCTAAGACCTCTTGCCCACATTACAGTGGCCAGTGATTCTCCCAGCAGGGAATCTTCCCCCTGGGAAGCTTACGCTGAGCTCTGCACGTGAGCGCAGAGCTAAAAGCGTCATCAGCCACGTCCAGCAGCTTTTTTCCCTACAAATGTCAGGGCTCAAAATCTAGCCCTGATATTTGTAGGGAAAAAAATCTGCTGGACCCGGCTGATGATTCTTTTAGCTCTGTGCCCACGTACAGAACTCAGTGTAAATTAGATTCCCTGCTGGGAGAATTGCCGACCACTGTAACGTGAGGAAGTGGCCTAAAATGGGATCAGGCCACCACCTAATCTTTCAGGTCCAACACCTTATCCACGAGGCTACACTGGCACTACAAATCTCAGTATGCAGATCCAGTTTTGTTGGAACACTATTTAGCAAAGCACTGACCATACACAGACTCCCACTCCTTAGTTTGGGAACCCCTGTTCTAATGAAAAGTTTCCCACTTGCAAGACTTCCAATTTGCTGCAACTCCTGTTACAACAAGGCCATCCTGTCCATCTGCTAAGGACACGTGCACCACAAGAGGTTTAGCAAGCTAAAAAAATTACTCATTTGAGCTAAATGGGTCTGAACAGTCCTTGGAAACTGTTTTTTCCTCTGACGATCTAGAGTGCGTTCCCATGGTCAGACCTCTTGTTTGTCATTCAGCCACCCAGCAGTTGTAGATCTTGAAATCATTGTCTAGAACCCTCCTTCTTTGAATGACACAGTCATGTAAACACCTTAAGAGGTCACCTCAGCTGTGGCACTCTGGACTTTCTTGGAGCCTTTATGGCAGAAACATAACAAACAAAAACTTAGCCCAAGAATTCTTAAACAATAATAGCTTTTACTCTTAAAGGACATAAGTCGCAGATCTTTGAAAATTATAAAATCCAAATGATAAAATACCCTGGATAAAGTTGACTCCTCCTTGTGAGTCCTTAGTCTATTCATGTTTCATTCAGTCAGGAATCTCTTTCCCGCTCTCCAGCATATGCTTATAGTGCACTGCATTGTTTCCATCTACAAGGCAAAACATTAAACAGAAATAACTACTAATCCCTTAAAAATTCAGTTTTGAAAATTGGAGTGTGGGAAGTGTTGCAGTACTAGTATGTTTATAGGAATTTAGGTGGGTTAGGGAGAAGTGATCTCCATGGGCTTATTTAGACAAGCGGCGCGCGATTGTGCATCGCGCTTGTGCATACTTTGAAACGGCCGCATTTATTCATTACACGAGACGGAAGCGGGGAATTATGCGCATATTATGGCGGTGGTGCATTTTTAAAGTCCGTGAATTAAATACCTCATCATCGAGGTATTCAATTGGCGGACTTTAAAAATGCGCCACCGCCATAATATGCGCATAATTCCCCGCTTCAGTCTCGTGTTGTTATGATATGGCCTGGGCCTAACTAAGATACTAATCTCCCTGCTACAATGTGACTGAATCAGAAGTGCTTCTTCTGACACAAATGTGCCAGAACAGACATTGAATGTTACTATAACTCACTCTTCTTGAAATGTAACCAAAAGTATACCATGTAACCAAAAGTATACACTGGATTTATAAGTATGTAACTTTTTGAATGTAACTTTTGTGAAGGCCATTGTAGCTGTTATTTAAACTATGTAGAATGCTAGAAAGTAGGTAAGACATTTTTTAATGCATGTGTTAACTTATTGATTTAAAAGAACAGAAAATGTTAGTAGGGAGGATGGTCAGATTGGTCAGAGAAAACAATGATGTCTGAGAGAGAACAGAAACCCCGTGTTCCCAAAACAACTGATAGCTCATAGGAACAGTGAGGGACAAAAAGGAAGGTCAGAAACTGATAACAGAGTTAAACTATACAAGCAAGAGAAGATGGCCTTATCAGACAACCAGATGCCTCTAAGAAGGGTGTGGGCGACCCAGGGCCAAAGAGTCAGCCCCCCCCCCTCCGGAGGGAGGGGTGGACCAGACCCTATCGGTCAGGGCAAGCCCCCACACCAGTGACTAAGCAGAAGGACCCCAATAAGTAATAAGGGTAACTTGTATATAAGGCCAGCCTCTGGATCAGTTCTCTGCCCTTCACAGTACTCAGTTGCTAGCCCTTATCAGGGCGCCGACGAACTTCGGTGATTTGGCCCTCTCTGGGATTTCTCCTTAGGAAGTCCTGCAACGTACCACAGCTAGACTCTCTCTCTCTCTCAGCATTGTTGGGCCCCCTTCCTGCCTTCTTCTGGAACCAGACCGTTAGACCTCTGATCACGTAAGAATATATGCTTTGTATGTATTTGAAGTAGTCAGAGTTAGGTGAGGGATCATATGTTGAGTGCAAGTGTCTCTTTAATAATTGGTATGCTAATTGTTCTGCTATTATTGAATAAATGCCTATTTGATTGGACAAAAGAGTCTACTAGAAATAGAAGAGGAGTAATTCCCCACCCTCTCAAAACAGTAGTATTTCCACTTGATCCCGGGGAATTGAAAGGGACCTGCTTCACTAGGGTGCAGAAAAGCAGCTGAACCCCTTTTAGTTTCTTTTTCAGTGTAATTAATAAATGCGGCCATTTCAAAGTATGCGCAAGCATGCGCCGCTTGTCTAAAAGCGGGCCATGTTATAGCACCTCAAAGTTAATGGATGTGGGACAGAAAAAAATTTCTGACCTTTATTTGTGAGGCTCTAAGCTTTCTCATTTTAGCTCATATTGAACCGAAAGTTGGCGCAGAGCCTATTTTCAACACCAATTTTAATTAGTATAACTTGTAAACTTGGCTGTCCCCGTGCTGGGCTACAGCCACCTCTGGTTTGGAGCCAGAATTACCGGGTTATTGGAGAAGGGAGTGGGTGCAGGGTGCAGACTGTGGTGTGTTAATTGGTTTTTCATCTACCCTATTGCTTGTTCTCAGGGACTCTGACCTTAGCTCTCAAAAAGTTGTGGGGTCTAGTGAGTTTGTCCAGAGCTCCACTTTCCATGTATCTGTAACAATGAGCCGAGACAAGTCAGATAGGTTCAACTCACTTAGGATCTTTATTAGGCCTGCTCAGCATGTTAGCACTCACAGGTGCTGCTTCCTAGCTGCCCGCTTGAATCTAACTGCCGGTCCCATTCCGTGCTCTGCATGCAACTTCGCCCCTTCCTGTGGCTCCTCCCTGGACCGTACCAACTGAGACCTACTATAACACTGTATACAGTCTGTATGAAGGGTATGGCTGTTGGAGAACCATCTTTACCACGGCCTCATTTCAGGACAAAGTCCTGCAGGTGCTTTGGGGTTTTCAGGGGGTGCCCTGATCTTGATTGCCTTTCTTCCACCTTTGTGGACTGCTGGGCTGACGGATTGGGCTCCCTGAACTCTGGGACCTCCTCCTCCATCTCTGGCTGTTGCATGGAGTTCTGGTCACTTTCCACAGGTTCCTCTGGCTTGTGTGGACTCTCGCTGCTGCAGGCTTGTCTGTGCCGCGAACATTGTCTCACCCTAAGGTGTCTATGATTTCTTTGTACGGTGCGACCTTCTCGAGTGGTCACATCTGGGTGCTATCGACTTGCTGATGTCCCCTTTCTTGGGATCCTTCCAGGGGCTGTATCCACAGAGGGGTGCCATTTGATAATGTAGGCAGGTCTCATGCTGACCAACTGTAGTAGTGGGCTTTTTTCTGGTGTGCCCTTTCCATTTCGATTTGTCAGTTTTCCACAATTTGGAGTTTTAGATGTTCACTGGAGATGAGAAGTAGCATTTTCATTCTGCGCCCCATCAAGGCTTGTGCTGGGCTTCCACTTTTGCATAGGTGTATTGCGATGGGCCAAGAAGGCTAAGGAGGGATCTGCCCCCATTGCTACAGCTCTACTAAGTAGTCTTTTAGCTGTCTTGACAGCCAATTCTACCTTCCCATTACTCTGTGGGTAAGCTGGTGAGGTCAAGTGTTCAAATTCCCACTTCTGGGCAAATGTTCGGAATTCTTCTGATGTGAATTATGGTCCATTGTCACTCATGAGTTTGTCTGGGATGCTGTGTCTGGCGCAATGTTTTCTTAAGCGTTCAATTACTTCTCTGGATCTTGTGTCTTCCAGCTTGTCAATCTCCCAGAAATTGAATAGTAGTAAATCGTGATGAGGTTTTGCTTGTCTTTAAACGTGAAAAGGTCAACTCCTATCTTCTCCCATGGATGAGCTGGGGGGTTGTGTGGCCATAGTGTCTCTTTATGTTATTGGGTGGCATCTGATCTGCACATTTCACAGCCCCCTACGTAGGCTCTCAGCTGGACTCCCATTCCAGGTCAGTAGACACAGTACTTTGCCAAACATAGGCAACTCTCGATTCCCAGATGGGATGCATGTATTTTCTCCATGACTCGGGGGGACTAAGTGAAGAGGGGATCATGATGGTCAAGCCTCTGTATATCAGCCCTTTCTGAACACTGAGCTCTGTTCTGCAGTGCAAGTGGGGCTCTGTGCCAACCAGAGTCTGGGATTTGTCTGCTTGCCAGCCGTTTAAAATAATGTTTTTCAGCATTTGTAGGGTTGCATCTTGATCTGTTGCGTTCTTTAGCTCCTTAAGTTTATCTTTTTTCATTGGTACGTAGAATAGCTTGTTGATCAATTCGATATCTTCATCTCCATATGACTCTTCACCCTTGATAAAGGCTATGCTAAGCATGTCAGCTAGCACAAGATTCTTTCTAGGACAGTACATGATCTATAGATCATATTTCTGTATTCTCATCAGCATTCTCTGAAGCCGTTTCGGTGCCCCGAGTAGGGCTTGTGGTCAGAGTACCACAGCTGGATGTCCACATCTGTATTGGTAGAACTGTTCCACTCCGTATACTACTGCTTGCAACTCTTTTTCAATCCGCGTATCCCTGTTCCATCTCTGAGAGTGCCCGACTGGCATATTTGATAGGTCTGTCCTGCATCAGGACTGCCTCTAGCCCTTTGTCTGAGGCATTACACTGTAGAACAAGCTGTTGTCCTGGTTTGTAGTACTGGAGGACTGGTACTTCTGTCAGGAGCTCTTTTATCCTGGAGAAAGCATTTTGCTGTGGTGCTCTCCATTCCCAGTACTATTTGAGAGGGTAAATAACCGTTCCCTATCTACTCGTTCCATACCACTCAAGATTTTATAAACCTCTATCATGTCCCCTCTCAGACGTCNTCCCTTTACTTCCCCCCTTCCCCATGACACTTACGATCAAATTATTTATTTGTTTGGGGGGATGTTTTAGCTAGACAGGCTTTTACCCGGCTGAGATGTGGTGCCTTTCCCCCCAAATTACTTCAAGGCCGATATGCGGATATACCCAGTGAAAAATGGTATTGTGTTCTCTGCGATTCCCAGGAGGCTGTTTCCCTTGCTCATGTTCTTTTCCAATGTCCTGCACTGATAGCCCCAAGGAAGAGACTTCAGGATTCTCTCCCTCTGCAGCTCTCGGCAAACAACCCGACCTCCATTTTGAGGTTGTTGCTAAATCCATCAGATTCCTTGGTGTCCCGACAAATGGCCCATTTAGGGTTGACGATGGCCCGTAGGCATAAATCGCAAATGATTTTAAGGAAGCTCGAACACTTGTAACTCGTACATAGAATTGCAGAGGAAGCAGGTATGATGGGAGAGGGGAGTGGGAAATTTTATTAAGTGGGTTATCTCAAATTAGGTGCAATTGTACTGTATCTATTTTATTCGGAAGTTGTTTTGTACCTCGTTTTGGTATGTGAGCTGTTCTTATATATTTTGTAGATTTTGTAATAGCCATAAGCTACACAAATAAAATGTTCATATCATATCATCTATCTCAGAGACTTAGTTAACCTGATGGGACCTAGGATGGGGTCCTGCTGCAAGGGGAGGCAGCAGGAGCACGTTCCTGTAGAAATGCTTATGGAATGTTCCAGATGGATTACTGCACTTCCCATTGATGTGCATGGATAGAGTCATGTCAAAGAATTATGTTAATGCATAAATAAGCTTTTATTTTTAATCCTTCATTTAACTATATAGGCCTGTTTTTCTCTTTTTACTCCCCCCCCCCAGCCCCTTTCATCTTCAGTGGTACTATTCTGAATTGTCATTCAGAATTAGGTTCTCTAAGACATTCCAGCTGTCCTGTAGTATTCTAACTATCTTTGCCTGTATCTTAGCTCTTACCAATTTATGTAATTGCACTAGGTCTGCTTTTCTAAAATCCATTATCCTCATTATAGCAAAGTGAATGGGGCTCACTCTGATCCAATAGTAGATATAGGCCCTGGAGCCCTTTAAATGAAGGAGAACCCCAGGAGATCAGGGAACCAGATGATCAGAAACTTGTGGTTGGTGGGAGCAGGTCTCCGTTAGAGAGAGCCAAGATGGAGGTTGAACCGGCAAGCGATTGGGAGCTGAAGGCTGCCAAGAGAGCTGAGTGAAATTAATATCATGGATACAGCTACCGAGGGTATAATTAACAAGGCAGCTGCGGCGGCATAGTGGAGAGCAGAGCGTCCATTCCAGGGTTTGTCCAGGACAAGGGAGCTCCAGGACCAGCAGGAGGACTGGACACTACCTAGGTCTGGTGACAGGGCTGAGAACGGAGTAGGGGTGGCCACAACAGCTGGGTGAGATGGATAGCGATGGAGGACAGAGGCTGGGAGCCGAGAGATGGGCGAGATGGATAATGATGGAGGACAGAGACTGGAAGCCCAGAGGATGCAAATATACTAACAAGAACTAGAGGTACTTTGAGGACTCTCGGGTAAGAGAAAAGTGGTGCCTACGCAGGTCAAAGCCAAGGAAAGAGCCAGGACAGTGGAGAAGACTTGGAATTGGGGCAGACTCTAGGGCCAGGGCATGATAGCCTGTGACATGCATACTCATACTTTTTTAACAGAGTACTCTTATTTGATGGTTGCAGTAATCTAGACTGCCACAGACTTTCAGATCCTTTGCTAAAACATTCTTTTTACTTTGTTTCATATCCAAGATAACCCTTAATCTTGTGTCCTCTATCCTCCTCAGAAGTTATCTTCATTGCATATTTTTTCTAAAGCATTCATCATAGTAGCATCTTATTAGTGATTGAGATATTTTGCCTATTGTCATAGTCTGGCCCAGTACCTCACTAGACTAGCATGAGATGATTGTGAAATTCTCATGGCCCCACATTTTGGATACTTTTGCATACTATTATTTATTATTAATATTGTACTTACAGGGCTTGATGTGCTTTGTGATCCTTATCTAGCTCACCCTCACAAAAATCCTGTGCGGTAGATCATTATTATTCCCATTTAACAGATGGGGAACTGAGGCTGAGAGTTAGTGACTAGTCCAAGGACACCCAGTGAGTTCATGGCTAAGACCTCTTGCCCACATTACAGTGGCCAATGATTCTCCCAGCAGGGAATCTTCCCCCTGGGAAGCTTACGCTGAGCTCTGCACGTGAGCGCAGAGCTAAAAGCGTCATCAGCCACGTCCAGCAGCTTTTTTCCCTACAAATGTCAGGGCTCAAAATCTAGCCCTGATATTAGTAGGGAAAAAAATCTGCTGGACCCGGCTGATGATTCTTTTAGCTCTGTGCCCACGTACAGAACTCAGTGTAAATTAGATTCCCTGCTGGGAGAATTGCCGACCACTGTAACGTGAGGAAGTGGCCTAAAATGGGATTAGGCCACCACCTAATCTTTCAGGTCCAACACCTTATCCACGAGGCTACACTGGCACTACAAATCTCAGTATGCAGATCCAGTTTTGTTGGAACACTATTTAGCAAAGCACTGACCATACACAGACTCCCACTCCTTAGTTTGGGAACCCCTGTTCTAATGAAAAGTTTTCCACTTGCAAGACTTCCAATTTGCTGCAACTCCTGTTACAACAAGGCCATCCTGTCCATCTGCTAAGGACACGTGCACCACAAGAGGTTTAGCAAGCTAAAAAAATTACTCATTTGCGCTAAATGGGTCTGAACAGTCCTTGGAAACTGTTTTTTCCTCTGACGATCTAGAGTGCGTTCCCATGGTCAGACCTCTTGTTTGTCATTCAGCCACCCAGCAGTTGTAGATCTTGAAATCATTGTCTAGAACCCTCCTTCTTTGAATGACACAGTCATGTAAACATCTTAAGAGGTCACCTCAGCTGTGGCACTCTGGACTTTCTTGGAGCCTTTGTGGCAGAAACATAACAAACAAAAACTTAGCCCAAGAATTCTTAAACAATAATAGCTTTTACTCTTAAAGGACATAAGTCGCAGATCTTTGAAAATTATAAAATCCAAATGATAAAATACCCTGGATAAAGTTGACTCCTCCTTGTGAGTCCTTAGTCTATTCATGTTTCATTCAGTCAGGAATCTCTTTCCCGCTCTCCAGCATATGCTTATAGTGCACTGCATTGTTTCCATCTACAAGGCAAAACATTAAACAGAAATAACTACTAATCCCTTAAAAATTCAGTTTTGAAAATTGGAGTGTGGGAAGTGTTGCAGTACTAGTATGTTTATAGGAATTTAGGTGGGTTAGGGAGAAGTGATCTCCATGGGCTTATTTAGACAAGCGGCGCGCGATTGTGCATCGCGCTTGTGCATACTTTGAAACGGCCGCATTTATTCATTACACGAGACGGAAGCGGGGAATTATGCGCATATTATGGCGGTGGTGCATTTTTAAAGTCCGTGAATTAAATACCTCATCATCGAGGTATTCAATTGGCGGACTTTAAAAATGCGCCACCGCCATAATATGCGCATAATTCCCCGCTTCCGTCTCGTGTAATGAATAAATGCGGCCGTTTCAAAGTATGCACAAGCGCGATGCACAATCGCGCGCCGCTTGTCTAAATAAGCCCATGGAGATCACTTCTCCCTAACCCACCTAAATTCCTATAAACATACTAGTACTGCAACACTTCCCACACTCCAATTTTCAAAACTGAATTTTTAAGGGATTAGTAGTTATTTCTGTTTAATGTTTTGCCTTGTAGATGGAAACAATGCAGTGCACTATAAGCATATGCTGGAGAGCGGGAAAGAGATTCCTGACTGAATGAAACATGAATAGACTAAGGACTCACAAGGAGGAGTCAACTTTATCCAGGGTATTTTATCATTTGGATTTTATAATTTTCAAAGATCTGCGACTTATGTCCTTTAAGAGTAAAAGCTATTATTGTTTAAGAATTCTTGGGCTAAGTTTTTGTTTGTTATGTTTCTGCCACAAAGGCTCCAAGAAAGTCCAGAGTGCCACAGCTGAGGTGACCTCTTAAGATGTTTACATGACTGTGTCATTCAAAGAAGGAGGGTTCTAGACAATGATTTCAAGATCTACAACTGCTGGGTGGCTGAATGACAAACAAGAGGTCTGACCATGGGAACGCACTCTAGATCGTCAGAGGAAAAAACAGTTTCCAAGGACTGTTCAGACCCATTTAGCGCAAATGAGTAATTTTTTTAGCTTGCTAAACCTCTTGTGGTGCACGTGTCCTTAGCAGATGGACAGGATGGCCTTGTTGTAACAGGAGTTGCAGCAAATTGGAAGTCTTGCAAGTGGAAAACTTTTCATTAGAACAGGGGTTCCCAAACTAAGGAGTGGGAGTCTGTGTATGGTCAGTGCTTTGCTAAATAGCGTTCCAACAAAACTGGATCTGCATACTGAGATTTGTAGTGCCAGTGTAGCCTCGTGGATAAGGTGTTGGACCTGAAAGATTAGGTGGTGGCCTAATCCCATTTTAGGCCACTTCCTCACGTTACAGTGGTCGGCAATTCTCCCAGCAGGGAATCTAATTTACACTGAGTTCTGTACGTGGGCACAGAGCTAAAAGAATCATCAGCCGGGTCCAGCAGATTTTTTTCCCTACGAATATCAGGGCTAGATTTTGAGCCCTGACATTTGTAGGGAAAAAAGCTGCTGGACGTGGCTGATGACGCTTTTAGCTCTGCGCTCACGTGCAGAGCTCAGCGTAAGCTTCCCAGGGGGAAGATTCCCTGCTGGGAGAATCACTGGCCACTGTAATGTGGGCAAGAGGTCTTAGCCATGAACTCACTGGGTGTCCTTGGACAAGTCACTAACTCTCAGCCTCAGTTCCCCATCTGTTAAATGGGAATAATAATGATCTACCGCACAGGATTTTTGTGAGGGTGAGCTAGATAAGGATCACAAAGCACATCAAGCCCTGTAAGTACAATATTAATAATAAATAATAGTATGCAAAAGTATCCAAAATGTGGGGCCATGAGAATTTCACAATCATCTCATGCTAGTCTAGTGAGGTACTGGGCCAGACTATGACAATAGGCAAAATATCTCAATCACTAATAAGATGCTACTATGATGAATGCTTTAGAAAAAATATGCAATGAAGATAACTTCTGAGGAGGATAGAGGACACAAGATTAAGGGTTATCTTGGATATGAAACAAAGTAAAAAGAATGTTTTAGCAAAGGATCTGAAAGTCTGTGGCAGTCTAGATTACTGCAACCATCAAATAAGAGTACTCTGTTAAAAAAGTATGAGTATGCATGTCACAGGCTATCATGCCCTGGCCCTAGAGTCTGCCCCAATTCCAAGTCTTCTCCACTGTCCTGGCTCTTTCCTTGGCTTTGACCTGCGTAGGCACCACTTTTCTCTTACCCGAGAGTCCTCAAAGTACCTCTAGTTCTTGTTAGTATATTTGCATCCTCTGGGCTTCCAGTCTCTGTCCTCCATCATTATCCATCTCGCCCATCTCTCGGCTCCCAGCCTCTGTCCTCCATCGCTATCCATCTCACCCAGCTTTTGTGGCCACCCCTACTCCGTTCTCAGCCCTGTCACCAGACCTAGGTAGTGTCCAGTCCTCCTGCTGGTCCTGGAGCTCCCTTGTCCTGGACAAACCCTGGAATGGACGCTCTGCTCTCCACTATGCCGCCGCAGCTGCCTTGTTAATTATACCCTCGGCAGCTGTATCCATGATATTAATTTCACTCAGCTCTCTTGGCAGCCTTCAGCTCCCAATCGCTTGCCGGTTCAACCTCCATCTTGGCTCTCTCTAACGGAGACCTGCTCCCACCAACCACAAGTTTCTGATCATCTGGTTCCCTGATCTCCTGGGGTTCTCCTTCATTTAAAGGGCTCCAGGGCCTATATCTACTATTGGATCAGAGTGAGCCCCATTCACTTTGCTATAATGAGGATAATGGATTTTAGAAAAGCAGACCTAGTGCAATTACATAAATTGGTAAGAGCTAAGATACAGGCAAAGATAGTTAGAATACTACAGGACAGCTGGAATGTCTTAGAGAACCTAATTCTGAATGACAATTCAGAATAGTACCACTGAAGATGAAAGGGGCTGGGGGGGGGGAGTAAAAAGAGAAAAACAGGCCTATATAGTTAAATGAAGGATTAAAAATAAAAGCTTATTTATGCATTAACATAATTCTTTGACATGACTCTATCCATGCACATCAATGGGAAGTGCAGTAATCCATCTGGAACATTCCATAAGCATTTCTACAGGAACGTGCTCCTGCTGCCTCCCCTTGCAGCAGGACCCCATCCTAGGTCCCATCAGGTTAACTAAGTCTCTGAGATAGATGATATGATATGAACATTTTATTTGTGTAGCCGATGGCTATTACAAAATCTACAAAATATATAAGAACAGCTCACATACCAAAACGAGGTACAAAACAACTTCCGAATAAAATAGATACAGTACAATTGCACCTAATTTGAGATAACCCACTTAATAAAATTTCCCACTCCCCTCTCCCATCATACCTGCTTCCTCTGCAATTCTATGTACGAGTTACAAGTGTTCGAGCTTCCTTAAAATCATTTGCGATTTATGCCTACGGGCCATCGTCAACCCTAAATGGGCCATTTGTCGGGACACCAAGGAATCTGATGGATTTAGCAACAACCTCAAAATGGAGGTCGGGTTGTTTGCCGAGAGCTGCAGAGGGAGAGAATCCTGAAGTCTCTTCCTTGGGGCTATCAGTGCAGGACATTGGAAAAGAACATGAGCAAGGGAAACAGCCTCCTGGGAATCGCAGAGAACACAATACCATTTTTCACTGGGTATACCCGCATATCGGCCTTGAAGTAATTTGGGGGGAAAGGCACCACATCTCAGCCGGGTAAAAGCCTGTCTAGCTAAAACATCCCCCCAAACANTTCTTAATGATAGTTTCCACCATTTTGCCCGGCACAGACGTCAAGCTTACTGGTCTGTAGTTTCCAGGATCACCTCTGGATCCCTTTTTAAGTATCAGAGGTATGTTTGGCACCTTTCAGTCCTCAGGTACAGTGGCAGATCTCCCTTGAAAACATCCTTGAATTCTGATAGGACTCTGTCCCTCGTTCCTCTCAATGATGGCAGCTTGGCTTGATTGTCCTGTATCAGGACTCTGTCTTTCTTAACACTCATCTGCTGGTGCTTCACTTCATGCACAAAGTTCTGGTGCTGCACTCTGACTAGATCCAAGTGCTGGATTGCTTGTTATCCTAGTAGTGGAGGTTGATCTTGTCCTTCCACAACCACAAATTTTAAATTATATTTTCTCCCATTTCTGGGATTTCTCAGGGTCAGGTTGCATTTATCCACTGGTTGTATGGTGCTCATGTTTTACATGATCAGGGACCTTATCATTTGTCTGATCACTGTGTTAGGTCTAAGCTCTTCCCTAGGGATCAGGTTGCAAGATGCCCTGGAACTGTCTAGCTGGAACTGGACTCTTCTGTCTTCTATTTGCATAGTTTTCAAAATGGCTGCCTATCTTTTGGTTCCTATGGCCCTCACGTGGTGGGACGGAGGTATTACACTGATAGTCATCATGTGTGACTCCTCATCCTCACTATCTGATGTAGTGGCTTCTTCTTCCTCCTGCATAAATTGCACTCTTTGTTCTCACTTAGCTGCTTTGCACATGCGGCTGAAGTTATTAGGTTTGCTGCAAGCATTATTGCATCTTTGTACAAACTCAGGACACTTCTCTTTTGCCATCTCATGGAACCTCCCACAATAAGAGCACCACCTGCTGTGCTCTGGCTCTCGCTGCGTTCTTTTAGTTTCGATATTGGGCTTTTTCTGCCGCACGCCAAGCACTGTAATCATTACCCTGGGCTCCAAGACACTCGGTCTTTGTCTGGCGGCCTTCACCACGCGCATCATATACAAACACTTGGGTAGGGTTAGTGCCCCTTCACGGAGCAGCTGCTCCCTTAACTACCTGTCCTCTGTGCTGCATACAATCCTGTCTTTAATTAGCAAGTCTTCTAGATCCCCAAACTTGCACATGCTTGCTAGGGCTCTTAGGTCTGCCATGTAGGACTCTAGGCCTTCACCATCCTGCTCATCCCTCATGGAAAATGTATAGTGCTCCACTGTCTCCCCATCTCAAAAAAGACATAGCTGAACTAAAAAAGGTACAGAGAAGGGCAACAAAAATGATCACGGGCATGGAAGGGCTCCCGTATGAGGAGAGGCTTGGTAGGTTGGGACTTTTCAGCTTGGAGAAGAGACGACTGAGAGGAGATATGATAGAGGTCTATAAAATCATGAGTGGTGTGGAACTAATAAACAAGGAGCAGTTATTTACCCTCTCAGCTAGTACTAGAACTAGGGGACACTCCATGAAACTCATGGGTGGCAAGTTTAAAACAAATAAAAGAAAATATTTTTTCACTCAGCGTATAATTGGGTTGTGGAATCTACTGCCAGAGGCTGTGGTAAGGGCCAGTACTATAGCTGAGTTTAAAAGAGGTTTGGACAAGTTTCTGGAAGATAGGTCCATTAGCAGCTATTAGCCAGACAGGATCAGGGAACATGACGGGAGCTGGGGGAAAACAACAGGGAATGGATCCCCCCATTGTGACCTGTTGGGTGCTTCTCCCAAGTCACCGTGATTGGCCACTGTTGGAGACAGGATGCTGGGCTAGATGGACCATTGGTCTGACCCAGTATGGCACTTCTTATGTTCTTATGTCTCATTGCATTTTGGTGCACATTGGGCCTCCAGGGTGCTCATCGCCGTCGACGGGGGATGCCTGGCTTAGCTTCCTGCCTGTGCAAATCTTCCTCCCCTGTGCTCTGATGAGGTAGAAAAACAGTTTTACCTTAGTTGCTTCCTCTGTTTTCATCATTGCTAGCTCAGCGTAGAGCTCGAACTCCTGCTTCCAGAGGATCCATTCCTCTGCTAAGTTCTTTCTGCTGCTCTAAGGCGGCCGGGGGCTTTATGGCTTACGTCTTGCCTGCTCTGCTTCTCCAGTTCTCTCCGGAGCTGTTCAGTGAACTGCTGCTGCCATGTAACAATGAGCCGAGACAAGTCAGGTAGGTTCAACTCACTTAGGATCTTTATTAAGGTTGCTCAGCATGCTAGCACTCACAGGTGCTACTTCCTAGTTGCCCACTTGAATCTAACTGCCGGTCCCAGTCCGTGCTCTGCACGCGGCTCCACTCCTTCCTGTAGCTCCTCCCTGGACCATACCAACTGAGTCCCACTTTAACAGTATCCATCCATCTGTCTCCTTAGGGGAAAGCTATGTATGCAGCAGTTGTGTCACTTGGAGAATTTTGATATTGTACAATTTTTACTTGCACGGTTTTCTGAAAAAAGAAATAATTTGTATTGCGCTCAAATGTGTTGGGATGCAGACACCTCTTGGGTGAAGCAAACCATGAAGAACCATGCAGCAACATGACTTAGGTACAGCTCTGGGGTCAGGGAGACATGTCTAACTCCACATAGCCAGTTGCTGGGAGCCAGGGTTTTCTGGGAGGGTATTGGAATGTAGTGGTTTAAAACTGGGGTGGACTGTAAGGCAGGACTCTTTAGCTGTGGCACTCTGGGTTTTCTTGGAACCTGTGTGACTCAGAAAAAACCGCACAAGCCATATTCCTTTTTTAAAAAAAAAAAGTTTGACATTTCACCACTTAAAATGAAGTGGAGTCTTAGCTTAACATACAGCCGCCACTCCTGTGTCTGTAGAATATTGACTAACCTGACATATACATAAGACATTAATATAGTAACTACATTATAGTGTGGCCCTACTCTGCTCCCTGTATTATATCTATATCATATTGTTCAAAATATGTTCCATAATCCAATACAGTCTTATCCCCTAAACTGTCATCTACTGGGTCTTCCAAACAGACATGAATAAAGAAAGCTTGCCGACGCACCCCTTCCCGAGAAATGAGACACGAACACATGACATGGATTTTAACTGGCCGCACTCTTTAATCAACAATAGTTCTGACGAGTTGGTGGGATTGCTCTAAGCAATCCAGGGTCCAGTATTTTCCTCCTACGTTTNTCTCAAAACAGTAGTATTTCCACTTGATCCCGGGGAATTGAAAGGGACCTGCTTCACTAGGGTGCAGAAAAGCAGCTGAACCCCTTTTAGTTTCTTTTTCAGTGTAATTAATAAATGCGGCCATTTCAAAGTATGCGCAAGCATGCGCCGCTTGTCTAAAAGCGGGCCATATTATAGCACCTCAAAGTTAATGGATGTGGGACAGAAAAAAATTTCTGACCTTTATTTGTGAGGCTCTAAGCTTTCTCATTTTAGCTCATATTGAACCGAAAGTTGGCGCAGAGCCTATTTTCAACACCAATTTTAATTAGTATAACTTGTAAACTTGGCTGTCCCCGTGCTGGGCTACAGCCACCTCTGGTTTGGAGCCAGAATTACCGGGTTATTGGAGAAGGGAGTGGGTGCAGGGTGCAGACTGTGGTGTGTTAATTGGTTTTTCATCTACCCTATTGCTTGTTCTCAGGGACTCTGACCTTAGCTCTCAAAAAGTTGTGGGGTCTAGTGAGTTTGTCCAGAGCTCCACTTTCCATGTATCTGTAACAATGAGCCGAGACAAGTCAGATAGGTTCAACTCACTTAGGATCTTTATTAGGCCTGCTCAGCATGTTAGCACTCACAGGTGCTGCTTCCTAGCTGCCCGCTTGAATCTAACTGCCGGTCCCATTCCGTGCTCTGCATGCAACTTCGCCCCTTCCTGTGGCTCCTCCCTGGACCGTACCAACTGAGACCTACTATAACACTGTATACAGTCTGTATGAAGGGTATGGCTGTTGGAGAACCATCTTTACCACGGCCTCATTTCAGGACAAAGTCCTGCAGGTGCTTTGGGGTTTTCAGGGGGTGCCCTGATCTTGATTGCCTTTCTTCCACCTTTGTGGACTGCTGGGCTGACGGATTGGGCTCCCTGAACTCTGGGACCTCCTCCTCCATCTCTGGCTGTTGCATGGAGTTCTGGTCACTTTCCACAGGTTCCTCTGGCTTGTGTGGACTCTCGCTGCTGCAGGCTTGTCTGTGCNGTGCCCTTTCTCAGCTCAGGAAGAGCTGGGGCGCGGCAACCTCCCCCCACCCCCGATCTGGGGGGGCGGGGGGCCCTTTTGTATTTAGCTACATTTGTATTATGCAGGTGGTTGGAGTAGATGATCATAATGTTCTCTTCACATTTTAAGCGCTGTGATTATTTATAGTACAGTAATGCCTAGAGGCTCCAGATGAGAATGGGCTCAGTTGTACCAGACACTACACATATATTGAGTAAGAAAATGACACGTCTTGAAGAGTTTACAATCTAAACAGACAAGACAAAGTGTGAGAATTTTTCAGTTTGGGAACTAAGGCACAGATTAAAGAAAAGTTTACATGAGCAAAAGTTCCTTCATGTGAAGTTCAGCATATCCATGAAATGTTCATGTGACCTTTACAGATCATGGAGGTAGTTCTGGAATAGTTCTGTTTTTACTTTGCTCCAGCACAACTGTTCCATGTCAAACAACTGACTCTGGGATAACTGGTACCTACTGTACCCCTGTTTCACTTCCAGGGAAGGATTCCCGCCCCCCCAAAAGTGTCAGCACATGATCTGAATGTCTTCTCATTTCAGTTTCCCTGAGGAAATGTCAGTTCAATTTCCCTTAGGTGCTTCAAATGGATGCATTTTCATTAATTTGCCATGGTTGTATGGGGAAAGCTTGGAATTGAATCCAGACCTCTTAAGTTTCAGTCCAATGTTTGAGACATGAGATAATTTTTCATAAGTTTATCATTGTAGTACCTGCTATCATTTAGGTGATTTACAAAAGAAAAAGAGAGAGAGAGAAGTTTTCTGCACCAAAAAGTTTACAAGTTTAAGGCCCTTATATTTCAAGGTACAGCATTCCATATGGTTGAATAACTTTTACCCGTATGAGAAGCAGTAATGAAATCAGTGGTACTCTGCACAGATACAGGACATGACCAACATGCAACTAGTCCCAATTCTGCAAAATAAAAAATTCTAGACTATCTGAAGTATAATTATTTAAACAGTAGTTTAACTGGTGTGTTTGCTTCCTTACATCATATGTTACAGTATAAATTGTCAGCAAAATCATTTGTGGTAAAAAAATTTAAAATGTTTTGAAGCCTGACCTGACCAGTGAGCAGTTTAAGTGATAATTATCTTGATATGTACTTGTAACTATCTGAAAATGGGTTGTAGATTATATTAAATCCTTGCCCACATGGAAGATAAAAATTCCTCAGCAAGGCTTCATATGTGAGAAAGAGAAGCGTGATTTGGCAGCAAACTGTATATTAGTTCTAACAAAAGGTGCTATCCATTGCCAATTCTTAGCATCCTGTAACATGATTGGGTCACAGAGAAACGTGCCTGTCAAAGTCGCACCTAATTTACTGTTGGAACTGCCGAGTCCTTTCTAATTGGTGATTGCTAATAACATAGGCTTTCCTTCATGACGATGTGAAAATCAAGCAGAAAAATGAAAGATCAAGTAACTGTAAATGAATTGTTATACTGCTTGAGCAACTTGGCAGAATAGCTAGCTATATGTTTTGAAGGTTATTGGCTTTTTACACACTGGAACAGGATGAGCAATCTCTCTCAAGACTATGCTGGAAGGAAATAACAACAAATGACTCTAAGCCCTGATGTTTTGAAACTTTACGGACTCTACTAACCCTGTTGGGCTATGGAAGTTTAATCCATCTCTGGGCCCTTTTGCATGGGGTGAAGGCGGCAGTAATGCAGCAAATGCTGGATGTGGCAATGCAGTTAGATATGGCGGTGGTGAATTCATCAAAGGTGGCTCCTTCTTATGCCCAGATCAAGGTGGCTTGAGGCAGGGAGAATTATCTTTAAACTTTAAATTAAGAAAGACCTATATACTCTTCCGTTTGCAGGCTATCCCCTCTAAAGTAATTGAAGGCCGTTTTATGTCTATACCTTGGTCTCAGCGCCGATGCCCTTGTGGCCTGGAACAAGTTGATGACATTTCACATATATTAAACTGTCTTTATGCAAAGGAAATAAGACAAGCTTGGTTTAATAAGCTGCTGGGCTACAGAAGATTTTGGGACCCTAGCCGCAAGATGGGGTTTATTTTGGGGACTTTAGATCTACAAAGCTTGAAAACAGCGGCAACTTATTTGCACTTGTTGGCCCGCAAAGACAAACACTGGAATGCACGGCAGCTACCAAAAGTGCGATTTCTGTTAAAACTTTTAGTATTTAGTGTGTTCAGCTAAACAAATAACTGAAATATGTTGCAATGAAGAGAGAAATAATAGAGATTCAGTGACACATTCTACCCTGAAGATAGAACCCAAGTAGAAATAAACTAAATGGTTGAAATTACATAGTTGTCAGTAAAAAATATTTTGTAAGCTTTAAAAAAGATTAACAGAATTAATGAAAACTTGAGCACAGAACTAAGGAGCTCCTTAATTCTAATTTTGGCTCTGCCACTGACTTGTAGGTTTTGAGAAAATGTATTTATTTTTATTTTTATTTATTTCTACAAACACTTATATCCCACACCCTCCTGCATACTGGGAGCTCGGGGCGGCGCACAGGATAACAAAAACAATAAAAACATTTAAAATACTACAATATATACAAATATACATAATAAAAATATTAAAAATTCAAGCAGAAGCTAAGGCAAATAAAACCCCTGCCCACCCACTCCCCGAAGGCTTGGTGGAACAACCAGGTCTTACAATATGTATGGAAAGAGGGGAGGTCTGGGGACAGACAGGCCTCCAACGGAAGGGAGTTCCACAGCTGAGGTGCGGCCACTGAAAATGCCCTCTCTGCTGTTGCCACCCGGCATGCCCAGGGGACTTCGAGTCAGGTGCCTCTGGCTGACCACAAGGGCCGCAAAATTACCCAAGACAGGTGAGCAGGACACAGGCCGTTTAGGAAATCATTTCCACTCCTCTCTGTGTTTTGTCTAGATCAGTGGTTTTTTTAGGCTGTGACTCCATTTAGGCAACAAAGAAATCCTTGTGATCCCAAATGCTGAAAATTTGCATATGTAATTGTGCATGCCCAGTCTTGTTGGGAGGCCATTTAATCATATACAGACCCCCTACTTAGAATCACAGTCCATAATCTTTCATTACTTCCAAGGGTGCTGAAAAATTATTTAATATTTTTACAGCACTTTGAATATGTGTTAAGTGTAAAAATATTCAGGTTTCCATTAAACAAAAGCATAGCTATAATCAGAGATCCAAGTTTACTGCATGTTCCCCACTGGGTCTCTGGCTATAATAGGAACAGGTGATGCAGCTGCACTGGGGCCCAAGAGCTCGGGGGACCCATACTGCCTGGAGTAGCTGCATCTCCTGCCATAGGGAGGGGAGTATGGAGTTACCCCATTCCAACCTAGCTACACCCCTGCTATTATGGTATTTTAAAAATTGTGTATAACTAAAAAGTTACTTAAGGCTCTCAAGTATTGTTTCATGAAAAGCTACTTTATCTCTAGAGCTGCCAAGTTTCATCCATATTTATTTATTTATTTGTTTATATTTATTAGCCGCCCTCTCATGCCCATGGCATCTTGGGGCAGCATGCAACATAAAAGCAGTAAATAAGACAATAAAACACAACAAAAAAAAACATTTTAAAACCCATCTAAAAAAACCCACTACCCCTCCACATATCCCAACCCACCCTCCCCTCCTCCGAAGGCCTGGGAGAACAGCCAAGTCTTGCAGGCCCGGCGGAAGGCCAACAAACTTGGGGCCAGACGGGCTTCCTCCGGGAGGGAGTTCCACAATCGCAGTACGGCCACTGAGAATGCCCTCTCCATTGTGGCCCCCAGTTTTACACGGGGGACCTCCAAGAAGGCACCTCCGGCGGAACGCAGGGGTCATTCTGGGACGCAGAGGGTGAGGCGACCACTGAGGTATGAAGGGCCAAGACCATGTAGGGCCTTATAGGCCAAAACCAACACCTTGAATCTGGCTCGGTACACTATAGGCAGCCTGCGGAGCACGGGGGTGATGTGCTCCTGCCGGCTCGTCCCCGTAAGGAGACGAGCTGCCGCATTCTGCACAAGCTGCAGCCTCCGAACCAGCGTCAAGGGAAGCCCCGCATAGAGCGCGTTGCAGTAGTCCAGCCTCAAGGTGATGAAGGCATGGATGATGGTGGCCAGGTTGGATCTGGAGACATATGATTGCAGCCTCCGCACCAGATACAGCTAGCAGAAGGCAGCTTTAGCTACTCCCTCCACCTGCTGATCCAGGCAGAGATCTGAGTCCAACAATACCCCCAGACTCCGAACTTGCTGGGCTACGGGAGGGTGGACCCCCTCTACGAAGGGAGCCGACACCACCTTTGCCCTACCCACCACCATCACCTCCGTCTTATCAGGATTGAACTTCAGTCTGCTCTGCCGTAACCAATCCGCCATGGCCTCCAAACATTGGGACAGTACTGAGATGGCAGGACCTGGGTCAGTTGAAAAAGAGAGGTAAAGCTGGGTGTCATCAGCATATTGGTGGCAACGCACACCAAACCCTCTCATGATCTCCCCCAAGGACTGCATATATGCATAAGAGAGATTTGTTTGCTAAATGGTTCTAATTCCTGACCATGCTGATGGTAGGAGAATAGTTTATTGCTAGTATGTTCTTCTCAGTTTCTCACTCTGGTGTTGTATTTACCCACACATAGTTGGGATAGGGAGCAAAGTTGAGGAGTGGTTGTTTATGTTGAATAGAACACTTGACTCTGTTCTATGACCAGCAAGTACTGCTGATAATCAGAATGACCGAAGGAAAGTAGTGGGGCTGATAGTGTGGCATTGCGCACACTCATGATGCTGGCAAGGTTTCAAGAGGTGGCAGGAAAATTTGTCCCCAGGCTGCAATCTCTTAAAGCTGTTTTGTTCTACTTTTAATTCAATTCCAACATCTAAAATTCTTCACTTTTAAATTCATAGTTAAGGCAAATTGGTGAAAAATAACAATTTCACTACTTGACCACCTAAAAATGTTACTATTATAATACATAATTTCAACTACATCAGTAGTACTCATGCTCATACCTTTAATTAACAACTCTGTTTATATCAGTGTCTTCTCAAGATTATAACTCTCATTCTTCCTTAATACCATCAACATTACAATATCAACAACAAAAAATTCCCACCACTTCACCATCTCTAATTCATTTTCATTCAAACCCCTTAACAAGTTGATTTTGGTGTTGAAATTGTATAGTAGTTTGACTGTTCCTTTCTGCATCAGAACCACCTTCATAGCTACTTCCTTGTACTCAAGCCTTGAACTAGTTCTCAGCAAGCAGATGAATTTTACTGTATGAGTATATTACAAGCCTACCCCTGAGAATGTGTAATGAGCTGAGTTTATCTTTCATCAAGACGGTCTAGAGTCTTAGAAATTATTCCATAGAAATACTTAATGCATACTGTTTTTGCAATAAATTATTGCTCATATCTGCAAGTGTTTGATCAGTAGCTATAGTGTCACAGTGAGTTTTAAAAGCAAAGTGTTTCCATCAGCTACAAATAAGTGAGAAATACTCAGTTTCAAGTACACTTGGCACTTTGTCTCGACACCCCAGAAGAAGAAAGGGACACAAATTTGGGTTTTAACAGACTGCACTCTTTATTAGATATAACAAAGGGGACCATTTCCCCTGCCAATTTTGGGTCGGCAAAGATGCCCTCTAGTGTCTGTGAGGGCAGCCTGCTGCACACACAGGTATCAGCCTATTCTGACACTAATCTAGTCCCTGCCATAGTCACATGTCTTGGGTAGTTGGGATGCGTGTGGTGCCCCTTGTGCAAGCATAAGCGGGCTGCAGGCTATCCGAGACCACATCTGACCTCAGGCAACTCTTGTGCTGCCCCCTACATCCCCAGGATGAAGGTGCACATCAAGCCGCATACAACTCCTATGGCAAGCACTGGTCCACACCTCTTTACGAGGTGGCCCCGATGCCCCATCTTGAGCTGCCCTAATGCCCCTAGCACCGTTCCAGACCCCTGCCAATGAGTGTGACAAGTATGACAGACAACCCGAATAATCACCCCTGCAGACAGCCAATCGTACATCTGTACTGTGGGGAAGGTGAAAAACCAGGCAGACCCCATGCTTATCCGGAATTCCTGTAACAAATTCCTTCCCGGCCCCAAATGGCAACCAGCAACAGTTCACAGCACGGCAAAGTGGGTGGGTGTCTCTGGTCGGCTGGGGTCCAAGACTTGGCTGCAAATGGCAACAGGCTGCCTTGGCCCTTAAATTTGGTGCTGCAGGAGTCTCGCCTCATGAGACTTCGCCTGTGTACCCCTACCTGGGATGCAGGTGCATCCCTGCGACCTGCCCTTTGTAACACCCATTCTTAAGGACAAAGAAAGCCCACTCTACCCACTTGGTGGGAGATGGAAAGGGGGTTAGCTGAATTATACCTAAAAAAGAAAAACTCTGTTTGTGACACACACTGAAATATTTTAATAGATTAATTTTTATCTTTTTGTTGAGTTTCAGTTCGTGACATAAGTAAAATATAGAATGATCTCTGTAATTATTTTTAGTACATATAGTTTGTCACACTCAAACTTAAACAACATTTGGTATTATTATTACACATATTTATATCCCGCATCCTCCTGCACAGTGACATCTCAGGACAGCAAACAACACAACAAATAATCACAATAAATTATAAAATCCATTTAAAAATATTACAAATATTTAAAATACTAAAAAATACCAAAGGCAGAAAAGCTAGAAGGCAGAAAAATCCTCCCCCCAATCCCTCCACCCTACCCAGCCCCTTCCCCAAAAGCCCGGCGGAACAACCAAGACTTACAATATCTTCGGAAAGAGGGGAGGTCTGGGGATAGATGGGTCTCCATTGGGAGAGAGTTCCACAGCTGAGGCGCGGCCACCAAGAATGCCCTCTCCGTCGTCGCCACCCGTGATACCCGGGGGATTTCAAGTCGGGTGCCCCCGGCCGACCGCAAGGGCTGCAAAATGACCCGGGGCCTGAGGCGGTCTCGCAGATATTATAAAGGGGAAGAGAAATCTTTTTCTGGTGTAATTTGTTCAGAATGTTGCGTTACATTCCTAGAACTAATGTATTCTATTCTCATCTTTTCTTTTTTTTTTCGTTTAACATCTGCTATATCCTTGGTCTTGATTCGCATAAGTTATCTTACGTTTATATTTATCATATTTTAAATTGTGCCGGAACATGCCAGGCAAATTCAGCTACAGTGTTTGACATGTCTGGACAGGTAGAGGTGGTGCTCTCACTTGGATGTGTGATGGGTATTCCCCATCCCCAGACAGGCAGCAGGAGCTCTGCCTCACTGACAAGAAGCAGGACAGAGCTCAGTATGGATTAGAGGGAAGTAGGGGCTACCAGAGCTGAGCGCAAAGCATTCAGTTTTGCTGCTAATGCACCGGCTGAGGTGCTATATCACACTCTGCTCTGAAGCAATCATTGCAGGGCATCACGGATAGTGTCTGCATTGTCTTGTACGAGTGTGTGCTTCATGGGGACATAGTAATGCAGCCAACAGCTGGTGGTGTCCCTTCTCCCGCTGTTGCATGGGTTGGGGTGTTGTGGCAGGGGAATATAGTTGTTCCCGCACACTGACTGTGGAGGACTGAGCACCTTCTGGTGAATATGTTTGCAACAAGCACCTTCAGCATGGCATATCCTGCAGCCCGTATCCTGGCACCCTGTGCATATGCTGCTGGTTGCAGGGCTAGTGGGGA
>QEPC01014617.1:686509-722491 GCA_003113815.1 Sphenodon punctatus
GTGTGTGTGTGTGTGTGTGTACTTCAATGCTGGTAGAAGGAGCTGGATTGACTGCTTTGGGAATTTAGGATCTCTTTCCCCATATATACACTATACATGGTGTACATATTAGAATTCCACATAATCCTGTTTTCCTGCATTTTCCATTCATTTTGGTATGTCTTTCTTTGAATACCACATGGTGGGTTGTGTTATGTTGTATCCTTGTGTGCATGTTCTATTTCATTGATCCTGTAAGTGTGTGATTTTGGGGTTGGCTCCGCCTACTGTTGGGTTGGCTCCGCCCACTGCCCCACCAGCCTCAGAACCCACCAGCCGCCACTGGCTCCTGCCTTATGGCCCTCTCTGCCCTCCGCACCCTCTCCACCATTGCATGCTTCTTCAGGGTTAAGTCCACAGAGCAAGCTGCCACACTCCCCTTCACCCAAGGTTCCAGCATGGCAGCGAGAATGTATTCCTGCTTCTCAGCCAGCATGTTGAAGCACTTTCTCAAGCACCTCCTGCAACCTTCATACCAGGGCCCACCACCTTTGGTACAAGGCACTGCTCCTTTGGCCCCTGGTCCTGGTCCATCAGGAAGCATGCCAATTTCCTGCCCAGAATCCGTACTGGAGGGTTACCGGGCTTAGGGTAACTTTTGACACACTCAGGATCTCAGTCACATACTTAAAGGGCTTAAGGAGGTGCATGATCTGGGCCATCATAACCCAGTCTCCCCACCCTAGTGGTGACGCCACCCCAGTTTTGCCCAAAGAGGCTGCCTCATGCAGGATGCGCTGCAGCTCCACCAGATGCCCCAGCATGAGATAGGTGGAGTTCCACCTTGTGCTCACATCCTGCACGAGGCAGTGCTCCTGTGCCCCCAGTTCCACCTGCTTCTCCCTCGAGAGGTGACTGCCCTTCAAGCACTTGTTGAAGTAGCCTGTGAAAAATTATGGAATTGCTGATATGATACTGCTGAGATCTCTTGAGTTCACACACAGGTGTGGAGAAAGAAAGAAAGTTTAAAACAATTCAACTTGAAGTTATATTAAATTGTTTGCCACTATATTCTCTGAAAAATTAAAAGGAATGTGCGATTGAGGGTTCTACAGCAAGACGTGTTAATGAGGAGTAATTGTGAGGTAGCGTTATGGAGCTGCTCCTGGATTTTGGGGCCCAAGGCTGGAGCTCTTGTTAGGCTGAGATGGATAATCTGTTCCAGAATGGGTGTAATTACATAGGCCAACCTGTGACAAACCACTGTGGGAGGAGTCTCTTATGGTGGTCATCTTTGTAGTGCTGACCGTGTGCCGGGTGAACACTTTGCGATGTAGACAGCTTCCTCTTCAGCTTCTCCTTCAGTCTGAATGCAGGCAATGGCAAGGAGAAGTTCATGGTGAAAATTGGTCTCTCATAAACCCACTTTAACAGCTTCCTGTGGTTTTTCTACTGTATTTCAAATATTAAAATGTCTCTTTGCTTATCAAGTTATTTAACATAGTATAAAAGGAATAGTGTCTTTTTTGGGGAAGCAGGAGGTATTTTTAGATTGCACCGAAATTTCCCCTATTTTTGGATTCTCTATTTTCACAAGTCATATTGTGCTTTTTTAGTAAACATCAAACTTTGCTAGAGCATATACTTTTTTATAACCTAATCCTGCATTTTTCATATCAAAAATCCAAACTGAGATTATTTAATTAAATTATTTTACACTTTTGTCTTTAGAAACCATCATTGCCTAATAATTCTTGTAGTAGACAGAAGTACAGTTATTAAAATCAGTAAAATTCTAGTAGTATTAATGTATGTACAGGAAAGCAAAAGTAAACCTCTAGATAACTGTGGTCCAGAGAGAAAACTGGTACTATCTGATCTGCTAACACAGAGATCAGATGAAATACTAACCTATGTTTTTCACAGATGACTTAATAGTTTTACCCATTGAACCAATACCTGTATCTATGATTATTTCTTGGGCAGGTAACCAAACATTACATTTCTATTTTCCTTTAAATACCAAGTATTTCAAGCATATTAGAACTGCTTGCTCCACCTCCCAATGTAATTTCACTAAATGAACACATTATAAAGTGTCTCATGGGTTTCTGATTTATTATTTCTGTGGTTATATCATATTCCAGAAAGCTCTGGATAAATTGCATTATAACCATTCTACTTTAGTGTTAAATAATTAGTACTATTAAAATGCATGCACTTTCTAACACAAGTGGCTCTCATTTTGCTGAGTATTGCAACACATGCACTTTAAAATATGAGCTTGATTGGCACTTGAACAGTTCAGCAGACCCCTGGCAGATTCAACAAGCCTATGGGAAAGTAACTGAAAATGTCTCAGTCCTGTAAGGCACCTTAGTGATATAGTTCATCTTTGGAAGAGAACAGTAAACTATTGGAAGGGAGAAAAAAGAATTCTGTGTGTTTTAAATTAGTTTTCTATGAATTTGAGAATTTATTTAGTTATTAAATTATCTTTTTCTTTCTTTCAGCCATAACCAGCAGACTACAGCATTTAGGCATCCTATGACTGGGCAGTTTTCTCCAGAAAACATTGAGTTTCTTTTACAAGAAGAGTAAGTAGTTTTACTCATTGTAATAGATTTTTAAATTTTCATATGCAATATTATAAAGATTTTAGCTTTCCTCAGAGTGCCGTATTGATGCTGCACAGAAAGAAAATGTGCACTGTAAAGTACTTTCTGATTTTAGCACTAATGTGTTTACGAGTTACTCCACTGTATTTTAAAGACAGAATACTTGTAGAACCAACAGTATACCCAAATTAACTGTAAATTACATTTGGCCCACTTCAAAAGATAAAGCTTTCACTTTATTGCAGGGAAGCTTGAGCAAAACTTTCTGAAGTTATACATTTTTGTATTGTTTTAAAAGTCTAATCATATTCTTGTATACCAAGACTATAGCAAAAACGGATGAAACTTGGCCTTATTCTGAAGTCTGAGCAAAATCTAGAACACAAACCAAGTAGCATTCTAAACTTACTTTAAATTTACAAATCCACAGTTCAGTTTAGAAGGATTCCAGGATTCCAAATAGGATCACTTCTCAGAACCCAATGTTTTTGATTAGTTTAAGATGAATGTTTAAGGTAGGGTTCCCAGATGCCCTTTGTTTTAAGAGATATTCCTTTAAAGAAGCAACCCTTATTTTAGAAAGCCACAGTGTAGAACATAATAGATGTCCCTTATTTCAGAAAACCATAGCTCCATAGTGTTCCTTATTTTTACAGTTTTGATTTGGCAACTCAGATTAACATAATTGATCAGTTTTTCCTACCTTACCTTACACTTCAGTTCTGCTGCTTGATTTGAACTCATGGATGATCCAAATTCCCAGAGGTTGCACATAGAACAGAGCAAGAAACACAACTAGAAGTTTCAGTAGCAGCACAAAGCTTGTTATTCTCCATTTTTATGTATCAGAAACTGGAGAGAGTGTAATCGAGAGTCCTTATATACACTTCTCATAAAATAAGAATGAGTATTTTCTCAATGATTGCTCTTGACTGTAAATTTAGCAGTCTGCTAAATGTGTGGTCAGCCTTACATGAATTCTCCTACTTGGAATGTACATTTAGGCTGCTTTTCACTTCTGAAGGTATTCAACTTTTAACAGCTATACATTTAAAATATTTGTTTGAATCTGAAAATGAGTATTTTGATGGAATTATGGGTGAATACCTGTTAGAATCAGAATTTTATTGGTTGCTGATTTTGAAAATATTTACATTACATGTGAATAGTAAATTTCAATTGGGGGGGGCAAAGTCTATTTAGGGCAGGGGTGGGGAACCTTTTCTATCCTGGGGGCCACATTGAAAATTAGTACAAGCTCTGAGGGTCACATAGAGGTTGGGGGTGGGGTTGCTTAATGATTGCATTCAAGAAAAGGAGGTCCCAGATCATGGATCTGTGCCATGGATCTGTCCCCTACCCTTGGTTGCATGCCCTCTTTGCTCCCTTATCCTGAGCTCAGTTTTTCAGTGCTTGGGAGTAGAGACTGGATCCAGGGGCCAGATCCAGGCACTGGTAAGGGGCCACATAAAAACTTGCCAGGGGCCACATTTGGCCCCTGGGCCTGAGGTTCCCCACCCCTGATTTAGGTGTTTGTAAAAATTAGACCCTAACATAAACCTCTGTCCACATCTGTGAAGATTTATAAAGGATCCTATAGCAGCGATGCTTGATTATTATCTATAAATTTTGTTTTTCATTTATATAGTGATTTCACTCTTCAAAGTGCTTTACGATCCTTATCTAGTTCACCCTCACAACAAAACCTCAGGAGGCAGGTGGCGGTTCCCATTTTACAGATGGGAAACTGAGACAGAGAGATTGTAAGTTGCCCAAAGCCACTCAGCAAGTTCATGGATAAAACAGGATTTGAACCCTGGTCTTCCAGAGTCCAAATCCAACACATTATTCATTGGCTGTCTTGTTGTCATTGTATGTCCAATATACTCCAAGGCATACAATCTCAAATGATGTTTTTAATTTGGAGAGTTTTATTTGAAGCTGGATATTGCACTGTTGAGGTCAGGATGCTTAAAAAATCTAATCATTTTTGTTTATATTCAAAGATTGCCAGAGATAAAAGCAGAAGTGACATAAAACTTCAAGATGCTTATTCAGAGTTAGGAGCCTTGCTATGCTAGGCTGTTGTATAAATATAGTTAAGGTACATCAAAATGCTCCTTTTGTTAGAATCAGGATGAAAAAAATTACATTTGATTATGTTGATGTAACCACAAAATGATTGTGTTTTTAAGCAAAACTAAACATTCATAGCATTTTTATGTGTTTTTTTGGTGGTAATTTTTTACATACAGTTAATAGAAGAGACAGGCATAATGACAGCTGCTTGTTTGAAATTGTATCTGTTGTGAACTGCTGATGCTGTGTTCATTAGAAGTTTCTATGTTTCTACTACACGTGGATTAGCATTTGCTGAGATTAATGGCATGATATACTTTTCTTGTGTGATAATACTTGATAACAAAATGCAAGTATATTTTTGGTGTTTAATGTAAGAAGGCCCTATTCTGCCTTTTGCCTGTATTTTGTGCCGCCTCCACTGATGAAGCCAGTATATCATGCCCTGAGAGACAGCCTAGTGCTTATTTCATCCATTGTTTTTTGTTACTATGGAAGCATGAAATGAAAGGGAGTGGGGGAAAGCACCTGGGATATAGAAACATAAACTCAAGTTATTTAGCTTTCCACCCAAGGGAACAGAATGCTTAATGAAATTATAAGGCAGACAGCTTGAAGTGAAATGGCTTTGTTTCAGTGTATCAAAGGAAAGAGTACTACTTGTGTATAATATATTTGAATACATATATTTAAAATGGTTCATTTACCGAAATAGGGTCCTGCCTATGGGTTTAAGTGTATTTGTGTATTTAAGGGAAATGAAGTGGCGGTCTCATGAACCTAAACCTTAATCAAAGGGGGAAATGCTACAGTGCTGAATTTTATTGTTTTGTTAGAGCAGTTGATCTCACAAAAACAAGTGAGCAAAAAATTTGTTACCCAACCAGTGAAGTGCTGTAGTCTGCATTCAAAAGAAAGTAATTGAGAGAGATTGGCAAGAGGCATGATAACTAGTGGTGGGACCCAGGGCCCATTACCGGCTACCGGATTTACCGGTTACCGGTTCTACGAAAACCGGATTCCCGGATTAAATCCGGTATACCGGTACCGGATTTATTTCATTGGTTTCAATGGGGCGCTGTGTCCCCATTGAAACCAATGAAATAAATTAATTCCCTCCCCCTCCCNACAGGGTCTCTCTGACCTCTGTGCTTGGTGGTGGTGTTTTTGCTTGTTTGCTTTTTAAAAAACGATTCTTTTCCTTGAGGCCTTCCATGTTGACCACACTTTTTCTAGACTTTTTAGCTAGGAGAGAATTCCTCCCACATTTCCTCTCAAGTCATGAAGGTCTCATGGATTTAATCACTTGTTCTGCAAAATAACGGTAAAACATTAGCATTCTACTACTTCTGGTCCACTTTTGAGGTAATGCGAGATCTGCAAAACAGTGGAATCTTTCTAAGGGAATTGGAGGGGATTTGGAGAAACTCATGAGTTGGGGGTATGTGGACATGACGATCTGGAACAAAATGAGAATTAGAGAGAGGGGAAATATATTTGCTCTTCATATGCCCAACTAATCATTATAGTAAAATGTGTAAAATCTCTTTCTCTGTGCCGTATTCAAAGTTTTTCTTCAGCTAACCCTGATAGTTGACACTAAACAGTATCAGAATTTTCTAGCTAAATTAATGCCTTCTTTACTACCTGTGTGGTGTTCCATACTTTTGAGGCCACAAAGGGTCAATGAAAGATACAGAAGTGAAAGGATATGATTTTATATTAGAAACCTCAAAACAAAGTTACATGTTTCGTAAAATCAAATCAAATCTAATATAACCCAATTTAGCTTACTGCATTCAAATGTAAATCTCTCAATGCCAAATAACAAAAGGATGTTACTGTAAGTTCAAGCACACTTATGTGTCATGTTCTTCAACTCACTTTTCCTTTTCAGTCCTCTAGCCGTTTCCTCACCACACAAGCACACACATAGGCACACACTGATGAAATAAGGTTTACTAACTTTTACTACAAGGCCTACTAAACAATAACACTTTCTCAAGCATATTATGGGGAGAGTTTCAATGCATTGACTAAGGGCTCATTCAGACATGTGTTTAAATCGCACAGCTGCGGCGGCGGCATCGTGTGATTTAAAGAACCGCGCACTTCCGGGTTGGTGTGAATGCGGTGAGCGCGCACATTTCCACCTAGCCCGAATGTTTGGAGCGCGGTTTGAAAAGCTGCTCAGAGCAACTTTTAAAACTGCGCTCCAAAAATTTGGGCTAGGTGGAAATGTGCACATTCACCGCATTCACACCAACCCGGAAGTGCGCGGTTCTTTAAATCACACGATGCCGCCGCCGCAGCTGTGCGATTTAAACACATGTCTGAATGAGCCCTTAGTCAATGCATTGAAACTCTCCCCATAATATGCTTGAGAAAGTGTTATTGTTTAGTAGGCCTTGTAGTAAAAGTTAGTAAACCTTATTTCATCAGTGTGTGCCTATGTGTGTGCTTGTGTGGTGAGGAAACGGCTAGAGGACTGAAAAGGAAAAGTGAGTTGAAGAACATGACACATAAGTGTGCTTGAACTTACAGTAACATCCTTTTGTTATTTGGCATTGAGAGATTTACATTTGAATGCAGTAAGCTAAATTGGGTTATATTAGATTTGATTTGATTTTACGAAACATGTAACTTTGTTTTGAGGTTTCTAATATAAAATCATATCCTTTCACTTCTGTATCTTTCATTGACCCTTTGTGGCCTCAAAAGTATGGAACACCACACAGGTAGTAAAGAAGGCATTAATTTAGCTAGAAAATTCTGATACTGTTTAGTGTCAACTATCAGGGTTAGCTGAAGAAAAACTTTGAATACGGCACAGAGAAAGAGATTTTACACATTTTACTATAATGATCAGTTGGGCATATGAAGAGCAAATATATTTCCCCTCTCTCTAATTCTCATTTTGTTCCAGATCGTCATGTCCACATACCCCCAACTCATGAGTTTCTCCAAATCCCCTCCAATTCCCTTAGAAAGATTCCACTGTTTTGCAGATCTCGCATTACCTCAAAAGTGGACCAGAAGTAGTAGAATGCTAATGTTTTACCGTTATTTTGCAGAACAAGTGATTAAATCCATGAGACCTTCATGACTTGAGAGGAAATGTGGGAGGAATTCTCTCCTAGCTAAAAAGTCTAGAAAAAGTGTGGTCAACATGGAAGGCCTCAAGGAAAAGAATCGTTTTTTAAAAAGCAAACAAGCAAAAACACCAACACCAAGCACAGAGGTCAGAGAGACCCTGTGATGGGTCTCAGCTTGAAATTCTCAGCTTGACTCATGCTGCCACTACATATGTTTCCACCTGCCATTGTTTGTTCCTAGAACTGTTACTAGGACTAGTAAATTCTGAGAGATGGGCAAACTTAAGAACCCAAGAGTCTTATCTTCCCTGAGGATAAAAATCTCTCTGTTGACCTGACAGCGGCTAGGAACGGTCAGATGTAAACGTTGTCTGCATCAAGTGAAAATCAAAGCACCAATTAATTAGTGTAAGGAGGATAAAGCTGTGTGAAACATAACAGTGTATGTAGAATGTCTCGATAGTCTCTCTGCAGACTGTAACGGACTGCTCTAAGTTCCTGCCAGATAGGGCTGTGTAGGGAAAACATGAATAAATTTTAGCAAGGCACAGACCTAAGAGAGAAAGGAAGCCAAACTTGTTATGATGGATAATTGGCTCCACCTGAAAGCAGGAAGGAAGCTGCTAGGGCTTTGCAAATGAACAAAGTATCGCATTGGAACTCGCATCGTTGCATTGGAGAGAGGGGGACGCATCGCATTGTTGCATCGAATGGCTGGCTCGCATTGCATCTGATTTGATGCAGAGGCTTGCATCACATCGTTACTTGATGCATCGGATGCCTTCCCGTTGACTATAACGGGAAAATGACAAAATGCCTATAACTTTTTGTTTCTTGGCCAAAGTGGATGAAAATTGCAGGGATAGTAGCCCCTTTTGAGGGTATGATGCCTGCCTGCCAAATGTCAGAGAAACAGGTGCAGGGGCCTCTGTGCAAAGCAGATCAGGAGGTGATAATGGGCACACATGAGGCAGGACTTTGCACATCCCGTCCACTACTAGCATTCCGCAATCAGCAAGCCCCGCTTCCTGGCACCAGAGGCAGTGAGAGGAGCAGCAATGATGCCAGGCAGACACACTGACCCGAGCAGAGTTGAGGCGGCAATGTGCTGGCTGGAGGAAGGCGTTCCAACTAGTTCAGTGTTGAAATACTGAGCTGAAGGCAGGCTTAGGCAGGCACTGTCAGGCAGCAGGTGGCAGACTGGAGGCAAGCAGCATGGGTGGGCGGGAGTGCCAGACGCATCTATGCCATAGGCCCCCGACTTGGCATATGCCAATCAGCGAGCCCTGCTAGACTGTCCTGGCACCAGAGGCGGCAGAGAGAGGCAGAGATAGGAGAAGCATCAGAGTGGAGACAGAAACACTGTGTGTGTGCTGGAGCAAAGCACTTGCTCTAAGGTCAGAGTTGAGGGACTGTGCTGACAGAAACACAGTGCTCCACTTGGAGCAAAGTGCCAAGTTCAGAGTTCAGAGACTGCGCTGGAGAAACGCAGGTTTCAAAATAAAAGTGAGAATAGAAACATAACAGAATTACTGGAGGGGATGGCGGGGATGACTGGGTGCAGCAGCAGTGTAAGGTGAAGGTGGCACTCAATCATTGGGGATGTTCAGGGGAGGGAACCCCAGCAGCAGAAGGTTCACCTTCAGGAACACTAGCTGCTCCACCAACTCAGGATCCAAGCAGGTACGGTGGGGTGTCACAATGTTGCCTGCCATGGAGAACACTTGGAACGCTGGTTGGTGGGCATCGTGGGCAACCTTGGCCAGGTCCTGCCACATCTGACCATGACTACCCAGTAGGCCAAGGGGTCGCAGGAAACATCTTCCACCTGCTCCACCAGATAGTGCACCACTGAGCTCTCTGTGCTATCTTGACGGGTGACTTGGGTGTTTCTGGGCCCAACCACTGCCCCTAGAGCCCTGGCCCACATCCCCAGCCCTGGCTTAGGCATGCTGCTGCTGCTGCTAGTGCTGATGCGGGGAGGAGGAGTGGCTCCCTCTGTCACCTCCACTCTTGGCTCCTGCCTCTTCTTCTCGGCCTCCCACACTTTCCTCACCAGGATGTGTTTACAGTGGCTGAGGGTGTTGCTGCTCTCACAAATGCTGCCCTTTACCCTTGGATCGCACATGGTGGCCAGCATGTACATCCTGTCCTGACTCAACGGTTCCAGCTGTGCCATTATGCCATCCTTCAGTCGCTTGACCACTGCCCGCACCTCTGGCACAAGCGGCTTGCCCGAATCAGGATCCCCAGTCCTGAGAAACTCACCCATTTTTTCCCCAGGAGCTTGACCACGAGGATGACCTGACTTCAGGAAGGCAGTGTTCCCACTCAGGATCTTGGTGGCTTCAAGGAAGGGTTTGAGAACCACCACTAACTGGGAGATGGTGTCCCACTGCTGCCTGGTCAGTGGGTGGCTGACACCAACATCCCCAACCCTGGCTACCACCAAGTTCCGACATCCTGAATCAGTTTGTGCTGTGGGACTCCCACCTCTGCCTGCTTGTCCCGCAGCATCTTTCTGGCTTTCACACTCCTATGGAAATGCCCACTGATCTTACACCCTGCCTCGATCAGTGGACGGACAGAGCTGGGAGGAAAGGATGCCTTTTCCCCCAATCCAAGGGCATTCTTCATGATCAGGTGGAAGATGAGAGCCACGCAGTGGATGCCTACAAAGTTTGCCTTGACCATGCCACCTTGAACATGTTGGGCCCACTATCCATCACCATGAAACCGCGAATGAGTGGTTACCCGACCAGCCATCCGTCCACCATGCAGTTCATGGCATGCGTTATTTGCTCAGACGTGTGGGAATCATCCTGCATGTCTGTCTTAAGGAGGGCCCACCTGTACCCTGCCTTCTGCGTCCCCCCAGTGCTGGCTGCTCCTTTCCCCACAGACTCCCACCAGTGCGCAGTGAGGGACAGGTACGCATGCCTTCCACCTCAGCTGCTCCAAATGTTGGAGGTGAAGTGCACCATCTGATACTCATCAACTCCCACACTTTCTCCCTGGCTGCTTGGTACAGGGAGGGCACCACCGTCTTGCTAAGGGTGGTGCATGCCGGCAGCTTGTAATAGGGGGCCAAAAGCTCCATCAGGCACTTGAACCCCCGTAGACTCCACCAAGCTGAAGGGCTGGTCATTCAACGCCACCATCTCACCAATGCATTTAGTGATCTGGGCTGGCATTGGAATGCGCCACCTCGTGCCTCTGAACTTCCCCCATCCCAAGTCCTCCATGGTGGCCTGCCTAGGTTTCTGCTGTTTCTTTTCGGGTGGGGAAGCTTGAGAGTGAGAGGGGGACTTCTCACTCTCTCTCTGCTCTGTTCTGCTACTGCTGACTTCTGCCCCAGCAGGACAGAATTGTGCTGCCTGAGCACGTGCTGGAGCATGTTTGTGGTGTTGTAATGCCCCTCCTGCTTCCCACGCCAGATCTGCCTCCTGCAGTGCTTGCAGGTAGCATAGCTGGGATCCTCTGCCACCTCAAAATGATCCCAAACTATGCTTCTCCCCCGCTTCCCTGGTGAACCAGACAGTGGTTCTGCAGTCGGGGTGGGGGGCACCAGCACAGGAGCAGAGGGGGAAGCCACCCTTGGCACTGCTGGGCGTGCCTGCTCCTCCTCCTGAATCTCAACAGGAGCAGAGGAGGAAGCCCTCCTTGGCACTACTGCCTCCTCCTCCTCCTCATCACTCTCAAACAGAGAGCTGATGATGCCTCTTGTAGGGGAAGTCAGAGAGCTGCTGAGCAGATCCCCCTCTTCCCCAAGGAGATTCACCACATCTGAGAGCTCCTTTGGGATCTCCACTTCCAACTACATGTCCTCCTCCCCCTCCTCTGCTGATGCCACACTGCTGCTAGGACCAAGGACGAAGGGTGCTGCTGCTGCCTGGATCCTCAAAAATGAGGGCATGCTTGGCACTGGAGTCAGAGCAGGTGGGAAGCTGGTGCTGCTCTGCTCCTGTGAATCATCATCACCTCCAGCAGTAGCTGCAGTAGTGGGTTTGGGGGTCGGGGTGCAGTACTGCCAGTGTCTGCAGGGAAGAAGGTGTGTTTATTTTGGGGTGGGGGGGAAACTAATCTTGGCACCTTTGCTGCTTCCAGGCCCAGTGCTGCCAACTCAGTCTCCTCTACCTCTACCATGCAGGGGGCATGGTACCTGCCTTGGTGGCAACAACTGCTGCTTTGTCACTCTTCATATTTATTTACTTAAGTGTACTAGTGTACTGCTTTGCTGGACTTATGTGTAGTGTGCTGCTGCTGGTGTGCACACTAGTGTTGATTTATAATATATTTATTTGTATGTGAGTGAGACAAGACTCTCTCTCTCTCATACACACACTACAAAGAACAGAAAGCTTAACACACACACACACATACAGACAGACCTATAACACTGGAGACAATCAAAGACCGACTAAAAGCAACAAGATTAAATGGGGCGGGGGGGGGGGAGGGAATGGATTTCACAAAAGGAATAAGGAACAAGGAAAATAAGAAGGAACTGGAAGGAACAAATCACGTTAAACACACACAACCAACTCTCCTCTCCAGCAAACTCTCTAAAATGCTGGTGCTCTGAACAAGTCAACAGTCACTAACTAACAGAGAACAGAGGTTTAGTCTGCAGAGCCCTGATTTCTGTGTCCCTCCCAAAAGCACTGTGATCAATTTGATTGGAAATGAAGCAGATGAAGAAGAACCCAGTTGGTAGCTTGAGCTTTCACTCAAAATACATTCCCCCCCTCGTCCCCCCCCCGCTCCTCTGCCTCCCTCCTCTTCTGCCTGGCGTTTCCATGGAGTCTAGCTTGGTTGGGGGAGAAATGTATCTCTTTCAAACACAAACAAGACCTTGCGATGCTCCAATTCGCCTCCGATGTATCGGAAGAGGCCACATCGGATCCAATGCGAACTGGATCCAATGCAGGACGATATCACCCCATGCGAACCACATTGGAATCGGAGCTTCGCATTGCATTGTGCACAGCTCTAGAAGCTGCTAGCTAAGTAAGAAGACTAACTAGTACAAAAGGCTGAGCTAGAACTCAGTAAGAGGAACCACTAGGGTGTGAAGCTAAAGAAGTTGGGCCTGACCTTGGAATGCCCAGGAATGAAGCTTGTCCTATGGCTTTGCACAGGGTTTTGCACGAAACATGCTGACTGGGGATGGGGAGCAGGCAGGCCAGGCCAGCAGATGTCTAGATGTGGAAGGGCAGGGAGGGGCTTGTTTCTCCAAGAGGAGAGACTGTACTCCAGCAGCTCCTCTCAGATTGTAATCAGGAAGTCTGAATTTTTGAATAACTGTGGGACTGTGCACTGTAAACTGTAAATTAGGGGTGGGACACCGGGGAGAATACTGGGTACTGGATGTACCGGTATAGGATTCCCAGGTACCGGATATACCGGTATCGGCATACCGGAGTTTTAACATTGGCCGCAGTATCAGATTTTTTACATTGCGGCTATTGACTTCAATGACCGCAATATAAAAAATCAGGTACCGCGGCCAATTTCTAAAATCCGGTATGCCAGTACAGGTAAATATTGGATTTATCAGATTAAGCCGATGCACCCAAATATCGGATCTCGAGAGAACCGATATTCCCACCCCTACTGTAAACAAAAGAACTCTTAGTGAGGCAATTGGTGCAACACTGTGTGTTGAGGCCCAAATTGTATATGTAATAGAAAAGGCCACTTTACCAGAAAGGATATCTGCTCCTTGTGAGGTAGTAGTAAGGAGCTCTGATGATCAGTCTCCTATATGTATGACAGACAGAACTTTCTGACAGCTTCATGGAATTTGAGAGATTATTTTAAAGATTTAAAATCCTCCTCTCCCCAAACCTGAGCTGATCTACAAAGACTAGAAGAAAGACGTTGATACGAATTAAGCAGATACTTGAAGGAAGGGGAATCAATATGGCCCCTTGGGGTGTGTGTGTGTGGGGAGGTGTACAGGCACTGGGGAAGAGGAGGGGAGGGAGTGCCATGGCCCCCTAGTAAGGGGAGGGCGCATGCATGGGGATGGAGGTTGGGGGAGGGAGGGTGTCTCTGCCGTTCTTGCTGTGCCGCCTCTGGAGATGCTTGGCTCAGGAGACCCTCTCCAACTACCTGCCTCCCAGGGTCCTTGTGGGCCATTTTGAGTGGCGGGGATTGAGAATTATATGTCGAAGGGGGAAGCCTATGTGGAGGGATTGGGGGGAGTGGTTGGGGAGGGTTTTGTGGGGTTTGTGGTGGGGTTAGGGAGAGAGGAGGGGAAAGGTTGGGGGTCAGTTTTTATGCTGTTTTTATGTATTTATTTTGTAAGTCGCCCTGAGCCGTTTAGGAAGGGTGGGGTATAAATTTAAATAAATACATTTTAAAAATATCACAGCATTACTTCCTCCAAGGCTTAACTTAAAGTATAGGTTTAAAAAAACACAACCATATCTTTTGCGGCTTCAGATCAGTTATGCAGCTGCTAGACAGATAGTCATTGAAGCTCCAATAGCTATTGTAATTGAGGAGGGGGTGGCAGCAGACCTCTTGTCTTTGAATGAACACCTTGTGGCAGCTGGCTCTGATCACAAATTGTTTTTCCCTGATTGCTTGCTCCTTTGTGATAATGGAAAGCTGATCCTGTTCCCTCTCCCTATTTCATTTAGTATTTGACTGATTATCTTTGATAGCCACAGCAATGTTCAGGGCAGCTAATTTGTCAAAGCTCCTATTTATCAGTGTTAAAAATAGAAAAAGAGAAATCCACAACTTAACATGGCCTCAGTCCTACAAAATGCTGAATGCTCTATATCCAGTAGAGTGCTTAGTTTGAACCCTATCTTTGTTTTTGATTTTTCCTATAACTATATTTTAATTTATCTGACATTTATTCTTGATATATTTTAGCAAACCTTGTTGTCTGAAGCAGATGCTTAAGGTTTTGGGGTTGGATTTTTGCCTTTTAAAATGTTTTGGTGGAGCAATGTTTATTTTTCAGGGTTGTGTATAGGGTCACGTATTCGTTTTTAGTATTTGTGTTGTTTTGGTTTGTGCAGGAGCACATGAGGTTCTTCCAGTTTGACAAGACTATAAGGAAGGGAAAACACAGTTAATGGTGCTGCAAATTCTTCTGCCAGTTTAAAACAGGTTAACTAAAATAAATAGATACATATATAAATGAAAAATATTTTATATAAAAACATATAAATAAAAATGAGGATGTTCACACTTCATAACCCAGCTACCCGAGCACAAGTGCTGAAGCCACCACCACCAACAATTGTGCATTTATTTACTCTGGCAGCTTTTGGATAACAGAGGTCAAGAACATATTACAGCTTTGTCTGGCCCCAGAACCCACAATAATTGTGACTAAAATAGGGTACCAGGCCTTTTTAAAAAAAACCTGTATTTTATATTGTTTTTTAAACGTTTTTCTTTTGAGATTTATAATTTTATTCTTTTAAAATATTTTTTTAAACATTCAGACAAGGTGTGGTCTACAGAGAGGGGAACCAGAAAGAGTATAGAGCAGAGTTCGACAGGCCCACAAACAAGAAAAAAAAAACTAAAAAGAAGGTTGAAATGTTGCCAGATCAGCCACCAATAGAGTTACCTGCAGTTTAAGATTGCTAGTCACACCTCATAATAACCCAGCAGTGGCTGGTGGTTTTTATAAAGAGAATTGTGTCTACCAGGTGGGGCTCTCTGACCCCCTGCTTTCTGTATTATAGAGCAGCGGAGCTACTTTACACATTTCATTATAAAGCCTGAACATTCTACTCCTTATAATATTGAGATTATTTGGGCTAAAATTTTGCATGGAGAGTCGCTTGGGTGAGAGGTTCAAATTGTCCAAAACTCAGAGAAAGTGGAATTAAAATGGCTGAGCTATAGCCATTGAAAGATAGGAGGCTTAGGAGCAGATTTGTTTGCTTTTTTCAGACCTTCTCAATTTCATTAGCTTTGGGTTTTTTTAGTTAGGTGTCAGAACTTGAAAACATTTAAAAAAATTAAAGCCTGTAGAGTAGAGGTGCCTTGGTTTTATTTTTCTTAAAACTGCCCAGTACTTTTAAAATTATAAGCAGTTTAAACTTCCATTTTAGTCTGTGCATGAACGCAAACTGCCCTTATGCAATGCATGCGCAGTTAGCACGTCTAGCATAGACTAAAATCCTAACTAGCTACCACCACACCCACCCGAGTTCCCTTGGCAGCAACCTGGGCAGAGAGTGGGAGCAGGGGAAAGGAACTACTGCTGCCCACCTTCCTCTCTAGCTACCTTTCCCTACTTACCTCTGGCTCCATTTGCCCGCCGGTCATCTGATGGTGCTGCTGCCGCCACCATTAGTTTGAAAGGCCCAGAGCCTGTGCACACTGTGACTGCAGCCATGTTTCCTGTCTGGCATGCTGGTACTACATTTCCCAGCATGCCAGATGGGAAACATAGTCACTGCACATGTGTACACGCTGGGCCCACCGCCATATTTCCTGATCTGGCATGCTGGAACATGTAGTACCAACATGCCAGACCTGAAATGTGACAGTGGTCCCAGTGCGCATACGTGCGCCGGTGTGGGGCCTTTAAACACTGGTGCAGCACCGCCAGAAGAGTGGGCGGTGGCCTGCTTCTGGTGGCAGCGGCGCCAGCAGTAGGAGAGTGGGTGTTGGTGCGGCTGGCAGTGGAGGGGAGGAGTGAGTGGGCTATGGGGAAGGGGGAGTGAGTTAGCGTATGTGATCTAGGGGGAGTGGGAGTGTGTGTGTGTGGTCTGGGGGGGAGGGAGGAGTGAGTGTGTTTGGCCAGAGGGAGGGAGGAGTGTGTATGTGGTCTATCGGGAGGGAGTGACTGCAGGGGGAGGGTGGAGTGAGTGTGTGTGTGTGTGTGTGTGTTGGAGGAGTGAATGGGTCTGGTGGGGGGGGAAGTGAGTGACTGTGTGTGTGGAGGGGGGCAGTCTGGCTGCCTATCGAAGGGGTTTCCTGGGGGGGGGGCTCTTCCACTGCCCCTCCCCAGGGAAACTCCTCAGGCAAGCCCCACCCAACTCAGTTCTGCTTTGCAAAGTGCTCAGCCCAGGGTGAGGGATATCTCTCCCCCCTAAGCTCAGTGCTTTGCACAGAGGGGCCAGCCTTGCTGCTTGCCAAAGAGGGTTGCCTGGTAGAGGGACATTGGGAAAGTCCCACACTGAGCCCAGAGTGAGGGAAATACTCTTCCACCAAGCTCAGCACTTGGCACAGCGGAGTCCCCTGCCCCAGAGAAACTGCCCCCTCCCCCAGAGAAACTCCTTTGCTAAGCCCCCAGCCTGGCCCAGCCCCACTATGCAAAGTGCTGAGCCCAGCTTACCCCTCATCCTCCCGCACTGTCCCCCGCTCCTAGCCCTCTCGCCCCATCCACCAGATGAACCCCATCCACCAGATGGACCCCCTGCCTCTTAGCCCTCCTGCTCACACCCCCATCCCCACACTGTCCCCCCCAGTTTCTAGCTCTCCCACCCACACTCCTATTCCCACACTGAACGACAGATCTCCATGCTCCCCATGGTATTCTTCCACTCTTCTAAAACAATTAATTCACTGAGAAACTTCTCATTCCACCCATTTGTCATGGCATTCCTCCTGTCATTCCAACTAGTTTCTTGCTGCTGCACCCTATCCTTGTTCCTCCTTGCTGCCACTTGCTCACCCAGGTGCCTTCCTCATTCAGTACCCTCATTCCTTCCAATGGGTGTTCCATTTTATTAATTTCAGTATGGTTTCCAACTTTAAATTCTTTATAAACATTTATGTAGCATGGTATGCAGCTTCAGTGTTGTCCCCACACCTCCACCTGCAGAGGAAAAGGACTGGGATTGAAAGACCAAGGCAAAGTGTGAGTGCATGGAACCTAAGTTGTAAGTGAGCACAAAATGTGAGACTATAGAACATCTTTAGTAGTTTTTTTTAACATTGGATATGCTTTCATTTGTGTTGGGGAGAATGGGACACCTGAGTACTGGGGAGGCTGTATATGGGGGGAACAAAATTTATGGATGTGGAATGTGTACAGGGAGACAAGACTGGGGGTAGCCGGGCAGTGGTGGAAGTGTCTGTATCATGCGGGGGCAGCCAGGTACTGGGGGAATGTTTATGGGGGACAAGGCTGAAAACTGGATGGTGTCTATGCACGGACGAGGCTGGGGGCAATGGGCAGACAGGTGCTGGGAGGGATGTATATTGAGGGACAAGCCTGAGAGGTGGGTTATGTATATTCATGGAGAAGGCTTGGGGGTAGCCAGGGGTGAGGAGCAGGGTTTGTATGGTGAAGGGGTAGCCAGGTGGTGAGGAGGTATATATGGGGAGAGAAGGCTAAGAGATGGGTGATGCGTATTCAGGGACAAGGTTGTGGGGACAGCTAGGAATGGGGCCAAAGTGTATGTATGTTTTTTGTATGTACTTTCAGTTGGGTTGGAATCCAAGTACTGGGTGAGGGGGTATGAATAGGTATGGAATGTGTACTGGGAGACGGGACTGGCAGCAGCCAGAGGTGGGAAGCAGTATATGTATGGGCAATAGGCAGCCACACACTGGGAGGGTGTATATGGGGGGGACAAGGCTCAGAGTCAGTCAGGGCTGGGAAGCAGTATGCTGAGGGGGCACCCAGGTGCTGGGTGGTATATATGGGGAGAGAAAGCTGAGAGATGGGTGATGTGTATTCAGGGACAAACCTTGGGAGCAGTCAGGGTGTAGAGGGGAACTGTATGTATGGGCTACAGTGGAGACAGGGATCAAGCACATAATATTGGGGAGGAGCTTGCTGTCCCGAGCTTCAGTGTTGCCCTCAACCTGTAAAGGAAAAGAATTGGGGCTGAAACAACGAGACAAAGTGTAGGGTGAGTGAAGCCTAAGTTGTAAGCGAGCACAATATGTGAGACTATCCAACCTCTTTACTGCTTACATAGCACGGATGTTAAGGCGGGGATATATTTTAACTTAAAACTTCCATGCTTTTTTGAGCATGATTGAATTTGTAAGAACCTTAACTCTTTTCTTCAACTGAAGGCTTTTTGATCCTATGATTATTTTCAAGTTCATTGAGATTTGTAAATGGAATGGCCTCTAGAAGTGTAAGATTTTAAAAATACTACTACTCTTACCAGTGACATAGCTATTGGAGCACAGGGGGGCTCAGTTGCACCAAGGGCCTGCTAGGGACCTGGAGCTGGCTGGATTAAATTAACACAGTTTGTGTTGTAAAGGCTTCCCCTGGCAGCAGCCGCCAGGATTAGATCCGGACTGGGGACTCTTGTGGGAGCTGGGGTGGGGGACGAAGCACGCAGTGCGCTAGGGCCAGGTGCAGACTCACTCAGCATGGCGGCAGTAGGGCGNGTGAATGGGTCTGGTGGGGGGGGAAGTGAGTGACTGTGTGTGTGGAGGGGGGCAGTCTGGCTGCCTATCGAAGGGGTTTCCTGGGGGGGGGGCTCTTCCACTGCCCCTCCCCAGGGAAACTCCTCAGGCAAGCCCCACCCAACTCAGTTCTGCTTTGCAAAGTGCTCAGCCCAGGGTGAGGGATATCTCTCCCCCCTAAGCTCAGTGCTTTGCACAGAGGGGCCAGCCTTGCTGCTTGCCAAAGAGGGTTGCCTGGTAGAGGGACATTGGGAAAGTCCCACACTGAGCCCAGAGTGAGGGAAATACTCTTCCACCAAGCTCAGCACTTGGCACAGCGGAGTCCCCTGCCCCAGAGAAACTGCCCCCTCCCCCAGAGAAACTCCTTTGCTAAGCCCCCAGCCTGGCCCAGCCCCACTATGCAAAGTGCTGAGCCCAGCTTACCCCTCATCCTCCCGCACTGTCCCCCGCTCCTAGCCCTCTCGCCCCATCCACCAGATGAACCCCATCCACCAGATGGACCCCCTGCCTCTTAGCCCTCCTGCTCACACCCCCATCCCCACACTGTCCCCCCCAGATTCTAGCTCTCCCACCCACACTCCTATTCCCACACTGAACGACAGATCTCCATGCTCCCCATGGTATTCTTCCACTCTTATAAAACAATTAATTCACTGAGAAACTTCTCATTCCACCCATTTGTCATGGCATTCCTCCTGTCATTCCAACTAGTTTCTTGCTGCTGCACCCTATCCTTGTTCCTCCTTGCTGCCACTTGCTCACCCAGGTGCCTTCCTCATTCAGTACCCTCATTCCTTCCAATGGGTGTTCCATTTTATTAATTTCAGTATGGTTTCCAACTTTAAATTCTTTATAAACATTTATGTAGCATGGTATGCAGCTTCAGTGTTGTCCCCACACCTCCACCTGCAGAGGAAAAGGACTGGGGTTGAAAGACCAAGGCAAAGTGTGAGTGCATGGAACCTAAGTTGTAAGTGAGCACAAAATGTGAGACTATAGAACATCTTTAGTAGTTTTTTTTAACATTGGATATGCTTTCATTTGTGTTGGGGAGAATGGGACACCTGAGTACTGGGGAGGCTGTATATGGGGGGAACAAAATTTATGGATGTGGAATGTGTACAGGGAGACAAGACTGGGGGTAGCCGGGCAGTGGTGGAAGTGTCTGTATCATGCGGGGGCAGCCAGGTACTGGGGGAATGTTTATGGGGGACAAGGCTGAAAACTGGATGGTGTCTATGCACGGACGAGGCTGGGGGCAATGGGCAGACAGGTGCTGGGAGGGATGTATATTGAGGGACAAGCCTGAGAGGTGGGTTATGTATATTCATGGAGAAGGCTTGGGGGTAGCCAGGGGTGAGGAGCAGGGTTTGTATGGTGAAGGGGTAGCCAGGTGGTGAGGAGGTATATATGGGGAGAGAAGGCTAAGAGATGGGTGATGCGTATTCAGGGACAAGGTTGTGGGGACAGCTAGGAATGGGGCCAAAGTGTATGTATGTTTTTTGTATGTACTTTCAGTTGGGTTGGAATCCAAGTACTGGGTGAGGGGGTATGAATAGGTATGGAATGTGTACTGGGAGACGGGACTGGCAGCAGCCAGAGGTGGGAAGCAGTATATGTATGGGCAATAGGCAGCCACACACTGGGAGGGTGTATATGGGGGGGACAAGGCTCAGAGTCAGTCAGGGCTGGGAAGCAGTATGCTGAGGGGGCACCCAGGTGCTGGGTGGTATATATGGGGAGAGAAAGCTGAGAGATGGGTGATGTGTATTCAGGGACAAACCTTGGGAGCAGTCAGGGTGTAGAGGGGAACTGTATGTATGGGCTACAGTGGAGACAGGGATCAAGCACATAATATTGGGGAGGAGCTTGCTGTCCCGAGCTTCAGTGTTGCCCTCAACCTGTAAAGGAAAAGAATTGGGGCTGAAACAACGAGACAAAGTGTAGGGTGAGTGAAGCCTAAGTTGTAAGCGAGCACAATATGTGAGACTATCCAACCTCTTTACTGCTTACATAGCACGGATGTTAAGGCGGGGATATATTTTAACTTAAAACTTCCATGCTTTTTTGAGCATGATTGAATTTGTAAGAACCTTAACTCTTTTCTTCAACTGAAGGCTTTTTGATCCTATGATTATTTTCAAGTTCATTGAGATTTGTAAATGGAATGGCCTCTAGAAGTGTAAGATTTTAAAAATACTACTACTCTTACCAGTGACATAGCTATTGGAGCACAGGGGGGCTCAGTTGCACCAAGGGCCTGCTAGGGACCTGGAGCTGGCTGGATTAAATTAACACAGTTTGTGTTGTAAAGGCTTCCCCTGGCAGCAGCCGCCAGGATTAGATCCGGACTGGGGACTCTTGTGGGAGCTGGGGTGGGGGACGAAGCACGCAGTGCGCTAGGGCCAGGTGCAGACTCACTCAGCATGGCGGCAGTAGGGCGGGACACTGAGTGCCTGCAATGCGACAGGCATGCCACACGCTTCCTCTCCCAGTCACTGCTCCCTCTAGTCTCACCACTTGAGTCTGCCTGGGGTGGCCTGGCTGGGGCTGGCTGAGCCCAGCTCCTCTCATTCTGCTCCTGCGTCTGCTCTACCGTGCGACTGTGACCTGTCCTTAGTCAGCCTGCCCCCCTTGACTTGGTGGTGTACGCTGCCGGCAGCTGCTTGGAGGAAGCTGGGGGGCGGACGGGAGGGGGGGAGGCAGAGCAGGCTCCCTCAGACTGGCTGCTATGGGACTGCGGCGCAGAGGGACTCACTCAGCAGAGAAGAAAGCAAGGGAGGCCAGAGGCCAGGTAGCCTTCAGGGTTCAGCTGACTCCCAGAGCTGCTGCTTGCCCTCGTGGAGGAGCCTGCCTGCCTGCCTAAGCTCAGCTGGAAGGAGACCAATGAGACAACAGCACAAAGTAAGTGGCCGGCCTGCCCCACAAGGGATGGACTCAGGCAATCCTGCTGTTCTGCAGCACCTGGCTTGGCAGCCTCAGGTAGAGGCGCCCCCCCCCCCACTTTACTGTTCACTGCCCCACCCCATCTCCAGCGGCTTCCCAGGGCAGGCAACAACCTCCCCATGTCTTGTCATTGCACCCCTTGGGGGCAGGTTATAACTGCCTCAATACATTGTGGGACTCCCTGCCCTGCCTTCTAAAACTCCCAGCATAGCCATATTGTCCCCCGCCCCCCTTCATAACCAGTACTCCCCCCACAACCACAGTCTTCCCCACTTCCCTTGGCCTCCCCAGCATTCCCCACCTGATTCCCACACCCCCTCCTCCTTCCCCTCACAAGCCCTTTTCCCTCCAAATTCCCCAGCCAGTTTAACCCACAAGCTCTCATTTCCCCCCAAATTCACCCCCATCTCCCCTACGGCCTCACTCCCCACCCTCTGCCAAGCCTCTTCATCCACTCGGCTGCACCTCCTCCTGCCCCCTGCCCTGCCTTTCTCTGCCCCCCACACTCAGTAGCAAGGCATGCATGCATGGTCAGGTGAGGTGGGTCCCCGACCCCTCTGAGCCCTCTTGTCATGAGTCCCTCTCCTCCAGGGGAATTTATTTTACTTCTGAGTTACCCTTGGGGGAGAGGCCCATAATTGTCGATACAAAAAATGCAGCTGATCCTTTAATCAGCTGCCTTTCTTTGTGATTGTTTAAATGCTTGGCCAGGTTTGATGCCGGATCTTTCCCACATCAGGCTGGCTGAGGATTTCTGCCCCCTCACTTCCGTCCCTGGGAACCGCACGGTTAATTGCGGCTTCCCCGGTTTGCAAGCAGGGGGGGAGGCGGGGGAAAGCTGGCGAAAACTGCCTCCTCCGGGCAGCACTGGCAAAACCTCTCCTCCCTCCATCCTATAAAGCCCCCAGCCAGTGATTAAATTTAATCACTGGCTGGGGCAGAGAAGACGGCTTCACCACGGGAGCCGTCTTCTCCCAAACACGCTTGGGAGCCGTCTTCTCCAAACGCACTTGGGAGAGCGCACGTTTAAAAGCACCCTGAGCCTGGGCCCTTCCCAGCCTTGCTATGCCCCTGAATGTTACCTGATATATATTCCTTCCCCTACATTCCCGCACATGTGCCAACATGTTATGTACAGACAGACAAAAAAAAATTGTTTTAAAGTATTTTTGAACACCTATGATTAAATTCAGAGGTGTGTGTTCACTCCCACATGTCTCAGGTAGCTGAAGGGCTGTGATTTGATGTTTGTGAAAATTTGCCATGTGTTTTCTCCTACTATCTAAAACTTAATTAACGTTTATAAACTGTGTGTTCAATTGAACATGACTGTGTTAGCCAGCAGGTTGTGACTTGATTCTGAAACAAGATAATTGACTTCCTGTAACATCATTTTTCTGTTGGCAAAATTTAGCATCCCTCTTGTCCTCCAAAGACCTAGTCCTCCTAATCTCCCTCCTCCTTCCAACCAAACAAACAATATTTCATTGTTGTTTCTTGTTTGCTGTTCTCTTTCTCATTGCTTCCTTTTTTTGACTTGAACAATCAGCTTCTCCTATGGCATAAACAGAGGTGGCGTCAAGCCTTTGTTCAAAGACTCCACTGTGGGTTTGGAATTTTAATTAGCATGCAGACCTAGTAAAATTATTTTAATGACACTGGCATATCAATCTTTTTTTTTCCACCTTCACCTACGTTTGGATGACTAATGCGCTGCAGGGTGTAAACTGGGTTTTGAAAGCTTATAGTACATTTCAGTAGCTAATCATTACTGGAACAAATATATAATATACAATTCATATATATTTTTGTGTGTAAAAAGCACAAAACCCATTTGAGCAAATTAATTTTAGCCCCCAAATTCAAGTAAGTAGAAGTGATATGTAAAATAAATCTAGACTGATTTTAAAAATAAAATAAAATCTGTAACCTCAAAAGAGTAGCTAATACAATAAAATTTTCACATGTTTTTCTTTCATCATTCTCATAGCTAGTTTTTTTTTAAAAGGTTTTAAATTCTCTATCTTCTTTTAGGACTATCTTTTAAATCAATTTTGAACTGAACGTATTGCATTATAGGCTTTAAAGACTTAAGTCACTTCAGAATAACATGGAAAACTAAAAAAATTCTACATACAATGTTTAGATTGGTGGGTTTTCTACATAATACTTTATAAGATAATAAAAATATGGTCTAACTTTCTGTTGTTTACTACAGAGAGATCATTTTTCTGAGAGAGACCAAGCTGTGCAGAAATTTGTAATTCTTCCCTCTAACTTCTGAGTCTTTCTCTTCCTTTACGCTTTATTTAGCTAGATAAGGGGAATCTGAAGGAAAATTTCTGCATTGTGTGTTTCCTCTGTTCTTACCTCTGAAATTCCTCACCTTTTGCAATTCCAAATACTGCAAGTTCTTTCCTTTGCCTTTCATCTGCTAAAATGATCAATGGTACTAGTTAATGATGGTATTAAAGGGTCATCATTGGACTTTAGAATTGGTGCTTCCATCAAGTTGATAGAGGAGCTTCTTTCTCCAAGTCACTGTCTGCAGACTCCTGTAAATAATCACTGTATTTGTAATGTTCTGTTTATGTTTAAAAGTATTTATTTAAATGTATATGCTGCCCTTCCCATAAAGGCTTCGGGTGGTTTACATTTAATAAAAACAATAATAAAAACCTCACAATCAATACAAAAAATCCCCTTAACCATCTCCCCCTCTGTTACCCCCTCACCCAGTCCCACCAACCGTATCTCTGCCTGCCAAACGTCTGACCAAATACAAAGGTCTTACATCATTTTCAGAAGATGAACAGCCTTGAGTTTTGATGAACCCCCAAAAGAAGGGAGTTCCTTAATTGTGGGACAGCCAGCAAGAACACCTCTACTCATATCCTCACCACACGGACCAGCCAGCCATAATTCTCGATGTAACCAAGCGAAGCGCGCGCACCTGGGACCTCGCATCTTCGTGACTGTTATACTCCTTGTCTCGCCCTCTGTTCCCTTTCCTTCGTCCGCCCCCCTGCCCGCCCGGTCTCTCGGATTGTAAGCCCTAGGGCAGGGACCATGTCTAGTCCATTACTTCGTAAAACACCAGGTACATTGCTGGCGTTATATAAATGCTTGATGATGGCGACGGCGATCACGACAACGACGACGTGCTTGCTGTAGAAACTTTGCAGGTAGATGGTACCTGCAAGAGGGAGCTCCTGGCTAGCCTCAGAGGCTGCAATGGGACATGAGGGAGAAGGTGGTCTTTCAGATACCTGAGGCCCAAGTCAAAATTTTGTCTTTTCAATCACAATTTGTGGAGTAAGAGCAAAAATACCAGTCGGCCTGAAGGAGAGCATTTTTTTTATTGGGTGGTGAATACTAGCATTGGCAGTGAATGAACAACTGAAAGATGATTTATATCTTCTTTGATTGAGATCAGTAATATTTCCACCATGGGTTGAAGAGCATATATAATCCTGATTAAATACTTCAGCCCCAAATGGAATTCAGCCTTTAAATCAGATACACAGTCTTTATTTAGATTATAAGGTTCTCAGAGTAGGGAGTCTGTATTTGTGTAGAACCTAGAACAGTGGGATTCAATCTTGGTTAAGGCATCTAGGTACTACTATAGTACAAATGGTGGTAATAGTTATTACTTTTAAAAATACTGCATTTTGTGGTAATGGGAGCTACTTTTTATTTTGCTGTTACACCAGCTGAGGGTGGCAGTAGCTGTGATACAAAGCTTTAATTAAAGGTGTGTGTGTAATAATATTGCACACATTACTTTGAATACTCCCTTACTTTCTACAGCTAGATTTAGATATTCTGACCTAGGCTTGCCATGCTCATTCTCAAGTTTGGCATTTTGGGTAGCTCACAGATGCCAAGTTAAGATGTGTTTAAATGGGAAAGTCTTCATAATGCTGCTTTCATAGTTGATTAGTGGCAGTAGAGGACACCTTTAATGACAGATAGGTCTTATGGTTGATCAAGCCCAAGGTGAAGCTGGTATTTTTCCAAAAAAGAAATAAGTTTCAAGCCAAAAGTCCATAATACTGCTTGCATAATGGATGATGTGAGCATCACTTTTCTTGCCAGGAACAGAGGCATATGAAATATCCCTGATTTGTGTATGGCATCTGTGAAGGTAATGCTCAGAAAATACACCATTTGGCTTCCTACCTTTTGGGGTCACACCATCTGCAGATAAAATGGTGGTCCCCCTCCCTTGTCTCTTAGATTGTAAGCCCCTTGGGGGTAGGGACCTGTCTGTAACTATTGGGTGTAAAACATCAAGTACACAGATGGCACTATATTATTATTATTATTATTATTATTATTATTATTTGCATGCAAAAGTTTGGGAACCATTGTTTCTGTAATATTTTTAGAAAGCGCCTCCTCTAGTCTTTTGGCTGATTGGATGTTTTCAGATAGACAGCAGTCCCACCTCTGCTCCATCACACCCCCAGGTGGACCGCCAGATGTGCAGGTGGAGTAGAGGCAGAGCAGGCTGTCCCTGTTCGGGGGCAGCCCCTCTGCTGGTGCTCCAGAACAGCCTGGAGCGTTGACTGCAGAGCAGGTTGGCCGAACCCGGGGCACCGGCCCGAGGCGGAGCTGTTGTTTGTCTGCTCGGCAGACAGCCACTACAGCTCAGCTCAGCTCTTGGGCAGAGGTTGCCCCAGTTAACACCATAGAGTTGCAGGTGGCAGCCTAGAACATCAGGCAATCCACCTGCAACTCTATGGTATGGGGGAGACGGCGCTATGTGTGTGGACTGTGGGCCACCGCCGCCAAGTCCGTTTAAACCCAACCCAAGTCACGCTGCAATCGGGCAGATGCGGGGGTTTTCCCCCGGAGCAGGTCCGGGGATGGCCAGCCCCGTGTTTGTCTGAAAACACCCATTGTCCTTAAGGGATAGGCCCAGTTCAGTCAATAACCACCTTTCCTGTTCGAGCATGTTGGAGAAATCTGACTTTATATTTGTTAAACCTGTCAGGACACACTACCTACACAATGGAGTAAAAAAATATTATTCTGATCCTTTTCTTGTGGACAGATCTATTTTCCCCATAAGAGCTCCTAAAGTCAGTCCACAATTTACTGCGTTGGAGCCTGTGAAAATAACTAATTTAAGTAATGAAACAGAATTTCTTTTTCACACATGAAGATCCCAGGTTTGACAACATTGGCCTAACTTCATTTTTCTCTTGATAGTTTGTTTCTTTTTACCGGAAAAGAGACAGATTTTTTAATAGTCCCCATTAGTGCGTGTAAAAATAAATATTGTTTAAATAATTGAAAAGGTTCAGAAAAGAGCTGTAAGAATGAGTAGAGCTCTGGAAAACATTAAGGAGTTGAATTTTATTAATTTGTTGAAGGGAACGTTAAGAGATAACTGTTGATAAGAATCGACATGGAGAAGAGATGTCTGATAGAGGGATATGTTTTCAATCGGTCTGGCAAATGAAATACCATGAGATTCAGTGGCTTAAAGCTGGAGCTAGACAACTTAAAAATAAAAAAATGACATTTTTTTAACAGTGAGAGTAACTAGACACCAGAATAACTTGTTTAGGAATAGAGTGGATGTTCTGATACAATCTAGATTTAAAAGCTCTAAGTATATATATATTTTAAAAAGAATACACTTAAGTAAGAATTTATGTGCCTCATACAGGAATTACTGGGTCAAGTCTGATCTTGCCATGTGTGAGGTCGTACTCATTTATAATAGTCCTTTCTGATATTAAAACCTATTGAACTACAAGTATATTAAATATGGTATTATTTAGACTTTGTTTCTACTCTTTACAGGTGACTTTGATATTACTTTGCAGAATGTTGGGGTTATGCATCATGCTGCTGTTTCTGCTAGCACCATAACAGTTGTTTTGCAGGTGAAAAGTGTGCTGCATTCTCACAAATATGAAAAAAGCTTGCCATGTGTCTTAACTACAGTCTACCATTTGCTCATGAATATGAGGATTCAAACTCTACCCTTTTAAAATATATAAAAGAAATGGTGGAAAATTTGTTTTGCTTTTTTATTTTGTAGGCAGAATTCGCACATGTCCAAGCATCAAATAAACCAAAGACCCTCAAGCATGGTCAGTGAAACATCCACTGCAATAACTACATCTGCTGTAGATACGAAATCTGGCTCCAAGGTAAGATAAAAAGATCATGGATATTTTACACTCTAGAAGTTTGACAGTAAGTGATGTATTTCCACACAAGAAGAAGCAGGATTTGGGCCATGACCAATATAAACAAGCTTTTTGCAAGTTCATATACCTACACAAGCAGATTGTGTTTATTTTGGGTGCATATATATAACTTTTTAGGCAAAAAAGCAGGTTACCAACATACTGCTTGTCTTCTGTATTCCTTCTGCTCTTTCTATGGTTGCTTGATTGATTTGATTGATTTTTATTTTTGGCCTCAGCCAAAAAACAAATAAAACATAGTATAATAGCGATAGTAGCATATACATTATTATTATTATTATTATTATTATTATTATTAACAAACATTTATGTAGCGCCAGCAGTGTACCTGGCACTTTACAAAGTAATAAAATAGACACGGTCCCTGCCCCTAGGGCTTACAATCTGAGAGACAGGAGCTGGGGGAGAGACTTAGGAAGGGGAACAGAGGGAGAGACAAGGGGTCTAACATTCATGAAGATGCGAGGTCTCAAGTGCACGTACTTGGCTTGGTTACGATGAGAATGACAGCAGGCAGGTCCATGTTGCAAGGATAAGGGTAAACCGATCGTAGGTATAGGAATAGTGGCTCAGCAGGATAAAGAGTCAGACAGAGCAGAGCGAAAGAGGTGAGTTTTAAGGAGAGATTTGAAGGTATGAAGGGAGGGGGCAAGGCGGATGTGGACAGGGAGGGAGTTCCAGGCATGGGGGGCAGCAAGTGAGAAGGGACGAAGGCGCTTAGGGGAGCAGGGAAGGCGTGGAAGGGTGAGAGAAGGGACAGAGGAGGAGCGAAGTGCACGGGCTGGAGTATGGAGGGCGATAAGTGCAGAGAGGTAGGGGGGAGCAAGGTTGTGAAGAGCTTTATAGGTGAAGACTAGGAGCTTGTGCAGGATTCGTTCAGGAAGGGGAAGCCAGTGAAGCGAAGAGAGGAGGGGCTGCACATGGTCGAAGCGACTGGCGAGGTAGATGACCCTGGCAGCAGAGTTTTGGACAGAGATGAGGGGAGAAAGGTGAGACCGGGGAAGGCCAGTGAGAAGGAGGTTACAGTAATCGAGGCGAGAGATGACCAGAGCATGAACAAGAGTTTTGGCAGACGAGACAGAGAGAAAAGGGCGAATCTTAGCAATGTTATGGAGGGAGAAGCGACAGGATTTAGCAACAGAGTCAATGTAGGGTTTAAAAGAAAGGGGTGAGTCAAAGATGAAGCCTAGGCTACGGGCTTGGGGGACAGGCAGGATGGTGACTCCATCAATAGTTATTGACAGTGAGGAAGGAGAGGAAGGATGAGGGGGGAAGATAAGGAGTTCAGTTTTAGCCATGTTGAGTTTGAGTTGACGTTGAGACATCCAGGTAGAGATGTCAGAGAGACAGTTGATGAGACGAGCTTGAACAGAGGGAGAGAGAGAGGGAGTAGAGAGATAGAGTTGAGTGTCATCAGCATAGAGGTGGTATTGGAAGCCATGGGAGGCAATGAGTTTGCCTAAGGATGAGGTATAGATCGAGAAGAGGAGAGGGCCAAGAACAGAGCCTTGAGGAACACCAACTGAGAGGGGGAAGGAGGAGGAGGCGGAGTTGGAGAGAGACACATTAAAGGAGCGGTCAGAGAGGTAGGAGGAGAACCAGTTATGGACAGAGCCACAAAAGCCAAGGGAGTGAAGGGAATCCAGCAAGAGTGAGTGGTCAACAGTATCGAAGGCAGCAGAGAGATCAAGGAGGACAAGAATGGAATAGAGACGTTTAGATTTAGCCACCAGAAGATCGTTGGTGATCTTAGCGAGAGCAGTTTCAGTAGAATGAAGGGGGCGGAAGCCAGATTGGAGGGGGTCAAGGGAGGAGTTGGAGGATAGGAAGTCAAGGCAGCGGGAGTAGACAACACGTTCAAGCAGCTTGGAAGCAAAAGGAAGGAGTGAGACAGGACGATAGCTAGAAGGGTCAGAGGGGTCAAGAGTGGACTTTTTGAGAATAGGAGAGACTGTGGCATGTTTGAAGGCAGAAGGGAAAGAGCCAGTAGAGAGGGAGAGGTTGATGATGTGCAGGAAGGAAGGGGCGACAGTGGGAGTAATGGAGGTGAGGAGGCGGGAAGGAATGGGATCAAGGGGGCAAGTGGAAGGGTTGGAGGAGGAGAGCAGAGAGGAGATTTCCTTAAGGGAGGCAGGGGAGAAGGAGGACATGAGAGAAGGAGGGGGAGGAGGGAGAGGGGTGGGAGTGGGAAGAGAGGAGTGGGAAGCGATGTCGAGGCGGATCTTGTCTATCTTGGAGGTGAAGAAGGAGGCAAGATCCTGAGCAGAAAGGGAAGAAGGAGGGGGAGGACAGGGAGGCTTGAGGAGGGAGTCAAAGGTAGAGAACAGGCGGCGAGGGTCCCGAGAACAGGACTCAATGCGGGAGGCATAGTAGTGTTGTCTAGCAAGGGAGATAGCAGAAGTAAGGGTGGAGAGACAGAATTTGAAGTGAAGGAAGTCAGCGTGAGAATGGGATTTGCGCCAGAGTCGTTCAGCAGCACGAGTGCAAGAACGGAGGTGGCGGATACTAGGGGTGAGCCAAGGACGGGGGTTGTGGGAGAAGGCAGGGCGGGAAGAGAGAGGGGCATGGGAGTCAAGTGTGGAGGAGAGAGAGGCATTGAGAGCAGAGACAGCGGAGTCAGGGGAGGAGGAAGAGAAGACTGTAGGAAGAAAGGGAGAGAGAGAGGAGGCAAAGTCCAGGGGATCAATAGCAAAGTCCAGGGGATCAAAGTCCAGGGGATCAATAGGGATCAATATACATGCCTTGTCTCTATAACATTTTAGTGTATATATATACAAATCACATTTCACAGTTCTAAAAACAAAATGGAATATTCCTAATGACTTTTTATCAACAGCAGGTGGACACTGCTTTCCACAGAGCATTTAAGATTGCCCCATATCTCAGAGTGGCCACTAAATGAGTTTTTCCTTGTAACCCAGCCTGTCTTCCCTCTGAATCTTCAGGTTTAAAATTATGTTGTGAAGCTGAATGAATCAGTGGTTCCCATGCTTTTTGCCTGCATAGCTTCATTTTGAGACTTAAACGTAATTCCATGACCTGTCAGCAACAAAGATGTGAAGTATATCAAATATGAGACAAGGGTGACCCCACATGGGGCCCAGCCCATAGTTTGGGAACCTCTGAACTAGACAAATTAATCTATACAGGTTGTCATGGGAAAGATCGGGTGATTTCAGACGTGACAGGGTGGCATTCGCCCCGTCACAGAATCACCCTATTGATTCCCCGCCGGGATCAATACCGGCACGTCAATAGATGTGCCGGCTGATCCCGGCGGAGAATCTCGGGAGTGGGAGGGGCTGTGTGTCGCTATGTGCAGCCGCACAGCCCCGCCCCCAGCAGCCCGCCCGCCCCCTGGGAGATTGACCACGGCCCGGAATCGGTGGCGAGCACGGCCGCCAATTCTGGGCCGTGGTCAGGGAACAGACGTGACGTTGAATTCCACCGTGGTTGAGCATGTCAATGTCACGTCTGTTAGGGGGGAAAAGTGATTCCTGCCGGGTGTTCACCCTCAGCAGGAATCACTTTGACCATGCTTTCAGAGATGGTCCCCGGACCATCCTCAAAAGCATGGTTATTTTGATTCCCGCCAGTGGTTCACTGTTGTGAACATCTGGCAGGATTCAAACAGACGTTACGGGACCATTCGACACCACTGCCAATTGAGTGGTTGAGCGTGGTTTCGTAACGTCTGAAAATACCCATCTTCTCCTAGGTAGTTGCTTTTCCTTATGTAGCCTTTCAAAATACCAGCTTGTGAGCCAGAACCATGGACTCTGATACTCGGGGCTCTGAAGTTGAAATGCTGGCGAAGTCTGGATTATTAATTTTATAATTGTGTGTGTGTATATGTGTACATGCAAGGCGGGCGGGGGTGGGTTAGCGCATACACATTTTATCAATTCTCTACAAATCAGTAATTCTTCTCCAGATCTGACAGCTGAGAATTGCTGTATTCTTGGGGGGAGGGAGGTGGATAAAATAATAGTCAGCTGGACAGCAGACTCAGTTACAGTTTGATATGTAAGGGATGAAATGCTCTGGTTTATTTATTCAAGTTATTTGGTTTGTATTTTAAATGAATATCCAGGTTTCCTTCAAATAAATTATGCATAGATAGATAGCTATAACTAGATATGATATGTTAATAGGAAAAGTTTTACTGCAAGGAATCTTTTTAAATGTTCTTCCTTACTGTCGGAATCAGCTTTTCATTGCCCCATAGGAGCAAGTTGATGGAAAGAGGAAAATATAACCAGCTGAAAAACAAACTCATCATGTTTAGACCTTCTGCTGTCCATGGATTCTGTGCTTCTCTTGCTAGGACAGTTGACACTGGCAGTACAGCAGATTTGCTTCCTGGGGCAACCTTTGCCCATCTTGAAGCCATGAAGTAGTATGGCATAAACAAGCCTTCTTTCTAGGGCCTCTTGACCAAACAGAAATGTTGATCACCCTCATAGAAGACCTTTCAGGGGTTGTAAAGAGAGGGCTCACAGCAGAGTATGATAGACTAGGTAATTTCCTACGCCTCCATGCATATAGCGGTAAAGACTGAGTTAGAAGTGAAAGGAACACACATCTGCTCCTCAAGCAATACCATTCTGCCTCCTAGTCGTTATCAGTAATGAATGAAGCCCCATCCCTGCTATATAACATTCATTCATTTTCATCATTCATTTATTAGATTTTTACCCCGCCCTCCTAGAAACAGCTCGGGGCGGCTTACAACAATAAAAAAAAAATACATATAAAATATATCTAAAAACGATTAAAACATATCCAATACAATTCAAAGTATTAAAACAGGGCCCAGGAACTCAATAAAACAATAAATAGGGTAGGGGAGATAAAACCCTCTAACCCACCCACCCCTCCTCCCCAAAGGCCTGGGCGAACAGCCAGGTTTTACAACTTCACCGGAATATCAGAAGGCTTGGGGCCAAGCGAGCTTCCTCCGGGAGGGAGTTCCAAAGGCGCGGCCCGGACACTGAGAATGCCCTCTCCATTGTGGCCCCCCGCTTAATGCGGGGGACCTCCAAGAAGGCACCCCCGGCGGACCGAAGGAGCCGCTCTGGGGCACAGAGGGCAAGGCAGTCCCTGAGGTACGAGGGGCCCAGACCGTGAAGGGCCTTATAGATCAACACATGGATGCCCCCACCCCTCACCGCTCTAGGTGTATTTTTAAATGAGACACCCCCACACATAGACACTTACTGCCCACTTGGGGGAGGTTTCCTTTGAAGTGCGTGGGAGTGCGCACTCCCATGACCCACGCATTGCCCACCCAGTCCATGCGCAGGGCACTCGGGAGAAGTCATGGAATCAACTTAACTTAAAGTATGGAATGCTATATTATGTCTTAGCTCAGTGATCATGTAATACTGGGCAGATGATTTAATCTTTCTGCAACTTAATTCCCTATCTGAAAAATCTGCTTATTTCCATTGAGCACTGTAAGAATTATTTAGTCTGTTTGTAAAACACTTTGAGGCCCTTGGAAAAAATACACAACACATATGCAAGTATATTAATCGTTTTTTCAGAGAGAAAGCAAAGTTAAGATGGATTTGCTTATGTAGGTTTGTACTTGGATTAATAATTTCCTTTGTACATTGCTTTAGAACCTGCATTTCAAAGAAAAAGTATATTTTGTTGTTGTTTTGTAATTTCCTTCCCAAATTAAGAATGAGGTTTCTTCTGGCACTTTATAATTAAACAGTTATGGTTTTTGTCTTGTATAACTTTTCCAAATGGAGGCTACTGGAAGAGAAAAGAAAGAAAGTATACCAGTATTGGGAAGAGATTTTAAAAATCTAAATTGGTGGCATTTGATTTTTGGGAAGAAAACAAATGAGTCTTTAGTAAACAAGTCTGTAAAACAGAAAAATGCTGAAGTTATAAATAGCATGTTTGGCTTCCACAGCGGAGCTGGCATCAACTTTGCTCTGCCTTTATCAGCACATGTCAATGTCATCAAAATGCTTTAGGTCAAGGAAAGATGACTGAAGGATAGAAAGGAACAAAGAGAAAAAAATACCCAATAAAAAGAGAATCTTCCAGTGTGGTCAACAAAAGTAATAGTGGTTAAGCGCATGGTTTTTTGCTTCCCTTTTTAATAGTGCAGTATATAGTGTATTTTAACACAATTTAACAACTGACTTATGCCTCAAATTAATATATATCAGTGTGGCAGAGCAGTGGAGATTTGGTTCTTGCCACTCAAGGCTCTTGACATGATTACAACTACCTCAAAACAATAAGGATATTAAGGAAAGAGGAAACAGGGAAGCATGGGATGAGACAGAATAATAAAAGCAAAGAGTTCAAACTACTGTTTCCTAGAACTTCACTAGCTTTCAGACTATTAAGCTTATTTCTCAGTGGTTCCTAGATTTCAAGCTCTCAAATCCTCAGCTGAAAATTTCCCTCAGGCTTTAGGTTCCAGATGGAAACACTGTATTGACCTTTGTCCCTGGGTTTGGCTTCCTGTTACCCGTGGCCTATATACCTCAGGTCCAACTTTCGGCACCAGTGGACATTCTATAACTGCAATCCACCAACTACCAATGAGCAGCAGCAGAACCAGGCCACTCCTCTCTGGGAGTTCTACAACCCATAGCTGTAGCCAAGCTGCTAGTCAATAATAGTTATGTTTTTAAAACACCATACAGTTACTAAACTATGTAACAATTTTACTTCAAAACAAAATCAGAAGCTGTTTACAATACTCTGTCACAACCAGGCTACCCTAAAGAATGCACTTTTTAAACAGTTCTTTTCTTATTTACCCTATATAAGATTAACATTATTTTAATCTTAAATTTTGAACCCCAATACTGTCAGAGCCCCATGATTTCAGTGGGATCTGCCAACACAAATTTGTGTGGGATCACAGCCTTATTAGGTAAGTTTGTGTTGAGCCTTTTTCAATATATATATAAGAAAGCATGTCTCTTAGTCTTATCATGTATCTTCTAACAACTTGAGCATCTTTCACTTGATGAAATTTAATATTTTCTAAACTACATTTTCATTTTTATAAGTAAAGTATGCATTGTTTAAAAAACTTTAAAATTTATGCCCTGATTCAAAGTCTGTGGTCAGGCATGTGTGCAGACCAAAACTGGAACTGCATGTGTGCATACAGGGTAATTTCAGACATTACGAGATCACAGTCAACCACCCTGAATCACAGTAGATTCAGGGTGGTGGCTATGATCCCGTGCACATCCGTTTGAGCCCTGCCAGATGTTCACCACGGTGAATTCCTGGTGGGGTTCAAAGCTAACCACAGTTCTGGAGGTGAGGCCGGCCTCATCTCCAGAACCGTGGTTAGGTTGCCACAATCCAGAACGGGGCTGGAAATGGCCGTGGGTAACGACTGTTACCCAGCCCCGTCACGGAATCAGGACCCAACCACAGGACGGGATCGGGCACAGCTGCCTGATTGTCTGCTGCGCTCACCTGTCTCCCTGAGGGCGGCCATGGAAATGCAGGGGGGCAGGCTGAGCAGCCCCGCCCCCTCCCCAATTCCGCTCTGCGATCAGGCCAGCACGTCTAAAGGACGGCCAGTCTGATCACGGATCAGGAACCGAGATGGATCCCGGTCCAGGGTTCAGCGTGGTGGGCCGAAATCTCCCAGTTGTGGTGGGGCTGGTAGCTGGG
>QEPC01014617.1:722591-751700 GCA_003113815.1 Sphenodon punctatus
CACCTGAGTTGCCATGGGTTGGCCCCGTTTACCGTAAAGTGTCACTTGGAAGCTATATCCTTTTTCTGCAGGGTGCAGGGGATGGCCATCCCATGTGCGGGATACAGGTTCCGCAGGGCAGTTGAGGGCTGGGCCAGGGAACTGGGGCCTGGATGGGATACCCGTCAACCGATCCCTGTTGACACTTTGGCCCGTCTGGTTGCCTCGCTAAAGCGACTCTGTACATCTCCATACGAGGTGCTGCTGTTCCAGGCAGCTTTCTCCACTGTGTTTTTTGCAGCTTTACGTATCAGTGAGCTGATGCCTTCTTCCTGGTCTGGCGCAGCCTTGGAGTTAGGGGACGTGGCCCGTTGGCCCGAATCTATAGAGATCATGATCCGTCACCCTAAACTGATCAGGAGGGCCTTGGCCAACGTCTTGAGCTGCACCGATCCCCAGTCGAGCCACTGTGTCCGGTCTCTGCAATGGAGGCATACTTGGGTGTCCGCCCAGGTTTGGGGGGTCCCCTCTTAGGGCATTTGGATGGGTTGTTTTTGACCAAATTGAGATTTCAAGACTGTTTTTAAAAAGGGATTAACAATGCTGGATCTCCAACCATCCAGCTATGGTTCCCACTCCTTTAGAATTGGGGCTGCATCCACGACGGCATTATGGGGCTCGCCTGCCTCGCAGATCATGGTGATTGGCAGATGGCGATCGCACGTTTATCACACCTACATACAGCCATTCAGCCCATCTTGCTAGGATTCATCCTGTCGGTAACAATATTGTGTTTGTTTATCATCTGCAGCCTTGGGACAACTCCGCACCGTCTGAATATGTGGGCACAGCATCGTGCGTTGAGCCAAACGCCATGCTGCCAACTCCGACTTTGGGACCCAGCTGGGTTGTGGCCTGCAGGCATGGCTTTACTGGTTTGGGCACAGTGGAATGCGCTGGGAATACCTGATTCCTTCGCTGCTTCACAGGGCTTCACCCTTCAGTCTGCCTGACATGCTGGTCATTCACTTGGGCGAAAATTACCTTGGCCTGCGCAGCACATGGGAACTTATGGGCGTGATGAAGACTGACATCTCTGAGTTGGCAGCTCCTTGGCCACAGACATCCATATGGTGGTCGGACTTGCTCGAGCAGCGCGCTTGGCGGTATGCAGCCAAGCCAGGCAAGATAGAGCAGGCTAAACGCAAGATCAATAGAGCCATGTGGGAGCTTGTGGAATGCACAGGAGGCCAAGTGGTGCACCACGAGAGGATTGTGTGCAGGGATGCAGGCCTCTTCATGAAAGACAGAGTCCACTTGTCTGAGTAGGGGAATGTATTTGTCTGGGGGATTTGAGGGTAGTGTGTCATATCCAGTTAGGTATACCTGCGTGGGGGAAAAGGGTGGAGTGAGGGCACTTCCTCTTTTTTCATGACGGTTAGCAGGATAGGAACCAGGGTGTAGTAAGGCTCCCTAAGAGCTAAGGGGATGCGCGGGCACACCAGCACCACTTGGGGGGGGGTGTTTAAGGGCGGGGGCCCCAGCCCAGGCTCGGTACGGCTGGAATGGGGCGCCAACCTGACCCAAGGGGAGGGTGAATTCGAAGGGTCGAATCATTCAGGGTAGGAGGCGAGAACTAGCTCGGCCCCCTTTCCTGCTTTGTATAGCATGGTTCCTCCCACTACATACATACAGGTTCTTATATATGGTTGTTCGTTCCTGTTAACATTATTGTTACCATGTAATAAAGTTGCGGCCAATGCCTCTTTAACCCAAAAGCGTGATTTGACTGTTCTTATGGATGGAGCGGGCACAATTGATATATACTGGACACAGAGAGGTTTATTAAGAACATAAGAACGAAGTGCCATATAGCCCAGCATCCTGTCTCCGACAGCAGCCAATCACGGTGGCTTGGAAGAAGCACCCAACAGGTCACAATGGGGGGGATCCATTCCCTGTTGTTTTCCCCCAGCTCATGTCATGTTCCCTGATCCTGTCTGGCTAATAGCTGCTAATGGACCTATCTTCCAGAAACATGTCAAAACCTCTTTTAAACTCAGCTATAGTACTGGCCCTTACCACAACCTCTGGCTGTAGATTCCACAACCCAATTATACGCTGAGTGAAAAAATATTTTCTTTTCTTCGTTTTAAACTCGCCACCCATGAGTTTCATGGAGTGTCCCCTAGTTCTAGTACTAGCTGAGAGGGTAAATAACTGCTCCTTGTTTATTAGTTCCACACCACTCATGATTTTATAGACCTCTATCATATCTCCTCTCAGTCGTCTCTTCTCCAAACTGAAGAGCCCCAACCTACCAAGCCTCTCCTCATACGGGAGCCCTTCCATGCCCTTGATCATTTTTGTTGCCCTTCTCTGTACCTTTTCTAGTTCAGCTATGTCTTTTTTGAGATGGGGCGACCAGAACTGCACACAATATTCGAGGTGCGGTCGCACCATTGATTTGTATAGAGGCATTATGACATCCTCAGTTTTATTCTCTATCCCCTTCCGAATAATTCCTAACATTCTGTTTGCTTTTTTGACTGCTGCTGCGCACTGCGCTGTGGATTTCATTGTATTGTCCACAACCACCCCCAGATCCTTTTCCTGAGTGGTAACTCCTAGCTTAGTACCCAGCATTGTGTACGCATAGTTTGGATTATTTTTCCCTACGTGCATCACTTTGCACTTGTCCACATTAAATCTCATTTGCCATTTAGATGCCCAGGCACCCAGTGTCGTAAGATCCTGTTGCAGTTCCTCACAGTCTGCTCGTGTTTTAACTACCTTGAATAACTTGGTGTCGTCTGCAAATTTGATCACCTCACTCTTAACACCCTTTTCCAAATCATTAATGAATACATTAAACAGCACCGGTCCCAATACAGATCCCTGAGGCACACCACTTTTTACATCTCTCCATTGTGAAAACTGACCATTTAGTCCTACCCTTTGCTTTCTATCTTTTAACCAGTTTCTGATCCATAGTAAGACACTACCTCCTATCCCATGACTTTTTAATTTTCTCAAGAGTCTCTCATGAGGGACCTTATCAAATGCTTTCTGGAAATCCAGGTACACTATATCTACTGGGTCTCCCTTGTCCACATGCTTATTTACACCCTCAAAGAATTCCAACAGGTTAGTGAGGCATGACTTACCTTTACTAAATCCGTGTTGACTCTTCCCCATTAAGCCATGTTTGTCAACATGCCCTGTAATTCTGTCCTTAATGATGGTTTCCACCATTTTGCCCGGCACAGACGTCAAGCTTACTGGTCTGTAGTTTCCAGGATCGCCTCTGGATCCCTTTTTAAATATCGGGGTTACATTTGCCACCCTCCAGTCCTCGGGTACAGTGGCAGATTTTAGTGACAGGTTACAAATTACTAACAGTAGGTCTGCGATTTCATATTTGAGTTCCTTCAGAACTCTGGGGTGAATGCCATCTGGCCCTGGTGACTTGTTAGTATTCAGTTTGTCAATTTGCCCTAGAACATCCTCCAACGTCACATTGATTTGTAACAGCTCTTCCAATTCCTCGCCCACAAAGCAAGGATCCGGCGTGGGTACCTCCCCAAAATCCTCCGCAGTGAAGACCGACGCAAAGAACTCATTCAGCTTCTCTGCAATGTCCTTATCCTCCCTGAGCGCCCCTTTTACTCCCTTGTCATCTAATGGCCCAACTGACTCCCTAGCAGGCTTCTTGCTTCTGATGTATTTGAAAAAGTTTTTGTTGCTTGTTTTTGCCTCTTTAGCAAGCCTCCCTTCAAAATCTCTCTTGGCCTGCCTTATTAACACTTTACATTTACATTGCCAGTGTTTATGCTCTTTCGTATTATTTTCATTGGGACTAGCCTTCCATTTCTTAAAGGATGCCTTTTTGGCTCTAATAGCCTCCTTCACCTCCCCATTTAGCCACAGTGGAAGGTTGGTCTTTCTGCTTCCTTTTTAAATTTGCAGGATGCAGTTAATCTGGGCTTCCAGAAGGGTGCTTTTAAACAGCCTCCACACCTCTTGCAAACGTGAAGCCCTTGCAACTGTGCTTTTTAGTTTCTTTTTAACTAGTTTCCTCATTTTGTCATAGTCTCCCTTTTTAATCTTTCATGGTTATGCACATTTGACTTGTATTAATACTGGTGTTCCACCCTCTTGATAGGAGATTAGACAAGATAAATTTTAATGGAGCTGATTTTTTTCAGTGTTGAAAATGAGGACTTGGACAAGATCTAGCTGGCTGAAAGTGAATCCAGATAATTCTCAAAGTAGTATTGCCAAACTTGAGGAAAACAAAATAAAAAGCCATACTTCCTTGTTTGAGGGTTTCTTGCATCTTTTAGAATGTTTGATTTTCAGGGTGCTTCTTAATGACATCTGACAAAGAATGCTTTCTTTCTGTATTTCTCGAGAAGGATGCAATGTTTTCTTTCAAATATAAACCTTGTCACAGTTATCTAATCTGCAGCTGGCAAGTGAGGATCACTGCAGTGAGATTTACTTGGGATGAAAACTCAAGTTTATAAGTGTTCTGTCAGTGGAGGAAGCGGTAACCTGATTACTTAATTATATTTTTTTTATATGAAATCCATTGAAACTGTGAAAATGTGTTCTGCACTGTCTTCCCATTCTTTTCCATTGGCATACAAGGTATTGCATTAAATGCTTTAAAGTTTTTGCTATCTACCTCACCTGATAACCTCAACAAATAAGGTGATATGAAGCAACTGAGGTTGAAGTGAGAAGGAAGGTATATATTTGAGTCAGAAATACTATTCTCTGACAGAGCTAGATTTACTGCCATGCTGCAGGAGTCAGCTACTTAAAAACAAAAGGAAAATCCCACAAGTGAAGCATCCACACCTAAGCTCACTCTGTGAGACTCATTCGTCATACAATTGTTATACACAATTCTGGTAATACATCCATAGAGCTCTGTGCTTCCACAAACACAAAATGTGTACAGTTTTACCTTTCGGAAAATGGAGATCAGCAGTCCTGTAATTCACATTACAGATGGAAGTGCATTTTGCTCCTGACATGTTGATGGTAGTGAAAACCTAGCTTTCTGCAACTATTGTATTAGTGCCCCACCTAAGGTGTCTCTGAAAAGCACTATTATATAACAGCTTGATTGCTGTGTAACAAAATATGAAATGTGGCATTTGTGTGATCAGGAATCATATGTGACTACTACAGTATTTTTAGTAATATAAAATGCTTTCTTTTCAGGTGGTGAAATCTGGCAATAAAGTGCACAACTTTGGGAAAAGGGACCAGTCTATCAGGAGAAATCCTAATGTTCCTGTTGTGGTGAGAGGCTGGCTTCACAAACAGGTGAGAGAGATGATCTAGCTCATTTTCATTGTATTTCATCACTTGCATCAGGATTCTCAGAGAGCTATGAGATTTTTATATAAGAGTGGAAGAACTAGAACCTTGCTTTTTGTGGTCTTGAGCAACTGAAACTCACCTTGACTTCAACTTTTGGTAAGAACAGTCCTCCCTCACTCCCCTGAACCATTCATTCCTTTCATTCATTCATTCAAATATTTACCCTGCCCTTCCCAAAGGCTCAGGGTGGCTTACAATATTTAAAACACAAAATACATTAAAATCCCTTAAAAAGCCGTACTCTCATCCCTATCCCCACCTGCCAAACACTTTCCCAAAAATGGTTTTACACTATCTCTGGAATATGCTCGGGCCCTGACAGACCTCCGAGCCCCAAGGGAAGGAAGTTCCACAATATTGGGGCCGCAATTGAGAACATCTCTCTGTGGGTCCTTGTCATCTGAACAAGATGGGCAGGTAGAACCTGCAAGAGTGCATTCCCAGCCAACTGCAAGGGGCATGGTGAAGCATGGTAGGAAAGGCGGTCCTTCAGATAAGTGGGTCCCAGGCCATTTAGGGTTTTAAAGGTCAAAACCAGCACCTCTAATTGTGCCCTGAAAGCTATAGGTAACCCGTGCAGACTATAAAATACAGGTGTAATGTGCTTACACTGACCTGTCCCCGAAAGGAGCCGGGCCGCCACATTCTGTACCAGGTGCAGCTTTCGAATAGCCTCACATAGAGCACATTACAGTAATCTAGCCTTGAAGTTATGAAGGCATGGATGATGGTGGCCAGATCCGAATCAGAAACAGCCGCAGCCTCCTCATCAGACGACGTTGGTGAAAAGTGCTTCTGGTCACCGCCACAGCCTGATGTTCCAGGCACAACAAGAGGTCCAGAAGCACTCCCAAGACTGCAAACCTGAGTAACCAGAGGGGGCCGGACTCCATCAATGACAGGAGTCCCCATCCCCTTCAAGTCACAAGGTCTTCCAAGCATCATCTCTTCCGTCTTGTCTGGATTCAGCTTCATTCGACTCATTCTCATCCTGTCCCCAACAGTAGCCAGGCACTGGGTAAGCACTGGCTGATGGCATTTCCCTCCAAACTTCCAAATGATCTCACCTAGCATCTCAGATACGCATTGAACAAGAGGGGAGGCAAGATGGAATCCTGTGGGTCCCCACAGGGGAGTTCCCAAGGGAAAGATGAGAAATCTCCCATCACCACCTGCTGGGGCCTCCCTGGCAGGAATGAATGGAACCACTCAGAAGAAGTCCCACACACCTCTGTCAGGTCCTGCAGTTGTGTCAACAATACCTCATGATCAGCTGTATCAAAGGGTGAGGAAGGGTCTAACAAGACAAATGGCACCGTTCCTCTGTCAATCTCAAAGCGTTGCTCATCAGCCAAGGCCACACATGCAGTCTCCATGCTATACGCCGTACGAAATCCTGACTGAAATGCGTCCAGAAATTGGATAGCATCAAGATGAACCTGGAGCGGCTGGGCAACCACCCATTCCAGTAACCTTCCCTGAAAAGGGAAGGATAGAGACAGGGCAATAGCTGGCCGTGGAGTCACCATCCAAAGATGGTTTCTTGAGTAGGGGCTGGACCACCACAGTTTTAAGGGTGTCCCACAACCTACCCTCCCAAAGGGAGGCATTGACAGCCCCAGCCAGAAACAGCTCCAGTGTCATCCAACTGGCTTTCACTAGCCAGGACGGGCAAGGAACTAATTCACAACTGGGTGCCCACATTGTTCCAAGCACATTCTCTGCATCAATGGGTGATACTAATTGAAACTGGTCCAAAAAAACAGGACAAGGCTGAGCTTCAACAACCCCAAACTCTTTTTACATAGGCCTCTCCCACTCATGAACATGCAGAAATCTCTGTGTTCATGGGTGGGAGAGGTCACGTGCGTGGTGAGTGGGGGTGTGGGCACGCTCCCGTCTAACATACATCCCCACTAACCCCCCACTCATCCCCACGCACGGAGCAACTGGGGGAAACAGAGGTTGCTCCATGCATGGGGATGAGTGGGGGATGAGTCGGGATGCATGTGCAGCCGTGTGTATGCCCCGCCCATGCACCCACTACTCAGCAGCGCTGTGTAAAAACGGCCTCTGACTTTGCAGATGAAATAGCAGTGCCCACGTTGTGGTGTATATGAGCAAAAGATTTTGTCTGCTGAGTAATTCATAAAAATGTCTCAGTGGCCAATAGATTATTCAAGTTCATGATGGAGAAAGGCCGAATTAACCAAGCCATTCACCATCCAGAACAGTTCTGCTGGACGAGACTTTGCAGATGCTTTGATAGTGGAGACGAGAGCTTTCTTCTCACTATCATAGCCATGGCATAGTGCTTAAAAAATGATCTATGCCACAATTGGTTGGCTTCAATGTGAGTCGAACACCACCTGCGCTCTGACGGCTGTTTTCAACAATTTTTGGTTGCTGCTCTTATTCCCTTAGAACTAGTCTGATTGAAAACTCCTAGGTAAATGCTTATTGTTACTGTATGTATTAAGGGAATTATTCCTGTAGCATCAGGAAGTTGGATACCATTGTATTTAGTTTTGGAATGGTGAAAGATATTCTCAGCATTAGAATTAAGAACAGGCCTGTGTTCATTCAACTTTAGGACTTTTTTGTGTTAGACGCTGGTACTTTGAAGCTATGAACACCATAGAAAATATATCTGTTAAATATTTCAAAAGGTCAAATCAGTTTTTTAATTTTTTCCATTGTCAGTACATATTATATTGCCTTTTCCTCACTGACTTTTTGTTAAGTATTGTAATAATCACACTGCATTTTTATATTTCCAGATCTTCATCTCAAAGGACTTTGTTTTTCAGTTGATATCACTAGCTGATAGTTTTTGTTCTCTCAAGTTACACGGTTATAGTGTACAATTACAGTTATATTGTACATCTGTGTAAGGGGAGAGATATTAGTTTGCCCTAGAATGTATGGCAGAATATTTAAAACCCATTTGCTTTCTTGAAATAATGAATTTATTTTTTTACAAAAGGTTTAAAATGTGTCTGTTGCTGTTCAATTTGTTGTGCTTTGAAAGTACATCTTATTATGTTTAAAATGCTGCCTGTGTGGCTTTTAGCTGCAGACTACATTGCATTTTAAATTGATCTTTGGAGCTGTAATTGGGGCCAGGAAGGAATTTTCTCCTGGTTTAAATGATGATTGGCCAGGCTGTGAATCAGGTTTTTTGCTTTCTCCGTAGACACCTTTGTGACAGAAGGTTGCATTCAAGCTGATTAATGATTGTCACAACTCTAGGTTTGGGAGTAGCAGAAGTCCAAGGTTCTGGGTAACCTTGTTATGGCACTGGGAAATAGAAAATGGTATTGAATTAAATTGACTGAGGCACCTCTTAAGAGGTAGGGGTTGGAGGATGGCTGCGCAGGGGTCGATCGACCCACAGTCTCTCCTCTGGCCCTGAGGGTTGGGCCAGTAGCATTAGTTAAGAAGGAGACCACCGATCCCTGGCTTGGTGGCAATGGCTACCCTCCCTCTAGACCTGCTTAGATACGGGTCCTGGCTGACTTTAGTCAGGGTAGTCGTGTCTTCTCCTGGGATTGCAGAAGCTAATGGACCTGCCACTTTTAAGGAGCTTGTGTGGTGCCAGTGTGGTGTAGTAAATAATAAATATGGTACTGGACTTGGACCTGGAAAGCCAAGGTTCAAATCTCGCTCTAGCCATGAACTCACTGGGTGGTCTTGGGCAAGTCACAACCTCTCAGCCGAGAGAAATTATTAGTAGTAGGAGGAGATAATTGTCGGTTTCTTTGTTTTTTTTACCCCCACCCCCCTTTCAGACTGAGCATGTAATTAATAAAGAGTTGTGGCCTGTTGATCCAATAATTGTCTGTCACCTTCTTTCACACTACAAGAACAAGTGTCAGCCTTTTTATGTTTTCTGGAAGCATTATCACCTGGTTTATTTACAAGTTCCTGTGCTTTTCAGTGCTGTTCTGCTGAGCTTTTCCTGCCCTGTCTACTAATGTCTGCCATCTGTGTGTTATTTACCGCTGCCAAGAAACAGTCTTTTTGGAATACATCTTCCTTCATGATACATGACTGAATTCCCTAATTGTCTGATAGATCATTCAGGAAAATGCACAGTAACTATTCAAATTGCTCAAGCTCTTCACATTCCAATTAAATTTATGTAATGAATAAACTTAAGTTATTTGAAAATCATGTTCAGAATCCCATATGGAAGGTTATCTCAAAGTTGAGTATTACATTTGATAAATATATTGTTGTATAATGTTTATCTAAACAAAATATAATATGTTACTTTTTGTAATTGTATTTTGCATGTATGGTCATCAGGTAATTATTCTGGTACTATATCAATTAAGTGATGTAGGCATTCTGTAAATCATCTTTTATTTGAATTGTGAGAAAGTGCATTAAACTGTTGCATTTTCAGGATAGCTCTGGAATGAGATTATGGAAAAGGCGATGGTTTGTGCTTGCTGATTATTGCTTGTTTTACTACAAAGGTGAGTGGACAAAGATCTGGTTTTTGGAATTGTTGTGAACGCACAATGCAGAAAAAAACATGTTTAACTTGTTCTTCAAAATTGTTTCTTAGGGTCCAAATATGTGTTACAGACATTTTTGTTAGTCTGTTACCCTCAAATAACTAAAACTGAGGCACTTTGCTTGTGTTAGTTTTCTGCTCTAGCTTAGAGTAAGGGTAATTTTATGGTTAAAACATAGGAGGGAGAAATCCAGAGACTTGAGTTCTTCACTGTAAATGAACATTGTTTTTGTTCTCCTTGCTTTTATATCGCTATGTAGTACCACTACTGCTGAATGATTCATGATTATAATGTTGGGGTTATATACAGGAGTCATTGGGTGAATTCTGTGTCCTGTGGTATGCAGAAAATCGGGCTAGGTAAACTAAATTCTAGTTATAAAACACATGAACATCTGTTAGGATGCATCATCTGAGAAAACTGCACAGTGGTAAAAGAAAAAGAAATTGATCAGCCTTATTGTCTGCCATCTCATAGTAGAATCTAAGGCCTTTATCACATAAGATGCCACCACCACCACCCCTGTGGGTGACTGGGTGGGTGAGGGGGGCATCTGTGTGACCACCAGTGGGTGTGTGCGCATGCTCCCATGCTCCACCCACCTCCACCAATCCCTCATGCACGAAGGTATTGGAGGAAACAGAGGGCCTCCATGCATGGAGAATGGAGATGGGTGGGCGTTGGTGTAACATCCGCCCCCACCCCCACTGCACACCCACTATGGCCTCCATCCATCCCCCCACACCTCTGGCCCATTTGAAACTGGTTTTAGTGAGAGTGCCTCTAGAAGAGTGCCTCTGAGGCCTAAGTGGAGATAAAGCTCCCTACATGGGCCGTTGATGCCTCAGCAGGCTTTAAAGGACTACCTTCATTCCTTGCTCCGTTATTACTCTTCCATCTTTGTATCATTGCTTTTCTGCTTCCTAGCTCCTCTATCCCTCTGTCATCGGAGGCACATCATGGAGTCTTTGCTTAGAAACTTATTCTTCTTGCTGAATAAGGATAGAAAAATTCTTGGTTAGGAAGATTTTGTCAATCTCATTTCCTATGGAGAAAATGCATATTTCTTCATTTGTTGGTACTTACAGTTGTATTTGATAATATATTTTGTTGTTGTTCTTGAAGTACACTGAATAATTCTGATGATTTTCTTTATTGAAAAGACAGCAGAGAAGAAACTGTTCTGGGAAGCATACCGTTGCCTAGCTATGTAATATCACCTATTGGATCCGAAGATCGAATTAACCGCAAGTACTCCTTTAAGGTACAATTAGCAGATTGCAGAAAGCTTGTGGCTTGGGTTCAGCAGTATGTGCACTAGATTTTGGCAAATGTTTGTTTGCACAGAAGATGACATTGGTTAGAGATTTCAGTAACAGCAATTCCATCCTGAAATATTTTAACGTTTATTTTTTCATATGTACTTTGTATTTATTATGCTACATATTTCTTTCTTGGAATAAAATCATTTTATCATTGTTCCTCCTGTTGTTACACTATAAATTTTTGTGCCTAAGGGTAGTAGTTGTTTGTCCATAAAATATGGAAAATAATACTAAGACTAAATTAGAGCATTATTGTAAGTTGAGGAAATTAGTAAATTTTTGCATGGAACATTTCATTTTACAATGGTTTTATTGACAATGAAGAAATACAGTTGGATTTTTTATTTCCGTTAAACCACCCTCTCAGTTTTGACAATTAAAAGAAATGAGTGTCATATTAGTTTTTGTCATATAGGCCCTTTTCAAATGGACCACTGCGGCAGGTGTGTGGAACGTGGGCAGGCCATCACATAGACGCCCGCCCAGCTCCAGCCAGCTCCATGCATGGAGGCACCTTTGTTTTCCCCAATGCCTCCGTGCGTGGGGGAACGGTGGAGGTGGGTGGAGCACGGGAGCACGCACGCACCCCTACTGGCAGTCAGGTGGATGCCCTCCGCCCACTCTGTCACACACATGGGTGAGGGGGGAAAGTTTGTGTAAAAAGGGCCATAATGCCAGTTAGCAATTAAACTTTTCTTGTATTCTTTCTGCCAAGATGTAATGATTTTTTTAAACTACGGCCGTTTTTACACGGACGGCGCAGCAGTGCCGATGGGTAGAGATGGGTGTGGATGGGTGGGTGAGCACACCTGCCTGGACCAGGGTTCCCCCTTTTTGGAACTCATGTGGTGGGGGCCGACCAGCTTGCCGGCATGGGGCCCACCTTGTGGATGTGGTCGCCGTGGTTGTGGTCGTGTCCTGTTGGGGGTAGTGCGATAGGGATTACTACGGCTCCTGCTGATGCCCCCCCTGCCCACCCATGGGGCCTGCCCCCCTCTCTCTCCCCGGGGTTCCCTTTTGCTCACCTGGCTGTCTGGGAGGCCCTCCTCGGCCATCGTTCCGGTGGTTCGGTGCTTCGTTGTCTGGGAGCTGTCCTGCATGGGACAGGGGACCAGGTTATGCTGCTGCCCCCTGCCCTGTGTCCCCGGGCCCAGTGGTCGGGCCTGGGGCGCAGCCCTCCCCTCCCGGGGGGGTGGGTTCCCTCGCACTCACCTCGCTCTCGCTGCTGCTCCGTGGCCCATGTCCTTAGGAGGTGCTGGGCTGGGGGTCATCATCTGGGGGGGCATCGGTGCTGCCCCTCTGCCCTGTGCTGGGACACGTGTGCCATGTTACTTCCTGGCGCTTTTCCCTGCCCATTCCCCCCAGCAGCCCCCCCTTGCCAGCGGTCCAGTACCCCCCCTTGTGCCTTCTGCCTGGGGCGCATCCCCCCCTGCACTGACGTGCCGGGGCTTCTCCCCCCACCCTGAGTGCCCCAGGGTTCCTGTGCTCACCCGGCCCCTTCCCCCACGTGGGGCGGCGTTGGCTCCCTTGGCGTTCTCGTAGGCCTTCCTGTTGTGGGAGCCCGCATGCGTGTGCCGTGGTTCCTTCCTCCATTACGGGCTCTGGCCTGGATGTCCAGCGTCCCCTCGCCCGGTGGGCGTGTCTGCATGGCGGCACCGGCGCGGTGGGGCTCCGCTGGTCCGTTCCGCGTGGGTGTTTTGGCTTTTACACGAACGCTCGGGTGTTGAACACCCATCTCCACCCACGGAGGGCTCCGGCTCCCTCGCGGCTGTTCCGTGGGTGTTGGCAGGTGGGTCATGCACACACCCCCACCCAATCGTGGACTTTTACACAGACGCCCTCCCACCCATCTGATGGGTGTTTCCGGGTGTTCGTGGGTGGGTGGCGTCCATGTAAAAGTGGCCTACTTTAGAGGAAATAACAATCATGTCTATATAACTCATGTTGTAATTTACTTGTCTTAGAGGAGAAAGGGAAGCCAGCTTTGTCTTTAAAAAGTATGAGCTGTAGTTCTAGGTTCTACTTAAAACAACTTTTGAATTTTGTATTCCATATGGATTTAAAATTAAATCTACTGTTTTGAATTTCCTTTATTGGATTATTTTTATGAGCTTTTCTTATTGCTTTGAAAATCTTTAGAAGTTCAACAAGCAACACACAACCTGTGCTTGGTAAACCTCCCCTTGACTTGCTACATGTCTTAGCATTGTCATCTAGAGAGAGAGTGTGGTTGCCGTGTGGGTCCCAAACGTAAGAGATGGAGACAGTCATTCAAGCTTGCATATTCTCACCAACACAAGTCAGTCCAATAAAATATATCATTTGAACTACTTAGCCTCCATCTCTTAGCACTGTCAGTAAGGCAAGTAAAATGGTTTTGAGACAGAGTATATTTTTTAAGATTTTTTTTTTAATTGAATCTGACAGAGTTAGCAAAGTAGGTCACTAATATTAAACATGCTCTGGGATTGTGCAGTGTTTTGTCAAAGCGGTGTACTAGGTGCTCTATAAAGAAATCTTGTTCTGTATGTTTTCCCATTTTACTTACAGAAAGTATTAGCTTTTAAAATATGCCAATATCATATGGCTTTCTTAGCAATAGCTAAGAAAGCCATATTTTTCTCTGAGTTCTTCTCAGCAATGGCTCTTTGAAGTTCTCAAGATTATTTCTCTGTAGAAAAGAATTGAAATTCATTTATTTAAGTAAATATTTTGTTTTCTTGAAAACTAATGAGCTTTCTGAAAAATTTGCTATATTTTGACAATCTTATGAATAGCTAAGAACCATAAAACAGGGAAACTTAAAAAAAAAATAAAAAAATACCATTCCACTATTTAATTGAATTGACACATAGCATGATCTTGTAATGATCAGCATGATCAGAAACCAGCAAAGTACTTAAGCAGTGGGACTAGCTTTATTTAGAGGTGAAACGAATATCTGCGGCATTTCACTTTTGGTAATTTTGGCCATTCTGGTATTCCAGTTGCTTCATTTTAGTGCTATTGCTCATGCACAATAACCAATATGTAACTGAAGTAGCCAAATGAAGTAATCAAATAAGTAAACATGCAAATATCAATTTCAGTTGCAGTACCATCCACAGATATACGGAGGGCTATCTGAAAATCTGAATAACATTCACAAATGCAAAATCTACTATTCATTGTCGCCGCACACCAGAAGAAGATAGGGAGACGAATGAATGGGTTAAACTGTCCATGCTCTTTATTGGGTAAAGACAACTATACCAATGGGACCAGTTACCCTGTAAAATAGTTCCGGCAATCAGGTACTGTGTCAGGGAAGGCAGCCTGTTGCACACCCAGGTTCCTGTTGTCCTCCCACTTCCTGAATCTGATCTGACCTTCCCCACCTTACATGCACCTTCCAGCTCAAGACGCCCAGCTTGGGTAAGGGGAGAATAAGACCAAGGATGGGGGGGCCAGTGCTCTCCCTGTTCCACACCTCACCTCGCTTGAAGCGCGTGATGCCTCCTAACTCCCTGGGATGTGGACAAGCATTTGGCCACACTATGACCACATTTGCACCTTCAGCTCCAGGTCGCTCTGCGCATATTTTGGCTCCGTGAGAGAATCTAGAAGCCAAAACACGTGTGGGGTTTGGCTGGTGCAAAAGCTCCCCTGTACCTTTGCTGATTATTACCTGGAAAAATACAGAGCTGGATTTCCCTGCTCTGCACCCTTCTGTGTGCAGAGCAAAATTTAATACTCACAAACTGTTGTTGATAAAATCTGTCGGAGTCTTTTATTGATCTCAAAGCGCTGAGAGAGAGAGCAGTAAATGAACTCATGCAAGGATTCAAAACTGATCTGCTGGTTACAGAATGCATAACTATTTTATAGGTTACAGTTCAAGGAAGAAGATAGACATGTCAGTCAAAGACAACGTCATACAATAATGGAAGGTTACAACAATTGTTTACATAGTCAGCAAGAAGATTCTCAAAACAATATAGCTAAACTTGTTTACATAGCAAGGTGTCTAAACAATCCAATTAATACAAACGGCTGCAAGGTCGTTATTTGCTATCTACTATGGGAAGGAACAGTGTGAAACAGCTTCTCAACCTTACCCTGAGACATAAAGCCTAAACTCCAAAATGTTTATATCTTGTCAGCAGGCCAAAGCTCATTTCTGCAAAGATTGGTTCTTACCCAGCATACCTCTGTCTTCCATTTTACTCTGGCTAATTGTAACTTAAATTCCATAAGGTCTTATAATAAAAATTCCTCCACACTGGCAAAGCCGCACTGGGGAGACTTTTGCACCGGCCAAACCCCGTGCATGTTTTGGCTTCCAGATTCTTTCCCAGAGCCAAAATATACGTGGACCGGACTGGAGCTGAAATTGTGAGAATGTGGTCAAAGCTCGTATGCCCGGCCCTGTCCATGCCTCTTTAGGAGGCAGCCTGCTTTCCTCGATGCTGTGCTACCCCTAAACTGCTAACTCCAAACTGGACCCTAGCCTATCGAGTGCAACAATTTGCTAATAAGGAACCAAGGTATGCCCCCTACAAGCTAATTCTGAAAAAACCTACACAGTGGGGAAGGTGAAAAACTGTGAGCCCCCAATGTCAATCTGGAGCCCCCATAAAAAAATTCCTTCCCGGCCCCAAAAAGCAACCAGCTGCTGCCCACAGCTTAGCGAGGGGGGTGGATGGGTGGGATTCTGTGTGGTCTGTGTTCCAAGCCTGGCCAGAAAAATGATGGAAGGCAGCATGGAGCTTAAATCTGGTACCCAGGTGTTCCCGTCCTGCGAGACTTGGCACCTGGGCACCTCCTGCCTGGCTGCCTAGCAACCAACCCCCTCCCCCGTAGTCACATGGGTTAAAGGAGACACCCTGTCCCCTTGCACCCATCCCCTGTCTCCTTCCTCCAAGGAAGGGGAGCAGGACAAATGGCCCTCTCCCCAATGTGGCAGAGAGGGGGATTGTTGCCACACCCAAGAAGAAAACAGGGAGACCAATGAATGGGTTAAACAGGCCGTATTCTTTATTGGGTAGAGGCATCCATCCCAAGGGGACTAGTTTTCTTGTAAAGTGGGCCCTGTAATCGGGTACCATATCAAGGTGGGTGGCCTATTGCACACCCAAGTACTGGCATTCTTGCTTCCTGAATCTAATCTAGCCCTCCCTCTTTACAATCCCATTCCAGTCCAAGACTCTCGACTTGGGTAAGGGGGTGGGGGGAATAAGAGCTGGGTTCCCTGTGGAGGCCAATTGAGCAAGGATAGCGAGGCCACCACTCTCCCTGATCTGCACCTGACTGCGGTCAAAGTTTATGATGCCCACTAACTCCCCAAGATATGGGCAGGCATTCGACCACACTAAGTTCATATGCCCGGTCTCTGTACCCACCCCTTTAGGAGGCGGCCGCTTTCCCCAATGCTGTGCTACTTCTAAACCGCTAACTCCGAACTGGACCCCTGCCACAGGAACCACCAGCTCTGCTTGGTTGGTTCCCCACCACTACCAAACTGCCGCCTCAGCAACTCATCCAAGTTGTTCCTAAAGACCCCAAGGTACAATTCATTCCCTGAGTCTGAGAGATGAACACCATTGACCCAATAGAGCTCCAGACCGATTGTGACAATTCCGTTGTGAATGATACAAGCCCCGCTATTGGCATCCACCCACCATCTGATCTCACGGTTGGCTTTCCTTCTCGCTTGATCAACTTGTCCTGTGTGATTGGCATCCTGCCAGAACCTCCTTTGGAGCATGTGGATCCAAAGGAACTGGGCTTCAGGATATAGCTGCCTCACTTTTAGAAGGTCTCTCTTCACCTTAAGTGGGAGATCCAGACTGATTCCAGTCAATTGTTCTCGCCAAGATGGAGGATGATCACATCCAGCTGAGACTGATCTGAGGCAGTGTGCAGCATGGGGAGCAGCTGTTCCCACCACATGCTCCACTTGCACTTCTAGATGATGTTGCCGAACTCACTTAGGCCCAGCTGTGATCCCCATTGTGAGCTTCCAGCTCTCTTGGCTGCCCAGTGGACAATGCTATGGCTGACAATCCATGCAGTCCTCCTGCGCCTTACCCCAAGGGGGGCTGAATCTGATAAGGTGAAAAGGGGCAAACAGTGTTAGTGAGATGAGGTGCAGAAAGTAGTTAACGCCATGGGGGATGCCCACCAGCATCACACATGTAGGGGAGTGGGAGGCGTCTGATCTCCAGCACCCAATGCCCTTGATCTCCACATCACTAAAGCTCTCGACTGCAGCACAGCTAGCTGCCCCTATTTATTTATTTATTTTCTGAATTTATACGCCGCCCCTCCTGAAAACAGCTCGGGGCGGCTATATGAAAGGAGTGAGAATTGTAGCAGTTGGAGGGTACCTGGAGGGTACTTCTTTAACAGTACCTGGAGGGTACTTCTTTAACACTACTACAAATTTGGAGTGAGTGGGAGTGAGTGAGTGTGCCAAAAAAGGGGTCCAGATAGACAAGGGCAAATCCGCAGACTATGCAAATGGAGGGGTGTTCCCTTGGTACAGCATCACCCACCTTCTGATCATTCTTAGCTATGTGCACCTGTATTGCCAACTATTCGCAAGCGCAATGTATGTTCTCAATTGCCAGCACCCTTTTAGAGGTATCCCCTTTAGAGTTGAGCACCAGCTCACTCACACGAAAGACGCCTCAAAAGGCAACTGTAAAGGCTTGTTGCAAAAAAGGCCGCTTCCCACCCATACTTGCATACCTTCTGGAGAACCCCAATCAACCACCTGAGTAGCTGAGGGATAATCGGAGTCCTCCCATCCTAATGCTTGCCCCCTGCCAGGACCAACACTTGAAGACAAGGTGTAGGAGGTACCCCCATTCGTGGGAGGGCTGGCCTGCAAGTTCAGACACATATTTTAGGGCCACAAATGTGCAAACTATGGAGCCTGGGGCCAAAACCTTGCTTTTGAGTTCTAGGATGAACTGGGGCTCTGTAGTGGGGAAACAAGTGGGCAAACCATGCTGTGCCCTGAACTGCTGGAACTTGAGGAAAGTGCACTCGTATGCAACCCTCATCTCGGGTGCTAAGGAGCCCTGAACAGTGTGGAACAAGTCAAGGAGTCCTGGATTGCGTAGAACAGCTCAAGGATCCACGGGTCCTCTGGAAGAGCCTTCGGCGACTTGCTGGCACCCAGTGCAAGATGTTGGAACCAATCAATCTGGGACCGAGAAAGGGAATTGACTCTGCTGCTGTTAATGCCCGATACATGCTTGGAGAGAAAAAGAATGTTGTGTTACAAGCAGAGGGAGTGCAAAGACCCTAACTAGCCTCATCACCCGCAGTGACTTAGACGACAAGGAGTTAATCACTTGCACAATAGCCATGTTATCATACCAGAGTAGGACCCTCCAGTTGGCAAAGGACTTGTCCTTGGTGACCCCCTCCTGCTTCCACTCAGCTGGCCACAGTACAGCACACCGCCTGCCCCTAAAAGACTCCAAAGTCCAATCCCCAGCTACATCTGAACAAACCTGCAGCTCAGCTTCCAACAAGAAGTGTTGTCGCCAAAAGCTAACACTAGGGATGGGACACCGGGGAGAATACCGGATACCGGATTTACCGGTATCGGACCTCCTCGGTGTTGGATTTACCGGTATCGGCATACCAGATTTTTAACATTGGCCGCAATGTAAAAAAAACAGTAAAGTGGCCAATGTTAAAAATCCAGTATGCCGATACGGGTAAATATCAGATTATCGAATTAATCCGATACACCTGATTATCGGGTGTTTCGGATTTATCCGATCCTGATATTCCCACCCCTAGCTAACACCATTGTAGTTCCGCAGGAAGGTGGCCCAGGTGCATAAGTCCTCCATCATGTCACTAGCCACTCACATGTGGTGTTGGGCGGGTGGGGAGTTTCCCAAACACCCAGGCATAGAGACTGGATGTGAACATTCGAACAGGTGCTACCACCCATCAAGCAAAATTAAGGAACACCATCAAGGACTGGAGCTGGTGGATGATTACTTTGGAAGTTGTCAGGCACCTGTTAATTTCCTCCCTCAAGGACAAAGGTTTGGTTAGAGGCAGGCATAATATGAAGTGGACAGTATCTAGCTCAGTCAATCCCCAGGTAGGTCAAAGAGGTGTTGGGACCCTCATTCTTTCCAAGCAACTCCCTGGAATGTCTGCAGCAGGTGTGCACATTCAGGCATGTCAGGTCTCCTGACGATCAGGAAGTCATCCAAATTATTATTATTATTATTATTATTATTATTATTATTATTATTAACAAGCATTTATATAGTGCCAGCAATGTACCTGGCACTTTACAAAGTAATTGAATAGACCTGGTGTGTAATCTGGGCCACACCCACTTGCTGGTAAACTACCCACTCCACCAAAGAGCTGAACTTCTCGAAGGCAGCACATGAGATGGATCAGCCAGCCCATCGGCATGGCCTTCTTGAAGTAATAGTTTATTTTATATTTATTTATTTATTGCATTTCTTAGCCGCCCCCTCATGCCCACGGCATCTCGGGGCGGCTTACAGCACAAAAACAACAATAAGTTAAATTAACAATTAAAATACTAATATAAAAAAATGAACTTCATACAAAAAAAACCCCCTACCCAACCATTCTTCACCCAACCCACCCTCCCCTCCTCCGAAGGCCTGGGAGAACAGCCAGGTTTTACAGGCCCGGCTGAAAGCCAACAAACTCGGGACCAAACTGGCATCCTCCAGGCGGGAGTTCCATAATCAGGGCCCGGCCACCAAGAACACCCTCTCCATCGTGGCGTCCAATAATACCCCCAGACTCCGAACCTGCTGGGCTGCAGGAGGGCGGACCCCTTCTGCAAGGGGAGCCAGCACCTCCCTCGCCCTACCCACCGCCATCACCTCCGTCTTATCAGGCTTGAGCTTCAGTCTGCTCTGCCGCAGCCAATCCACCACAGCCTCCAAACATTGGGACAGTACTGAGACAGCAGGACCTGGGTTAATTGAAAAGGAGAGATAAAGCTGGGTGTCATCAGCGTATTAGTGGCAACGCACACCAAACCCTCTCACGATCTCCCTCAAGGGCTTTATATATACGTTAAACAATAACGGAGACAGAATGGAACCTTGCAGAACACCACATTCCACGGCCCAGGGGCTAGATTATTCAGCCCCCAGGACAACCCGTTGACTTCTCCCTGAGAGGAATGAGTGGAACCATCCAAGGACAGTCCCGTCCAGGACCCCCAGGGCTCACAACCATCTCAACAGCAGCCCATGGTCCAGCCGAGAGATCTAGCAGGACGAAGAATGTCGAACGTCCTGTGTCCATCTCCCGGCGGAGATCGTCCACCAAGGCCACCAACACCGTCTCTGTACCATAGCTGGGACGGAACCCATATTGAAATGGGTCAAGGAAACTGATGCTGTCAAGATGCACCTGGAGCTGTAGTGCTACAGCCCGTTCAATAACCTTCCCTAAAAGGGAAGATTAGATCCCCTGAAACTACAATCCCAGCAACCTAAAGTCATCAGGGTGGACTGGCAGCAATCGAAAAGCAGATTTAATGTGTCTCTTTGCTAATTGGGCACAAACCCTGCAGCTCTTAACCATTTCAACCACAGTCGAATGAGGCATTACGGACTGAACACAGTTCAGGGGGGATGCCATCATTCGCTAAGTGCCCTTTGGGTAGGACAGGTGGTGAATGAGGCAGAATTCACCAGTGCCTTCTTGGGCACTACCTCTAGTGGAGAGATGTGGAGATGGGCTAGCGGGGACCTTCTATATGGACCTGCCACTCTCCCCTCCCATATCTCCTTCCCAAGCTTGGTGCACACCACATGCTCGAGGCCCCTCACTGATTGCAGGTTACCCACCCTTGCCTGTGTCCTGACCCCTTTTGCGGGAATGTGAAACCCCTCTTTAAACCCAGTAATTACGTATTCCACTGCCTGGCAGTTGGGGTGGTATTTCAAAGCCTGGGCTATTAGATCAGTCTCCTCAGTGGAGTCCTTCCTGGGCTAGTGCGGTTGAGAGGCCTTGTCCCTATAACGAGAAGGTGCGTCCTGTACCTAACCCCATGGCTCAGGGCATCTCCCTGGGGGGCTACGGCAGTGCCCCCACTCTACACCCCAAGGGGTACCACCTTTGGTCCAATTAAGTCAGGCAGGAGGGGGGAAACCCCTCCCAAACCTTTCCCAGCTTGCTGCTGATGCTCGTACTCATCCATTCTCACCTGTAGGGACCTCAGTATGGCATTATTACCACCCTCAAGTTGGTTGGGGTTGGGAACGGGCAAAGCCCCCTCATTGCCCCTGCACCCCTTGCAGGTGTGTTTCTTCTGAAGTACCTTCCTGGGAATCTTGCAAACTGAACCATGATTGGACTGGTGAGTATACATGATCATTACTGTAAATCACAAGATCCTTGCTCATGAGCATGCCTGCTCAAGGTTGCATAATATTAAAATTGCCCTCCTTTAATAAGGATCTTTCTTGTATGGCTTCCCTACCAGGGAAAAATTGACTCTGTAATCCTGGTTACTTGCTGAGAAGGGGAACTTTCTCACACCCTCTCTTTTGCGGGGACAAGAGGTGGGTATGATGAGGACCAGGACCAGCCTATGCACGTTTTCCTAGGCTGCTAGCACAGTGGGAGAGGAGCCCGAGATGTAGTCAGGCCACCAGGCGGGCAGCCGCATTGCCAAACTAAAGCATCCCGCAGGCCACATTGCCAGGCTCTGGGGGAAGGGGAGCTGCTGGGTCTCAGTCAGGCCACGGGACTCAGCTGATAGAAAGTGGATGGGGCAGGCTGACCTGCCTGTCGGAGATGGCGTGCCACCCACAAGCAGACCAGGCCAGACACGCCGAGGGGATGCCACCTGTCAGTGAAAGAGTCCGGGAAATGCTGCAGAATACTGCCACTGGTGGGAAGGGATGGGTCGTGCCAGCCTGTTCCGCTCTAGCTTGCCTTTCAAATGCAGCTTGCTTCCCGCTTCCTCAACCCGCCCCCCCACACACACACTTACTCACCTCACAAGTGACCGTTTCTCTGGTCCAGTGATCCTATGAAGCCAGGTGTTTCTGTGTGGTCCATGCTCTGAGACTGGCCAAAATGGCTGAAGACAGCCTCAGAGCTTAAATCTGGCACCCAGGTGTTCCCGTCCCATGAGACTTGGCACCTGGGTGCCCCACCTGGTTGCCTGTCAACCACCCACCCACCTCATGGTCATGTGCAGTAAAGGAGGCAGCCTGCTCCCATCCCCTGTCTCCTTCCTCCAAGGAAAGGGGGTGGGACAATCAGCCCTCTCCCTGATGAGACAGAGAGGGAGATTTGAGTTATACTTTATACTCTTTGTTTCAGTAAGACAGCTCATGTCCTTAGTGTTTTTCTCACTACCTTGTAAGTTCAATGTTAGTTATCCTTCCCTAATAACTTTTTTCTTAAGAAGAAATAAATATTGGCACAGTAGGTAAAATATTGGTGCAGAGTTCTACATCTCTTGAAGAAATCTCAGAAAGGCAAGAAAAAGTAGCAAAAGCCCCCTCATTGCCCCTGCACCCCTTGCAGGTGTGTTTCTTCTGAAGCAAAGGATCTTTCTTTGACTTGGTTGTGCTAACTGGAAAACGCTACATGTTACTTAGTAGAATCCTGCTTCTTAGAATTAGTCTTGCTTTTATGATTTTAGGCATTGCTTAAATTTAGGTTAGGATTGTAAAGTAGCTTAAGAGTAGACCATTGCATAATAATAATGGGAAAGGTTAAATGGATCTTCAGAGATAAACAGTATCCTCAGTATGCAAGTCCTGGTATTGCTGTTGACTAATAGAGTTATCAACGTTGTGCTTTTGCTTTGGGTATTCCTGCTAATGAGTGCCCCCTTCACACTTCTCCAGCAATGTGGTCATGGTTAGATATTGAGTTCAAGAGCAATTCAACTTTTGGGGTTACGGTTTGAAAATCCATTCTCAGATATGTGTTTCACTTAGTCTCCAATCCATCAGCATTGGGTAAAATAGACATGACAATAGCCCACTGTGGCCTGCTTTGACCTGGGACCCACATGCACATGTGTGCAGGCGCTGCCAGATGATTGCTCTGGACCGTGTTGGCGGATAGCCTGGGCTGTGACTTTGGCAAATCTCCCAAGGTCACAGACCAGGCTAAGGCCCGCCCGACCAGGCCAAAGCAGGCTAGTGTGTTTGTTCTGCCGACCTGTCCCTGCTACAAGGCAGAGTCAGTGGATCAAGCCCACACTCACCCCAGCCCTGCCTAACAGCTAATGGGGGAGCCTGGAGGAATCCACTCACTCAGCCCAGCTGACCAGCCGATGGGGAGGCCTGGCGCCCTCCAAGCCCCCACCCCAATCAGCTATTCAGGGAAAGCGCACTTCTCCAGGATCCTCCTATTAGCTGTTTGGTGCGCTCATCCTGAGGGAAGTACCCGATGGCCTTTGAAAGTGCCAGGGAGCCGTCATGGGCTGCTGTCACTGCCGTGGGGCTGCCTCCTTGTCAGTTTCAAAGTTGTGGTGCCGCTTTCCCCTCTCCAGCTCCTCCTAGTTGGGAAGTGCTGGAGAAGTGGGGGAGCACTCTTTGAAATTGCCTGGAAGCTGGGCCGCTGCTGTGGGGCTGGGTCCCAGTCAGTTTCAGAGTTTGGATGCCTCATCCCCTCTCTCCAGCACTCCCTGCTGGGATGCGCTGGAGAGGGGGGAGTACCTGTGCAAAGTGACAGCCAGTCAGTTAGGGCCACTGCCACAGGGCCCCCTGGGCCTGACTGTCACTTTGCAAGTCTGGGCGCCACTTTCCCCCCGCCCATACAAAGTGACATCTAACCAGCCCATGGCAGTTGCCCAGGCCAGCTGGCTGTCATTTTGTACGGGCAAGAGGCACTGGAGAGCGGGGACTGGCCTTTCCCTAAGTGACAGGGAGCCCCTTCGGGGCTGATTTCCGGTCACTTGGGAAGTCAAGGCAGGCACTGGAAATGGGAGGTGCTGGAAGAGGGAAAGCGGCATCACGACTTTGAAATGGACAGGGAGGCAGCTCCGCAGCAGCGACAGCAACCCAAGACAGCTCCCTGCCATTTTCAAAGGGCAGCTGGCACTTCTCTCAGGAGCGCCACCCCCATCAGCTGTTTGGTGCAATGGGTGCACACACCAAACAACCAATGGGGGACCCCAGGAGCAATCCCCCATCAGTTGTTTGGGCAGCAGGTCTTCCCGGTCCCAATTCTACTGCGCTGGCATTGGCCCAGGAGTCTTGTCCCATGTGGACAGTTCCTCAAGCTGCCCCAGGGCATGGAGGGGCCTGTGCCAGCAGGCCCCATGCCTGGGTTAAGGGTTGAGGCCTGCATGTTTGAACAGCCCTCTCTGCCAACCCAAAGGAGTAGCAGTTGCAGTGGTTCGCCCCGGGGCAGGGTAGCACCCTGCACGTCTGTTTTTACCCATTGTGTAGGGTTTTTTTCCTATAAGCACTACAAGCTGTTGTTTTAAGAATTCTATTGTCTACTTACCAAGAATTTGATTCAGGTGGGGATTTATAGCAAGGTAAGTGGCGTTTGGAAATTTTGAATGCAATCCTGATCTCACTGTGATGTCAATGGGAATTTGGCCTTTGACTTCAATTAAGTCAGGATTTCACTCTCTCTTTATATTTTCCTGAGCTATATCTAGCATGTCATGGCAGGTGATGGTTCATGGGTGAAGGAGGACTCCTCTGGGTGAGAGAGAGAGTGAAAGTGGACGGGATGGAATGTTTGGCTGTGGGGAGAGTTAGGGATTAGGAGGTTGGGATTACTTATAATTGGGTGTATTGATTTTTATATTTATATATATATATTTGATTGTAAGATGCCTTGAGCTTGTTTGCTTAGGATAGAGTGGGATAGAAATCAAAATTAAGAATAGTAATATACTGTTTCTAGGAGAGAATTAATTGGACTGTTCTTTATTGTGTTTAAGAATTAATCTGATATTTGACCCAGGTTTTAAGGGTCTGGACCCATGGCCGTCTCACTTGGGAGCCATGTTGTGTATCAATGAGAAGAAGAATATTTTAGATCTTGTAGGAGTTCTCTAATGGTGATAGCATGTGGCATTCCACAGTTCCTACATGTTGTCAGCTGCCAAATGCCAAACTGCCTTACCAGAATGCAATCAGTGATCACTTCAAGCCATGAAGTGTATTTAATCTCTTCAGTGTCCTTAAATATACAGAGCATAGACAGACACCATATGCCACTAGTAAGTGCAGTTGGAAATAGAAAACATTTCAAGATTAAACTCAAAATGAAGATACGTCTTTTCCCAAACTGAAGTAGTAAAGAAATTGAAAGTGTCCTGTTACCCCACTGTGATTGGGGTAAAATGTAGTTAATAGTCTGCATTGTCCAGCTTCCATTTTAAACTCCAGTTTTCTGATGTTTGTTAAACTTTAAAATGTTGTATAATTGTTACACAAAAGGTGTTCTTCTCGCAGATTTCAGTTAAAAAGATTTTTTTTTAGAAACAAACAAACCAAGAACAACCTTTTTGGCAACCTGTAAGATAACATTTATTATTCTCTGAGCCACATTTTCTGTGGCTTATGGCTTTGAGTGTCTTTTCTTCGCCTATCTGCTAAGGTCTAAATTCAGGCTTCTGCGTTTCTCCAGCAACGTTTAACAATTAATGCATGGAAACAGTGTGTGTGCAATTTCATCCAGCTTTCAAGTGTAACTGACTATCCATTAAAATAGATTCTCTTCAAAAACTTCATTTTTAAATTCAGTTGTACTAATTCTTGCCAAATTTTCAGTGAGATTCATGTGAGATTCAGAAGTAAATGATTTTAAAAATAGATTCCTGTTAAGTTAGTGTAGACTTATTGTATAATCTTTCTACAATCGGTAAAGGGAAGACTAATTTTATCAGGAAATACTTATTACATTTATCTGATTTTAATACCAAAATAGTCTTGGACTATTCCTAAGCATACGTGGTTGACAGAAAGTGGAAGAACCTGACTTTCAAAGAAATGTATGCTCTAACCCTGTTCCTATTGAAGTCAAAAAGAGAGAACACAGTAGTAAGTTAATAACTTTAGTGGCACAGAATCTGATTCATAGTTTTTGTTCCATTAAATACGGGGAAATAATTATTTTGGAGCAACACTAATTTTTTAAGAACTCACAAGTTGCATCAATACTGTGTTGATGTGATTTTTTTTGCCTTGACGCTGTTGTATACATTTTTGTATGCTGAGGATGTGTTCTCTCAGTACCAATAAACCTGGAAACAAGAAAAGGTCATCTTACTGCAAAGTGAGGTCCTTTATAAATTTATTTCTAGGTACCTGAAAACTGTTTCTTTTAGTGTATCTAGCTGTTGATACATTTTATTTACCATATGGAAACATTTTCCATTGCTCAGACATAGTACACCTCAAGAGTAACTTACACTCCACTGTTCCTGCTCCATACTGTGGAGGTCAGGCTCCTGGGATTAATATGCTGATGTTTAATACAGAAGGGGTTCAATGACTGCTTGCTCTTCTGTACAAACTCTTCAAGGTAATTCATGTAAACTAATCTGACACAGATTTCTGTGCCATCCTGTAGATTAACAGAGGAAATGCTAAACTCTGTACCCAAGAAAATGTGTTTTAAAATCTAGACTAGAGAAGGAATAGACTATGGAAGTACCCAACTCCTTCATATATTGAAGTATTTCTAATTCCTTTTCTTTCTAATAATGTTGATATCAATGTTTATCAAAAACTGATTTACTGACTGGATAAGTGATGAGATCTTATAGATTTTAATAGATAAGTACCACAGTAATTCAGTATCTTTCATCCTAAAAAATAAGGAGAATTACTCAGCAGCATTGTGTGTAAAAAGTTTGTGATACCTTAATTTTAAGAGTGATGTACTAAAAAGTTGCTAACCGTAACCTCTATTGTGCCTATTTTCTCTTAGTATAGTTTAGTATTTCTATAGATAAACTAATTTGTGTTATAAACTTAACATTAGTTGTTATATACATTTTTAGTGTATTTTTGTTAGAGTGTTTTCCTTTAAAAGCTGAATCCTTTTACTATTTTAACTTTTCCAACTTTTTGTCCTTGTTTTGTCCCTATTGGTATGCTCTTGGGGTTTGCTCTCCATTTCTCCTGTGCAATATGGGAGAGAGCCTGTCTTTTCCTCTGTCTTCCCAGAATCAGGGCATCTGAATGCATGAATAGGTACCGATATTAATTTTTTTCCCTGTTGTGTATGTGCATGTGTATTGTATCTCAGGCTTTTTTTAGTATGCTGTAGAAATACTTAGCAGCAATTGTTAAAATTGTTGTTTCACACTGGCATAATGTCGGCAAATTTGTATGATGCTAACAGAGAAATTAAATATATTTGAAACGCATTATTTTCTTTTAACAAATTGTATGTGTTTTAAAAAGCTCTTCTGATAGTCAGTGTTTGTTTGATAATAGCATGGCATCTTTATTCTTTGTGAATATGATTTCTTTCTGTTTCTGTGGTAGGAAATATGCGTAGTGCATTTCACTTCTATACCATCACTTTTTATCTAGTTTAATAGTCACATTGTACACTTTGCTAGTTGCATGGTGAAAGTAGCTACCCAGACATGATTCTTTGGGAGAATTAGACATTCTACACTGAAAAGGTACATGGTAGCCAAAGTATAGGACAAAATATTCCATGGAATTTCTTCAGAAAGTCAGAGGCCTCCCTTGATGTAGACATATAGATGAGTGAAGCTCATACTGAAATGTTTTCAGCTCCAGCAGGATATTTAACTGTCTACAAATATTAAGTATGCAAATAATGAGGAAACCTTTTCGTCTGGAATAGGTTTGCATTTGTTTGGAGTGAGGCTGTGGTGTTACCTGAATTCAGCATATTGCTTTAAGTTATATACGAGGCTTCACAATAAAATTAAACAGATAGTGTTCTGTCAAAGCTATTGTGTTTCTAAGTAAGATGGCAGGTTATTTTTCAAACAGATATAACAAGAAGGAAAAGACACCCAAAAACTCCCAAGCATAGGGTTTATATTGGTGTGCATTCCTTTTCTTTTTTTAAGTCATAGTTGTTGCATTAAATATATTTGAGATAAGGGATTGAGGAAAGAACACCTGTATCAGAAATTATTTTTATTGAGATAGCTTTTATGTGCACTGAAATAGCTATACGAAACTATACAAAAAGCAGTGAAGCAAACCACTTACTCTAGGGTAATACCAATAGTAAATTATTTGAAGTCCATGTGTTGACTCCCAAGTAACTGGTTAGAGGATCACAGCCTATATAATTAAATAAATGCAGCCAAAGAGAGAGTTTTTGAAGCCAAAATAGCGAATTCTTGAAGTAGTATGGAAGAACCTGACTTTCAAAGAATGAAAATTGCTGATCTCGCTTATGATTCTTTAAATAGCTGTCAGTTCTTGTTAATTCTATTAAAAGGAGCAGATGAGTTCTGATTGTCGATTTGCGAAGTGCATTTGTAAAGCAATAGGAACTAAAGGAGCTTGTTTCTTGATGGAGTATCTGATATGATTTTTATGCAGTGTATCATATGGAGCTGACATGAAAATCTGGCCAGACTTAAGTAGACTAAGAACATAAGAAGTGCCATACTGGGTCAGACCAATGGTCCATCTAGCCCAGCATCCTGTCTCTGATAGTGGCCAATCACGGTGATTTGGGAGAAGCACCCAACAGGTCACAATGGGGGGGATCCATTCCCTGTTGTTTTCCCCCAGCTCCCATCATGTTCCCTGATCCTGTCTGGCTAATAGCTGCTAATGGATCTATCTTCCAGAAACTTGTCCAAACCTCTTTTAAACTCAGCTATAGTACTGGCCCTTACCACAGCCTCTGGCAGTAGATTCCACAACCCA
>QEPC01014617.1:753125-763399 GCA_003113815.1 Sphenodon punctatus
CCCAGGGATCGGGTCATACTTACCGGCGGCTGCGGGGACGCCGCGGCCGCTGGTGCTGGGGGGTGGACTCGCCTCTGAGTCTTTTTTTAAACAAAAATCCAGGCTGGGCAGGGTGGGTGGGGGGTGTCCCCCCTTCCACCCGCGCAGCCTGGGAGGGGGAGGGGGGAGGAATTAATTGTAGACTATTTATTTCATTGATTTCAATGGGGACACAGTGCCCCATTGAACTCAATGAAATAAATGCGGTACCGGTATACCGGATTTAATCCGGGAATCCGGTTTTTACAGAACCGGTAACCGGTAAATCCGGTAGCCGGTAATGGACCCGGGGTCCCACCTCTAGCATTTAGTACTTACCTGCTAGTAACTTCAGACATTCAAATAGCCTTGTACAGGTTTTAAGAGAACATGTGGGAGAGTGTACACAAGGAAATTTTACACTTATGTTTTAAATACAGAAAACTGTGTTAATATTTTACAAAACATTAATTTCATCAGTAATTCCACTGCTTCTTAAGAAAAGTACACTCTGTAACCAAGAGAATGCAACTGTTCCTGAACTACTGGTTTTAAAAATAGTTGATTGTATTGTAATATTCGTAGCCTGCATGTCTCTCAGTCAGTCACCTCAAACAATAAAATTGGTTCACTTACACATTTTTTTGCTGTGAAAGGAAACAAATCAGTTTTGCATAGTGTTCATAGCAAGTAAAATGTATCAGGTAACATAGTAACAACAACATGAAAACAGAATAGAGTGATGCAATATCATTTTAGTGCTAGGAAGAAGAGAGAACCGAGTACCATTTTCATTGTGTTATCTGAGGAAAAAAATACAGACTGCTGTTCAACTAACATTTGTCACACAGCAGTGGTTGCTATATTGTAGTATCTCCTATTTTACATATAGAAGGACACTGATTTACTCTTGAGAACTTGCGACTGTTCTAATGCATCTGTTGTAGGCATAGTAGGCACTGATATTTTATTTTTTATAAAACGATTGCCTAACTTGTCATCTTTTTTGCTTTTACAGGCTGTCCACACAGGGATGAGGGCATACATTTATAATAAGAGTTCTGTTATTGGCTCTCAGGCAGAGCATTCAGGGATGCGCACATACTACTTTAGTGCAGATACCCAAGAGGATATGAATGGCTGGATCCGGGCCATGAATCAGGCTGCCCTTATGCAAACACATTCATCACTGAAGAGGCAAGTTCAGCATTTTGCCAACTTTATAGCTAAAGTGCTTTCCTCTTGAAAATCACAGTGACAAGTTGAAATGCCTTTTGATTTTTAGAAACATTTAACAATTTAATTCTTTGAGTGGCAACTATATGTGAGAATTGCTCTGGTTTTAGAGAAATACGTCTTTGTTTGATTTAGTGTTTGCCACTAATGAGCTAACAGGATGGGGAGCATAGTGTAACAAGCCAAGCTCTATTCATTGCTCATAGTTATTCCGACATCAGTAGCATTACTGGTATACAAGGAGTGTCCCTGGAATGAAGGAGAGTTCCACTCCACCCCATATTTTGGCAAATAAGAAAGAATAAAATTGAGAATGGGGTGGTATTTTAAAATTTCTTTAGAAGGGTTTATAAAGAGCCTTAAAGCAGTAATGTGACTGCTTTTCCATGGTATTAATAGGTATCAGGGGTGGAACTCTGGGGGGAAAAAATCAGTTTCGGTTACTTTTGATTTCAGTTCTCATGTATTTCGGTTCTCATATCGCTGTCAGTTGTATTGGATGTTTTGCATTGATTTTTGTATTGGATTTTTAACTTTGCGGTTTTCCTATTGAAGTCAATGGGGACAAACCGCAGTGTTAAAAATCTGATACAAAAATCAGTGCAAAAGATCCGATACAATTGATACCTAAAAAGAACCAAAATTTCAGATTAATCCAAAATAGTCGTTATCGGGTACTTTTGGTTCTTTCCAAAACTTGAACGTTCCATCCCTAATAGGTATGCAATATAGAGACAATAAATCACCCAAGCCCAGGAAGAGTTAATGGCAACCCTTAAATTCAGAGATATAGAGCTAAGCACACACAGCTGAGGGATCTATACTTTCTGTGGTTGCTGTTGGTCCAGTTCACTAGCTGTAAAAACTGTGTGAGGGTCTTTTATTGTTAAATCTTTTCAGTTACATGCTGTCGAACAAATGACTATTGAAGAGACAGGAAAATATCCTCTGGTCCACTGTAGCTTTCCCTTTCTAACTTTAGGAGGTGAAAATTGCTATGTGACTTTATCCTCACCTCTTCCCTTCTGTTGTTCCCAGTTTTGTAAAACTGATTTGAATACTGCTTGCCTTTGTTTTGACGTTGTCAGTGTGCCCTTCTTTCCAAACACTTTATGACTAACCCTGTTTATAACTCCTGCCTATAACCCCTGGCTTCTGAGGATTAAAATTTCACCGTGTGGTTTCCCAGAACCGCTGAACTAGTGATTGTTTTTTGCAGGGTGGGCCTTAGAATTTGTGGGGGCCAGGGCAAAAATAAAATGTGGGGACCCCATGACCTCCTCCAAAACCCCACCTCTTTAACAATTGGCAGTCTGGTGTTTTCACACACAGAGATGTGCATACATAGGCTTTCCCATGCACACTCGCTCGCGCTCTCTCTCTCGCTGTCTCTCCCTCTCACACACACACACACACACCTGTCTCTGGCAGGGGGGATTCAGGGATCAGTGATTTACTAAAAGTGAGAGGAGGAGATGCCCCTCAGAAAGCAGCCACCCTGGGAACCAAGAATCGTGGTCAGGGAGAGGACCTCATACCCAGGGTCTCAGAAGCATTGGACGTGAGACTACCAGGGCTGGCCTCCCTGCAGGGACCCCTCCGACAATGGAGCCCATATCATGGCCCCTACTGGCCCTTGCTTAAGGCCAGACCTGGCTTTTGGTAAATCTATAATACAGAAATCAAAGATAAACTTCAGATCCTAGCGTTTTCCAGAGAGCACTTGTCTTAAGTAATTAACAGTTGCCATACCTTGTAATCTTGAACTGTTATTAATTTTGTCGTGGTGTAAAGGTAGCATCAGTTTTAAAAAATAGACTAACTGGTAGTTCTTCTTCAGTGGCCTCTATACAGTTGCATACTTGCACATAAAGGCTTCATTGAACCAGGAACTGTTGTTATGATCACTAGCTGCAATCCCAAACTGCATGCATGAGGACCCCGCACATGTACTGCGTGAATCCGCATGGTTTGCATGCAGCACAGTGAAATTGTAATGGAGGTGCATGCGGTTTGCACGCATATGTGTGTGCGTACCACACGTGTGCAGGGTATGGGATCAACCCGTGTCTGCAACCCCTCCTTCTGGGTTGCATGTGTGCCTCTCCAGAGCGCATGCGTGGCAGTGATTCTATAGTTCCCTTACAATTACCAGGTAGCCAGGATCAGGAGCTACTCTCTCTGGCCTTGATGTATATGAGAGGCCTTTTAGTAAGAGAAGTTCCTTCTTGTTATATTTAGTAGTTTGTGTAAGAACCCAGGCTCAGACTGGCACTCTGGAGGCCCTGGCCTCAGAGGCTGACTGCTGCACCACTGGCTCCTATTGGCCAGGCCCCAGTATTGGCCGTAAGACCTCCCTCAGTACTGGACAGGCCATATCCCTTCTCATCTTGGCTCCACATCCACAGCTTCCTGGTTGGCTGCTGGCCTGTATATAAGGAGGCTGGGCAGATCATCAATCACTTTCTGGTTGCTGTTGTGCCTTCCTGTGTCATCTTTTGTGTCTCTTCCTCATGTTTCCACACACCTTGAACCGGCTCTGCACTCCCTGAACATAGTGGGGGCAATCCAATGGCCCACATATGCCGACCCCCACCTGCGGCACACAGCCAGAACGCCCACACTCAGGTGCACATGCGTGCCATGTGGGACAAAACCGTGTGGTGATGCGACCCCCTGAGCCCACACACACACACCACAGCCAGGGAGGGGTTGCGCCTTTGCCCCGCACAGCTGTGCTGCGCGCGCAACACTCACTTGCACATAAGTGCAGGCATTCTAGCCTGAGAACTGTATGCACAGGCCACTGGATTGCCTCCTGTGTGACCTTTGGGCCAGCTAAAGGCTGGCTCGTCTGACCTTCTGTTCTGGAACCCAGTCCTTCAGACCCTGCCTGTGAGCTTGGCTGGCTGCCTCAAGTGAGGCTTGGCATCTGCTTCTGTGGGGGCCCAACATCTGTAGGATGCGCCCCTTACTCAACTGCCTCATTTGTCTTGCTTCATCTCATCAGTCCAGTCTCATCTCGTCAGTCCAGTCCTACCTCATCCTGTCCTGTCTATGCCTACCCCTTTGTCCATATGCCAGTGCCCACAGTGACCCCAGGAGTCTTCAGACTCTGATCCTGCATCAACTCTCCAGAATCTGATCCTGCACCAACGTACCCAACATCGATCCTCTGCAACTCTTTGTGCCCCCAACTTGTGGTCCCTGAAGTTTTTATTATTAGTGTGTAGTATTAGATGATCGTGGTTGATTTTGTATATATAAAAGACTTGCCATATTAATTAGGTAGGGTTCAACAATAGTTTGATCTACCCCACTTAATTTTTGGTCACTGACCATCATGGCTGATACTTGATATGTCTCATAGAGGACCACGCTGTAGAGACTTACCATGTATGATAGGGCTTCACTTGCTGGACTCAAGAAGAAAGGAGACGCAGACTTCAGAGTGTCCTGTAGAAGAGATCACAGAACTCTTTTAAGTCTACCTCCTTCACAAAGTAATTTACAGAATGGCAGTTTAGATAATCGTATTAAATGACTACTTGTTAATGGCTTTTCATTACATAACTAGATAAGAGGGTTTTATCTTCTTAGTTGGAACATTGCAGGGTTAAAAAAATTAAGTAGTTGATTCTTCCTGTATAACTTTTATTTATAAGTTTCAAATATTACTTTTCAAATTAATTTATTAAGATATAGCCAAAAGGCCAAAGCCAGACAAATACATAAATATGTCCACTAAGAAGCGAAAACAACATGCACTTACATTTGAACTGGTTGAAAACCCAAAGATAATTTGCTTTAAATAAAAATAATGATTTATCAATAAGAGAAGAACACTTCATAATATACATTGAACAAGAATTAACATCTCAGTTAAAACCCAAAGTGGGCTGGCTTAACATCTAGTTCCCAAAAAACAGGATTCAGATTTTAGGAAGTCCAATCCAATAGAAATTAAGAAATTGAGCAACAGAAGTCGCTTTATTATATTTATTAAGCAACAATCATCTCATATAAGACCCAGGGTAGGCTTGTTGTTTAAGCCTCCAATGAAATGGCTAATTATTTGAAACCAATTAATGAGATGTCATGACTCAAAAGCTTACAACCTTAATCAGAGGCAGATAAAGGTTTAAATTCCAGAAATCTCTGTCTGTATTCAAAAACCCCTATTAGGAACTTAATCACCTGGGAGGAAACCTCAGATTCGTGGTCTCTTAGCGCCATTTCCAAGAGAAAGCAATCAGTTCTTCCTGGGAAACTAGTCATTGGTGCCCCCAAGTAACGGTCCCTCAAGGCATCATATAATTTGCAGCGAAACAAAATGTGATCCGTCGTTTCCACCTCCTGCATGTCAAAACGACACAGTCTGTACTCAAAAGGAATTCCCGCAAATCTGCCTTCCAGTACTTTTGCAGGGAGGGCATTCATTCTGGCTGCCAGGAAAAGCCTCTTCCCTTTTAAAGAGTATTCCTCTAAATGGTATCTTGCCAGAACCCTTTATTTTGGAGTCAAGGGGAGATAGCCACTCATATGCGAGGAGTTTCTGATAGATGCAGTTTCAGACTGAGTGTCCACATCAGACCATCTAGTCAGAATTTCAGCTCTTACTACCAAAGGCTCCCTTCCTAAAATATAGGTCAAAGAGAAGCCCATTCTAGACAGGTGAGCCTCAATACTCGTGACGCAATTGTCGTCAGAATCAACAGATGCCTGGCAACCAAAAGACCCTCACTCATGCTCTGATGTGAGGCCGCCTTTGGGAGTTTGCCTGTTACTGGAAGAAGACCTTGAAAAAGTATGTACCACCTGTGGCCAACAGCATTACCAGTTCCAGGCTCTTCCTTTTTGTCTCATGTCCTCCCGTCGAGTATTCACCAAGATCCTGGTGGTCCTTGTAGCCCTCCTCAGGGAGCAAGGAATCCATATATACCCATTTCTTGATGATATTTTTATTGGTCGTCATGGCAAGCACAGGGTGTGGAGGATGTATTGCACACAGTAAAGTGCCTGGAGGAGCATAGCTTCCTGATAAATGAGGGAAAGAGTTCCTTGGCTCCAGCTCAAGTTCTCCAGCACCTTGGAGTGGTAATGGACACTTGGTCGAACAGAATTTTTCTCTCTCCAGAAAGGTCTACCAAGATGGTAAACATGCTGCAATGCCTGAGGGAGGGAGGCAGATTTGGAAGTGATGTTCCTCACTCAAGTGCTGGGAGGTATAGTATCGTCCATATATACAGTCCAGTGGGCACATCAGCAGCAGCAGCCTTTTCATCACTTTCTAACACCATTTCAGGAGGACATCATGACACAATCTCCTCACAGGATACCCAGTGCCTTAAGGTCTAATTTCTGCCTTTGATAAGTAGTGCCATATTGGGTCTGACCAGTGGCCCATTAAACCCAGCACCTATCTCTGACAGTGGCCAATATCAGTCGCTTGGAAGTATCCAGCAGGTCACAGTGGGGCGATCCATTCCCTGTTGTTCACTCTCAGCTCCTGGCAGTAAAAAGTTACATTCTCCAAACCTATCTTCCAGAAACGTATCCAACCCTTTCTTAAACCCAGCTATACTACTGTCCTGACTACATCGTCTGGTAACAAATTCCACAACTTAATTATGCGTTGAGTAAAAAAAATACTTTTGTTTTAAATCTGCTACCTGTTAGTTTCATGGAGTGTCCTGTAGTTCCAATACTATTTGAGAGGATAAATAACCATTCCATATTAACTTGTTCCACACCACTCATCATTTTTATAAACTTCTATCATATCCCCTCTGTCATCTCTTCTCCAAGCTGAAGAGCCCCAACCTATCCAGCCTCTCTTCATAACGAAGCTGTTCATTTTTTTTGCCCTTCTCTGCACCTTTTCTATTTCTAGTATATCTTCTTTGAGATGAGGTGACCAGAACTGCATACAATACCCAAGGTGCAGTCACACCATATATTTGTATAGTGGCATTATGATATTTTCAGTTTATTCTCTATCGCTTTACAAGTAATTCCTAACGTTCTGTTTGCTTTTTTGACCACTGCCGTGCACTGAGATGAGGATTTCAATTTATTGTCCATGACTCCAAGGTCTTTCTCCTGAGTGGTAACTCCTAATTTAAAACCCAGCATTGTGTACATAAAGTTTGGATTGTTTTCCCTGTGTACATCACTTTTCACTTGTCAACATTAAATTTCATCTGTCATTTAGTTGCTCATTCACCAGGTGTTGCAAGATCCCCCTGCAATTCTTCACAGTCCACTTGTGTTTTAACTACCTTGAATAACTTGGTGTTGTCTGCAAATTTGATCATCTCACTCCTTACTCCCCTTTCTAGATCATTAATGTAGATATTAAACAACACTGGTCCCTGTACAGATCCCAGGGGCACTCCACTATATACTTCTCTCCATTGTGAAAACTGACCATTTAGTCCTACTCTTTTTCCTGTCCTTTAACCAGTTACCAATCCACAATACGACACTGCCTCCTATCCTGTGATTTTTTAATTTCCTCAAGAATTTCACATGTATCGACCAGCTCCCCCTTAGCCACATGGTTATTCACACCCTCAAAAAATTCCAAAAGATTAGTGAGACACAACTTCCCTTTGCTAAATTTATGTTGACTTTTCTCCATTAAGCCATGTTTATCAATGTAATTCTGTAATCAGTGTAATTATCCCAGTAATTCTGTTTTTAATAATAGTTTTCACCATTTTGACAAGCACAGACATCAAACCAGTCTGTAGTTTTCAGGATCGCCTCTGGAGCCCTTTTTAAATATTGGTGGTACATTCACTACTCTCCAGTCCTCTGGTACAGTGGCAGATTTTAATCATAGGTTACAAATTACCAGTAGTAGGTCTGTAATTTCATATCTGAGTTCCTTCAATTTCATATTTGAGTATACACTCTCGGGTGTATATCATCTGGTCCCAGTGATTTGTTACTATTTAGTTTGTCAGTTTGCTCTAGAACCCCTTCCAGGTTGATCTGTGACAGCTCTTCCAATACATCACCTACAAAGAACAGTTCGGGCATGGGTCTCTCCCCAACACCACCTACAGTGAAGACTGAAGAAAATAATTCATTCAACTTCTCTGCAATGGCCTTATCCTCATTGAGTGCCCCTTTTACCCCCTGGTCATCTAATGGTTCAGCTGACTCTAGCAGCCGTCTTGCTTCTGATGTACTTCATAAAGTTTTATTATTAGTTTTTGCCGCTTTAACGAGTCTTTTCTCAAATTCTCTCTTGAGTCCTGCCTAATGTTTTACATTTAATTTGCCAGTGCTTATGCACTTTTCTATTTTCCTCGTTAAAACTAGCTTTCCATTTGTTAAAGAATGCCCTTTTGACTCTAATAACCTCCTTCACCTCACCATTTAGTCCCAGGCGTTTAGTCCCACCATTTAGTTGTCATGCGTTTGGTACCCTTGAAACTTTTTTTAATCTGTGGAATACATTTAGTTTGGGCTTCCAATATGGTGTTTTAAAGTAGTCTTCATGCCTTTTGCAGAGGTTTAATCCTCTCCACTGCTCTTTGTAGTTTTCTTCTAACTAGCTCCCTCATTTTAGCATAGCCCTCCCTTTTTAAAGTTAAATATTACTGTGTTACTTTGATTTACCATTCTCCCTCCAGTAATTATATCATATTTGATTATTTTATTATCACTATTACCAAGTGGCTCTGCCACCATTACCCGTTGCACCAGATCCTGTGCTCCACTTAGGACTAGATCCAAAGTAGCTCCTCCTCTCACTGGTTCCAGGACCAGCTGCTCCTAGAAGCAGTCATTTATGGCATCTAGAAACTACTTCCATATCACGCCCAGATGAGACATTCACCCAGTCAATATAAGGATAATTGAAATCACCCATTATTTCATGTTACCGACTTTAGTAGCCTGTTTAATTTCTGCTAGCATTTCATAGTCAGTCTCACCATCTGGTCAAGGGGACAATACACTTCTCACTTCTCTCGGGGGATCCTCCTGGCCGTCCAGTCTAGACAGTAGGGTGGATCCCTCCGGGAGCCAGTAGGAGGCAGACCTCCAACTTTGCGGAGCCTATTAGAAGGGATCTACCCTCAGCTCCCCAGTTGGTTGTCTGCCTTGGGGCAGTACGGAGCGCAGGCAAGGGCGCTGGAACTCAGCGCAAAGGTTTGGGTTTTTTTGCTTTTCTTCTCGGCGTTATGGGGGCGGCCCGGTGCCAGGGGGAGAGCAATTCTCCGCCCTGTTCACCTGCCCGGCTACTGCGGGCATGCGGCTTTCAACTAGGGATCCCCTCCCTCTCCGTCGGAACAGGGATTCCAGGGGCCATCGGCGCAGCAGTTTCCCCCATCGGGACCTGGCTGCCGCCGCACCACCCTCAGTTCCTCCCTGCCTCCTGGAGGGGTCGGGGGGCAACAACAAAGGCATGCGGGGCTGCCCAGTGCGGCGGCTTCCCCCTTCGGGACCGCTCGCCCCCCTGCCGCAAGGGGAGCCGACATACAGAGGCGGCTCCGCGGCTAGTACCTGGCTGCCGGGGAGTGGATTCTCCTGGTCCCCGGCGGGCACGCCGCTGCGAGCTCCCTCCTGGTCCCAGAGCCTCGCTAATCGGGAGTTAGGCACACGCTCCTTGGCAGGTGCGCCGTGTTTCCGGCGGCGGAGCGCGTTTTTTTTTTGCCCACCAGCCACACCGGAGCGAGTAGGGCTAGCAGTTCCTGCCACGCTCAGTGCTAGGCGGAACTCCGGCATCTGCGGCGTGCCCTTGCCAGGCCAGGGATTGCGGGCGCTTCCCGGTGTTCGCGTTGGGACCCCCTACAGCAGACCGGGATTCGGGGGCACCTGGCACAGGCCAAGGGGTCTCTGCTTGGTGTCGGAGTCTCTTCCTCCCCGATGGTGCCCTTCCAGGATGCCTGCAAAAAGGAGAGCTACAGCGGCGGAGGCAGGGGCCTCGGCGGAGCAGCCCCTGAACGTGAGTGCAGCGCAGCCCCCTCCAGTGGGTTCTCTAGCAGGCGGCTCAGCCCCCCCCC
>QEPC01014617.1:767295-788354 GCA_003113815.1 Sphenodon punctatus
TATAACCCCCAGAGAAAGGGATTAAAGGCTTCCAAATCCTTGATCGCTAAATGGATGACCCTGGCCATTTCCGAGGCCTATAAGGCTGAGGGTAGGCTTCCCCCATCGGGGCTCTTTGCCCATTCTCTGAGGGGCGCTGCCACTTCTCAAGCGTTTAGAAACGCAGCCTCTTATGGGGCAATTTGTAGAGCAGCGACGTGGTCGTCCATTCACTCCTTTACCTCCCATTATAAGATCCCCTTGCAGGATTCTGCGGATGAAAGCTTTTGGGAGGCAGGTTCTGCAGGCGGTCCTCTAGGGCGGACTCTCGTTCGCCTGAGGGGGGGACCTCCACCACCTATTTTGCCCTCCCTTCAATAAGTTAGTTTTCCCTCCCTTGTGTGGGGCTACGGTACTGCTTTGGTACGTCCCTACAGTCCAGACTGGACGGCCAGGAGGATCCCCCGGGAGAAAGGAAAATTGGGTACTTACCGCTGAATTTTCCTTCTGCGGGGGATCCTCCTGGCCGGCCAGTCCCCACCCGGAGTGAGGTCAACTCTGTGGTGATACAAGGGGAGGAGCCTCTTGTTCCCAGCCGTAAGAGGGTTTCTTGACGGCTTTACTCAGGCTCAGTTACGTTGGGGAGGAGAGTTAGTTCTCCCGGGGAGCAGGTTCAGTCTGAGTAGTTCAAAAAGGGTTTTGTTTTTTAGAGGATATGGGGGGTTTAATTCTCCAGGTCAGCTTTCCAGACTGGGGAGCTGAGGGTAGATCCCTTCTAATAGGCTCCGCAAAGTTGGAGGTCTGCCTCCTACTGGCTCCCGGCGGGATCCACCCTACTGTCTAGACTGGCCGGCCAGGAGGATCCCCTGCAGAAGGAAAATTCAGCGGTAAGTACCCAATTTTCCTTTCTATACACTTCCCTGTTACACATGGAATTTCTATCCGTAGAATTTCCAGAGTACAGTTCCCTTCCTGTAAAATTTTAATCCTATTTGACTCAATGTTGTCTTTAACATATAGAGCCACACCACCAGCAAGTAGATCTACCTTGTCATTTCAATATATTTTGTACCCCGATATTAGTGTCCCATTGGTTTTCCTCATTCTACCAGGTCTCTGTGATGCCTATTATGGGTAATTTTAGACATGACGGGCCCGCAGGCCTGCCATGCTCAATCATGGACCGGGATCCATTTGGGATCCTGGTCAGGAATCAGTCCAGCTATCCTTCAGACGTACCGGTCTGATTCCTAGCGAGGATCAGGGAGGGGGCAGGGCTGCGTGGCACGATGTGCAGTCCCACAGCCCCCCGCGCTCCCCCAGCCACCTGCCCGCTGGAAGACGGACAGACGCAGCGGCCAATTCGACCGCTGCGCCCGATCCCGTCCCGTGGTCGGGACCACAATCCGGGCGGGCTGAAGGTAACAAACGTTACTTTCGGCCAATCCTGGATCGTGGCGACCATGACCACGGTTGGGGCCCAATCCCACCATGATTCTGGACCTCCGGGCGGCCGGAGGTCCAGAATCGTGGTCATTGTGATTCCCGCTGGAGATTCACTGGGGTGAATATCTGGTGGAACTCACAACAGACATTACGGGAATCAAGACCACCACAGGGGATTAACTGTGGTTGACCGTGATCTCATAACGTCTGAAATTACCCTATGTCTAGCTCTTCATTTAGTGCCATACACTCTAATTCTCCCATCTTACTTTTAGACTTCTAGCATTTGCATATAGACACATAAATGTATTATTTTTATTTTTATTTGTAGTTTGCTCATTATAAGTAACAGTTTCAGGTATTTAGGAATCATTTATACTTGTCTGTTCTGCACTAATTTCCACCTGTGTTCCCTCAGCTTCTTTCCTATCCTCTACATTAGAATACTCTAATTTCCCTGAATTAACAGCATCCTTGGAGATGCCTCTGTCTGAACCATGCACTCCTTAGCACCTGTTGGCTTTCCCCCAGATTCCAGTTTTAAAACTACTCTAACTCCTTGCTAATTTTTGGTGCCAGCAGCTGGGTTCCGTTCTGGTTAAGGTGAAGCCCATCCCGTTGGTATAAGCTCCCCCTTCCCCAAAAGGTTCTTCAGTGCCTAACAAATCTAAAGCCCTCCTTCCTGCACCATCATCTCATCCACACATTGAGGTTGCAGAGCTCAGCCTGCTTCTAGGGTCCTGCATGTGGAACCGGAAGCATTTCTGAGAATGCTACCCTGGACGTTCTGGACTTCAGTCTCCTACCTAGAAGCCTAAATTTAGCCTCTAGAACTGCCCTCCTATATCTTCCTACATCAGGGGTGGGGAACCTTTTCTGTCCTGGGGGCCACATTGAATTGTTAGTACAAGTTCAGAGGGCCACATAGAGGTTGGGGGTGGGGGTAATTAGCGGGTTTATTCAAGAAAAAGAGGGCCCATATCATGGATCTGTGCTGTGGATCTGTCCCCTACCTTTGTGTGCATGCCCTCCTCTCTGCTCCATTATCATGAGCTCAGATTTTCAGTGCTTGGGGGTAAAGAATTGATCTAGGAGCTAGATCCAAGCATTGGAAAGAGGACACATAAAAACTTGCCAAGGGCTGCATTTGGCCCCCGGGCCTGAGGTTCCCCACCCCTGTCCTACATCATAGGTACCCAGATGTATCACGACAGCCGGCTCGTCCCCAGCGCTCTCTAAAATTTTGTCTTAGTGGCGCATGAGGTACGCAACCTTCAGACCAGGCAGGCAATTTACAGTGTGGTCCTCGTGACCACCAGCTATTTTCAATTCTAATAATCAAATAATCAACTACCATGGCCATCTTATTCCCACCCCACGGAAGACCTATCCTCAGTGTGAGAGGATAACACATCTTCTGTAAGGCAGATCTCAGCCACGGGATCACTTCCTACCATCCCAGTCTGATGCTCTTCTTCCTGGAGGCCTCTGGTAGCATAGAGGCTGCCAGAGTGGAGGTGAGACTACTCCACTATGTCCCTGAAGGACTTCTCTATATACCTCTCTGTCTGCCTCAGCTCCTCCAACTCTGCCACTCGAGCCTCCAGAGACCACACACATCCTCTTACAACTAGGAGCTCTTTGTACCGAGTGCACATGTATGATCTCTCCCCAACAGGAAGATAATCATACATGTTGCACTCAGTGCAAAAGACTGGATAGCCCCCGTCCTGCTGTGGGACTGCTGTCTGCATCGCTCTCTCGCTCTCTCTTTTTTATAAAGCATGGAACGCTTCAACCTAGTTTTGTACCTAGTTAAGACAGGAAAGAGCTAATCTTCCTGAACTGCTAAACACTGGGGCCTTTTAGGTTAGGGATTTAGTTAACAGGGATTTAATCTTTTGGGTTTGGGATTTAGGTAAAGAATTTAGTCAACTGGGGTCAAATGTTACTGTCTTACTTTGGGACTAACTACCACAGCACTTTTCAAGGGACAGCCAGTGGCGGTTGTAGCGTGTGGGCACCTGGGGCAGTGCCCTGCCCCCGCTCTCCCCCGTCCACCTGGTGCCACACTGACAGAGCGCTCACTGACTGAGCACTCTGTCTCTGCTGCCAGCGGCACATCGGAATGCCACGCTGCTCTGACTGCTGCAGTCAGAGCAGCGTGGCGCTCCGATGTCAAATTCACTCAGCCGCTGACGAGGCAGAGAGCGCTCAGTCAGTGAGACCTCTAGCGCCTCTGCCTGGACTCCTTCTGGGACTCCAGAGTCTGGAGTCCCAGAAGGGACAAACTTAGGCTGAACGCGAGCCAGGTTGCTCAGCGTTCAGTCCAAGTGCGCTGCTAGGAAAATGAAATTTCCCTGGTGGCAGCTTTGCATTGAGCCCTATGGTCTCAATGCAAAGCCTCACGTGGGGTTCGGTGGAGGCGCTCTGGCAGCGAGATGGACTGCAGCGCGCATTCTTGAACTGACTCAGCATGCGCGTGACAGCCCATCTCGCTGCCGAGCACCTCCATTGAACTGCCTGCCTGCCTGCCTGCCTGGAGTGGTGCCATGCCAGTCCCCGACGGTGAGTAAACGCGCTGGGGGGGTCGGGGAGCAGAGAGGCACTGCTCCCCGAGTTCCCCCTGCCACTCACCCCCCTTCCCCAGTGGCACTAGGGAAGGGGGGGTAAGCGGCGGGGGGGACTCGGGGAGTAGAGGCTGGGGGCCTGGGATGGAAGGGGGGGAGGGTGTGGGGGGGGGGGGGGGGGGGGGGGGGGGGGGGGGGGGGGGGGGGGGGGGGGGGGGGGGGGGGGGGGGGGGGGGGGGGGGGGGGGGGGGGGGGGGGGGGGTGTCTCTTATACACATCTAGATGTGTATAAGAGACAGCATGTAGACTGTGTTTTCTTCCATCCGATGTTAACCCTGGGAACTCCTTGCTGCTGGGTTATGCCATGCCACTGGCCTGCCATCCCCCTGGCTCCGCCTACCATCCCCCTGGCTCCACCCTTAGGCCCGCCGGCCTTACTGCCCCAATGCCCCTCCAACATCAAAACACACCAGCCGCCCCTGGTGACAGCTGAACACTTTAGGCTACTCAGCCAAAGTTATGTCCACGCTTTTGTCATCTAGAAGAGCTTGACTAACAGAGTTTACACTTGGGATGGTTTCATGGCCTGGAACAAGGAAACTAGTTGGGATGCTGGACAGGCAGAAGTTAAGGATGTTCACCAATTTCTGAAGGATGGCTTGGATCGAGGTCTCAAGGCCAGTACTCTAAAGAGACAAGTAGCTGCTTTATCTAGTGTAATCTGCTGCATGGGTCAGTCACCTCTGGTCACGCATCTTCACATTAAGAAATTCTCTGTAGGCGGTCTCTCTGACTTCACCTCTGGTGTACCACCGCTTTCACTCTTGAGTCTAAACCTCGTTCAAGCTTTAACTAAGCCACCATTTGAACCTTTGGATCAGATCTTGTTATATTTTTTGTCATTAAAAACTGTGGTTTTGGTGACAGTTCCCTGAGCAAGATGGTTATCTGAGTCGGGGGCTCTTTCTTAAGATCCAGAACTCAGCACTTTTCATAATAACTAAGTAGTCTTGAGAACAGACCATATTTCAACCCAAAAGTGCATTCATCTTTCCATAGGGAGTGGGATCTTTCATTATCTTCTTTTTGTCCGAACCCTGTAAACCCAAAAGAAAAATTATGACACACATTGGATGTGAGAAGGCCCCTCAAAACTTATCTGTTTAGTAGTGATGGGAATTTTGGTTTTGGATAAAACCGAAAGTACCCAAAAATGGCCATTTCGGATTAATCCGAAATTTCAGTTCTTTTTCGGTTTCGGTATTATCGAGTCTTTTGCATTGATTTTTGTACCGTATTTTTTACATTGCAGTTTGTCCCCCATTGAAAAAACACAATGTTAAAAATCCGGTACAAAAATCAATGCAAAAGATCCGATAGTACCGAAACCGAAAAAGAACCAAAATACATGAGAACCAAAACCGAAATTTTGCCCAGAGTCCCGTTCTCAGTTTAGGATAGGGGTCCTTTAGATTAGATTCTTCCCATTTTTGTAGCAGTTGGTTGTGGAAAAAGGAGGAAGGAGGTGTCCAAAGGTACTTTGGCCAAATGGCTTATGTCTCGCAAAAAAGAAGCCTATAGGGCTGCTGAGGTTCCTCTTCCAGGAGGGATATCCGTGCATTCAGTCATAGAGATCACTACTAACACTGCTCTGTTGGGTAGGGCTCAAAGAGAAGAAATTTGTAGGGCAGCAATGTGGGCTTCCTTACATTCCTTTGCTCGCCACTACAGGCTTCACGCTCTGGAACTGGCTGAGGCAGCTTTTGGGCATCAGGTGCTTCAGAAGGTGATTCAGTAAAGTTATTTACTCACCTTGGAATGGAGTGAGGTAGCTCTGTTTGTTTTCTTGGACTGGAGGGAATCCATCACTCTCCTAGGGAAGGCACTGCTTGGGGAACTTCCCTTCAGTCTAGAATAGCTGTCCAAAGAAAGACAGAATAGGGGAAATTTGGTTTCTTACTACAAATTTCCTTTCTTGTCTTTTTCTAGTTGGCCATTCTACCCTGCCCTGTTCAGATTCCAATGAGTTAGAATTTCAGATGTTTACATTTATTAAGGGGTTTGGCTTGGGAGGGGACTGCTTTTTATTTTCTCCCTTACTGTTTCTGGTTCATTGTTCTTCTTGATTTGTTTTGAGTTGTTTGTATGTTTCAAGCTGGTAGGGTTTTTTATAGAGGCTTTAACTGTGGCAGTCTTGAACTGGGGAATGTGGAGAGTTCACCCTTCACAAGTAGGGCCTGCCAGTCATATTTCTGGGTTCTGCCTGCTGCTCCAAGTGAAGGGCAAAACCATTTAGTCTAATGGCCACCTGGAGAAAGACAAGAAAGGAAATTCATAGTAAGAAACCAAATTTCCCTTTATTGAAGGTAAAAATATCTGGGATACTGTCAGTATTTTCTGTATACTTTACAATAAGTAAGTATATATTTCTAACCAAGTGCAGCTTAATATAAAAGAGAGTTTCCTGCTTTCTTGATACTGATTATAAGAAAGCACCTTTGTATAATTGGGGAAGGCAAGGGAACTTCACTCTGTTTTGCCTACAAACTCTTATGCATCCACGTGGTAATTCAGGTTTATTACACGCTAGAGAGACTGTGTTTTGTGGGCTTCCACCCCTGATAAAAAATTTAGCAGAATGTCACTGAATTTTAAACAAGTCACAATAAAGTTTTTTTTCACTTGTAAAACATTTTTTTTCTTTGCAGAGAAACAGAAAAAGTGGATCAGCAAGCCGTTCCCCAAGCAAACCATGTGGCTGTCCGCAAAGAATATACAAAGGTGCATACTGCTGATTTAAAAGAAAGTTATCCAAAAGCAACTGAGAACTTTGGATATGATAAGCGTGAAGATAGGAGAAAAGAAAGAGAAGGTGAGGAGTGTTATGACTTGAGAAAGGACACTCTGGAAACAAAGAAGGAAAAATCTAAGCATCCGTTAACATCAGCAGAAATTGATTTATTGATTCCAGAATTAACAAGTGTATTCCGGTCCCAAGTAGCTCAGCCTCAGCCAGTTGAGAAGAATGGAACACTTCCTAGCTCATTAAACACAAGTGCTGGCCCAGTGGAGCTGAATGGTACCAGTGTATATAAAAGAGGATTTGTTCCCAGAACAAATCCAGATAAACAGTCACAAAGGAAAACCAACATGGCTCAAGTGGAGCACTGGGTACAAGTCCAAAAAGGAGACACGAAAAGGTTAGTAATAGGCCAGTCTTTAAAGTTGTTAATTGCATTGTTTTTAAAAATAAAAACATGTATGAATATCTTGTTCTATACTGACTACAGTACAAATATAAATGCAGTGCAGTCACTTTGTATTGGGCAATGGACAATTTGCACTTTTCAAATGTGCACAAATAAAATTAAAACATTTCTTTAAAATGTGCTCACGTTTCTTTAAAAGATGAAACGTTGGGATATTGTATTTTCACTGGCCATATTCGTTGCCTAACAAAAAGCTGTGGCCAAGATTTATTCAATCCAAATGCAAAACATAACCTTGAAATCATCTCTCTTTACTTCACAAGACGGATTACGTGCTTTAATTTTTGTATTTTGCTTCTTTAAAAAATAGATATTTTTTTTCTTCCTTGTTGTCCTCCCATGCTTACTTGTGGGTAATTTTGTTATTTAAGCATTGTACTTTGAGATATGTAACGTAACTGGAGTCTGAAGTTCTCTGAATGTACAACATGTTTCCATGGTATACATGGCATACCTTGTTCCTTTTCAGTCTGGGAAAATAATGGGATAGGTGCACGAGAATACTCCATGGAATGTGTTTGTCCATAACTTAAAAGTTATGATTTCATCTATTAATTTTCTTGAGTGTGAATTACATAATGAATAAATAATGGGTATATGAGCTTTAAGACTGCTCTGGAGGAGTTACCCGCACACCTCAGCGACCACTCCATCAATGCCCTTGTGGCCTTCTGGAATTAATGGTTTTCTGGGGCTATTGATTGGGTGGCTCCCAGGTGTCCACTTTCTGCATTTTGGCACTGCAGGTCCCCGTGGTTTATGGAGGACCTGGGGTAGCTGAAGCACGAGGGGAGGCGGTTGGAGCAATGGTGGTACCGTAGTCGTGATAAAGACAACCGATTGCAGCATAAACTGTTTTTGAAAAGTTATGCTGTGGCTGTGCGGGCAGCAAAGAATGGTTTCTTAGCACTCATAACGCCTGTACACTCGCATCCGACTGAGCTTTTCTGGGTGGTGAGGGGTCTGGTCAGTCCAGCCTGTCTCCACCTGGACCTGGAGTTTTCCAGGGCCCGCTGTGACATGTTTATGGCATACTTTACAAACAAAATCACTCGCATTGAACACAACTTTGACGCTGCCTTTTTGGATATAGTGGCAGAGCCAGACGTAAGAAATGCCCTGTCTGGTCAGTGTTTATGGGATCAATTCGAATTGGTTACGCCTGCTGATGTAGTGGAGGTGCTTCAATCTGTGCGAGCCGCAACTTGCAAACTGGACCCGTGACCATCCTGACTGGTCAAGGCCAGCAGGGAGACGGTGGAGCCGTTGCTGGCTGGGGTGATTAACCCTTCCTTGGGGGAGCGAAGGTTACTTAAAAGAGCTGTGGTTCGACCCCTCCTCAAAAAATTATTTTTGGATGTTGACTCCCCAGCAAACTGTTGACCTGTCTCTAACCTTCCCTTTTTAGGGAAGGTTATTGAACAGGTGCTGGCTCATCAGCTGCAGGTGCATCTAGACCGTAACACTTTTCTAGATCCTTCACAGTCTGGCTTTCGTCCAGGTTATGGCACTGAAACTGTGCTTGTGACCTTGATCAATGACCTTCAGGTGGAACTAGATATGAGTCGTTCGACCCTGCTGGTTTTGCTCGATCTCTCTCGGCTGCATTTGACACAGTGAGCCCTGAGGTGTTGGTGACCTGCCTGTGGGACCTGGCTGGGCTGGATGGAACGGTTTTATGGTGGTTCCAGTTCTTCCTGAGGGGAAGATCTCAACGGGTGGTTCTGGGAGATTTTACATCTTCTCCCAGGGGGCTCCTGTGTGGGGTCCCTCAGGGCTCCATTCTGTCCCGCTCCCCCCCCCCCCCAGTTCAATCTCTACATGCAGCCATTGAAAGAGGTTGTATGCGGATGGGGAGTTCGTTGTCATCAGTATGCTGATGACACGCAATTCTACCTGTCCTTTTCATCTGAGCCAGGCCCTGCAGTCTCGGTGCTTCCCCGGTGTTTGACGGCTGTGGCGGACTAGATGAGGTTGCACTGATTGAAACTGAATCCTGACAAGATGGAGGTGATGCTCATTGGCGGGTCTGGGGTTCTGGATGAGGGGTTATCATCTGTTATTGACAGGGTTTGCCCCATGTTGGCATCTCAGGTTAGGATTCTAGGAGTGATCCTGGACCCACAGCTGCATCTGGATCTCCAGGCATCGGCTGTGGCCAGGAGTGCATTCCGCCAGCTACATCTGGTGAGACCGCTCCACCCCTACAGACTTTGACCTGGCCACAGTCATCCATGCGTTTGTCACCTTGAGACTAGACTAGTGTAATGCACTCTATGTGGGGCTGCCCATGGTGACGGTTGAAGCTGCAGCCAGTGAAGAATGTCGCGGCCCGTCTGCTCACTGAGACAGGTCGTTGGGAGCACATCATGCCGATGTTCCAGGCGCTGCACTGACTGCCTATGGTCTTCTGGGCCCAATTCAAGGTGCTGACCTATAGAGCCCTAAACGGTCTGGGCCCTACCCATCTGAAGTATTGCCTCACTTCCTAGGCCCCTGGGCAGCCCCTGCGGTTGTCGGGAACTGCCCTCCTGGAGATTCCCCACTATAGACAGGTGGGAACCGACAGGCGGGCGTTCTTGACGGCCGGCCCAGTGATGTGGACTCTCTCCCAGCGGGGGTTCGCCTCAGCCCAAGCCGCCTTGTGTTCTGCCGTCAGTGTAAGGCCTGGCATTTGGTGAAGGGGAGGCTTAAGGGTTAGGGTGGGTTGTGTATTTGTGGGGGGGGGTGATGTTTTGTGGCACGCTATTTGTATTTTGTATGTGTATTTTTAAAGATTTTATATTTATCAGATTTATATTGTTTTATATTATTATTGTATTTTTCTAATAATGTTGTTTGCCGCCCCAAGCTGCCTGAGGCAGGAGGGGCATGATACAAATGTATCAAATAAATAAATAAATAATTAAAAAATTCTGTAGCAATAGCACTTAAAAACACTTTGGTTAGAGCCATGTTGTAGTAAACATGGTACAAATATATATAGCAAGAGATAATAAGAACATAAGAAGTGCCATTACTGGGTCAGACCAATCATTCATCTAACACAGCATTCTGTCTCCAACATTGACCAGTCTCAATTGTCTCAGGGGAGCAAGCAGCAGGTTACAGTGGGGTTATCCCTTTCCTGCCATACTCCTCCAACTCCTGACGATCAAGGGTCTCGTTCCCCTTACTAGCCTAACTAGTCACCCTTTATTGGACCTGGCCTCCAAAAATTAATCTAATCCCAATTTGAAGCCAGTTATGCTACTGACCTGCACATCCAGTAGTGGTTTTAGGTTTCTTTTAATTGATTGCAAACCTCCCTGAGCCGTCATGGGAAGAGCGGCATCTAAGTTTGAATAAATAAATAAATTCTCTGGCAATCCTTGCCCAAAAGAGCTTGCAGTCTAAATAGGCAAGAAAGAGAAAAAAATAAATAGGAAAATGGAGGCTTAGAGTGCATTCAGATGTCAGAGAAATTCCATAGCAGCTCTACCAAAGATCACTTCGGGGTTACCTCTCAGTAGATCCATTCAAACATTGCCAAAAACATTGCTGCAGTGTAATCTTGAGATGCTGCTGTGAAGGTCGGTATGGGTTCCTGTGATATATGAACGTAACCCAAAGAGGGGAAGTAACTTGCCCAAGGATTTCATGCCAGTAAGAGATATGGGAATGGGGCCCAGGTCACACTGCTTATTACTTTCCTCTTTGGCCCCAGTTCTACAAGCTACTCAAAATGGAATCCAATCAAAGTCAATGGGGTTCTGTGTTTACTCAAATATTTAAACATGAAAAATAGGATCAACGCCTTTGAGACATCTCTTTTGTATGAAATGGCAGCGGAGAGTGCATTGGAGGTAACAGTACGTATGACTTGAAGGCAAGGCGAAGCATTCTGTTCAAAATCCAATATGAGAACTTTACATTTTACCTACATAGAAGTAGTTCTCTGCATACAGAAGACTGTCTGTCTTTCTTTAACTTTGCATGTGAATTGCTCCACTTGCATACTGCCTATGCAGAATGTATTTTATATTTCAATCCCAGAGGGTGATGTATGTATGAATTACGGTAATTACTGGTGTGAAGTCTGTAAAGCACTTTGGGCTGTGATCAAAAATACTATAGAAATTTAAGATGGAAGCATTAAATTAAAGTGATGGAAGGTGTAATTCATTTTTTACTATAATTGGTTAGATGTAATCATGTACACCTCACTTAGTTTTATGTTGCTCCACACCTGTGAGTTGTCCTACCATTCCATAATACATGGAAAAAAATATTATATAACCTGCTGACTGAATTATTTTGGGGTAATATATTTATCCAATATAAAATGTTTATACTCTTCAAACATGCTATGTATAAAAAGTAGTTAAAGGTTTTGTTTTAATTTTAAAAGAACTTTGCAGTTAGTGACACCTTAAATTTTATACATCACAGCAGCACTAATGCCAGCGACTGGTGACTTAGGGGAACCCTGCGATTACTGCTGGAATACCAGGTATCAGTTAGGATGGTCTGCCCCTGGAGACTAATGGATCCAATAGGATTCCAGAACTCTCTGGGGGATTTACCCGCTGACCTGGTTAACTTGTGGTGTGCTATACTGACCTGAGCCATCAATACAGTGGCACCCAGGTGTTTGTTTCCTCTGCTGTGGCGGCGCGTGTCTCCCTGTTATACGGAGAACGTGAGGCTGCTAAAGTGGGAAGGTAGGGGTGCCCAACAATTATGGAACTCCCTCTCCTTCTAGATCCATCTAAGCTCGAGCCTGCTCATCTTCTGGGAAAAAATGTAAGACTTTTTGTTTGGCCAGGCATTTTGCAAGCAGGGATAGGATAGGATTGGGTGGGATTGAATGGGGGTTAGGGAAAAGGTTGGAGAAGGTTTAGGGGATTTTCAGTTGCTTTTATATGTTGTAAGCTGCCCTGAGCCTTATTGGGAAGGGTAGGGTTAAATAATTAATAAATAAAAATAAATAAATAAATAGCAGGAGCAGCCGGGGCTCAGAGCTCCCACAGTTTGAGATCCAGTGAGAGTGCAGTGGGGAGGATTCCTGACAGTGCAGGGGACAATCCTCCACACCATCAGGAATCTTCCCCCTGTGCTTCCACTACAGCACAGACTCAGTTGAGGTGATCAGCTGCTTCCGAGGATATCGGGAAACCTGGTATGCAGGATCTCTCCCTGCCACAGTTCCCTGGGGTCCCTGGCTTCCTCATAGCTAATAAAAAACACAACAGCTATGTGGAAGGGGGAACTACATAGCTGCATTTATGGTGAGCTCCACATTGCTAGAGGACTCCACTGTGACGTAGCAGACAGTACACTGTCCACTCACTTTTGAGTGGGTAGTGTGTCATCTGTGAGTAATGTTGTCTCCTCAAAAAAACAGAATGAAAGGATTCTGGTTGTTGCAAGGGGTCTCTCTCAGATCTTGACTGTATAGATGAAGGAGACCCGTACCATTCTCTTTTCCCTTGTCTGTCCCTTTTTCTTGGATGTCTGAGAAAGGCTTCTCTTTTAAAAGCCCATACTTTACTTTGCAGAGTTCCAGTGATTTCCATGCCGTTACATCTGTTTTCTTTGCATTCCTGCCCTTAATGCACGGAAAGTAGAGGATATTTGAGTGTTACTCTGCAGAAGGCTTGTTAGAGTTTTGGTCATTCCTTTTCAACTACCTTAAATTTAAGTAGTGTTTATTAAAATTGTGCTAGAGTCAGGAAGCAGCTTGTTTTTCTGAGAGCCTTAAATGAGTTTACTTATTGTGGTCTTCAGCTGTTCAAGGAAACAAGGACCTGTAGCATTGCATGAGATAAAGGAGTAATTCCCTAGGGATAAGAGAACTGCAAACAAATGATTATACACAGATAAAAGTAAAAAATAGTCTGTTTTCCATATAACATGTTTACCAAACATTTGTTTTCCTATGTGATGTGGAGTTTCTTCCACTCTGATTGTTGTTCTGGTTTTAATAAATAAATCCGTCAAGCTTGTTGTGTAGCAAACTGCGCCACCTAGTGGTGGACAAGCTACATGTCAAAAGTAAAATACGCAAGACTTCATTCTTTATAATGTTGAGTTTAGACTGTCAAAATTTTATCATCCATCATGCCTTCATCACCTCAAGACTGAACTATTGCAACGCGCTCTACGTGGGGCTACCCTTGGTGACGGTCCGGAGACTGCAGCTGGTGCAGAATGCAGCGGCCCGTCTCCTTACGGGTATGGTTTGCTGTGAGCATATTGCACCAGTGCTCCGTGCTCTGTCTGCACTGGCTGCCTATAGTCTTCCAGGCCCGATTCAAGGTGTTGGTACTTGAAGCCCTAAACAGTCTAGGCCCCGCCTATCGGTGGGAACGCCTCACTCTCTGTGCCCTGGATCGACCTCTTTGGTCTGCCAGGAGCGTCCTTCTTGATGTCCCCTGAGTGGTCTGGCGGGCTACAGTGGAGAGGGCATTCTTGGTGGCTGTGCCTAGGCTGTGGAACTCCCCTCCGGCAGAGGCCTGGTTGGCCCCGGACCCTGCCTTGTTTTGATGTCAGTGCAAGACCTGGCTGTTCCGCCAGGCTTTTGCTTAGGGAGATGGATGAAGGGTGGGTGGGGTGTGGGTTAGGGAGGGACGGAGGGGTTTTTTTCTGTATTTTATGCCATCCCCCTTTGGTCTGTCTTATGATTATTATTTTTTTATGGTTATTTTTAGTGTTGTATTTTAATGTTATATTATGTTTGCAAGCCGCCTCGAGCTGCACAAGCAGGAGACATGAGATAAAAATAATGGAAATAAATAAATACTGCAGGAGGATTCGTTTTTAATGTGGGGCTGATTGTAGAACAGTTTATTATTATTTACTGCAGTTATTCATGTTGAAAAATTTTAATATAAAACCATTTTTTTTTCTTTTGCAGTCTTGCATCTGATCAGATTCTTACTCGCCCACCTCATAGTCAATCTTTGTCCTTTCCTGAAAATTATCATACCTTGCCAAAGAATACCAGGCAGCCTTCAGGGAGCTCCCCTCCACCAAATCGCAATTTGCCAAGTGACTATAAGTATGCCCAGGACCGTGTTAGCCACTTGAAGATGTCCCATGAAGAGAGGAAAGCTAACAAGGATGGTACTGTATGGCAGCTATATGAGTGGCAACAGAGACAGCAGTTTAAACATGGCAGTCCAACTGCCCCAATTTATGTAGGTTCTCCAGACTTTACTGACCATGGTAAGGGGAAGAGTTTGCTAGACATCCCACGATCAATTTCCGTTCCTCCATCTCCTTCTGATATCCCTCCACCAGGACCTCCAAAAATCTTTCCACCAAGGAGACCACATACTCCTGCAGAAAGGGTGAATGTTAAACCATTAAATGAGAGACAGACGGTAGACATTCCTTTTGCAGGATCACCAAGGAAGATTCGAAACCATGCTGTAAAGGTGGGTAAAATAAGTTGACATGTCTTCAGAATTACTAAAAGAGGCGGAAGCATATTGCAAGACTGTTAAGGATTAGGATGAAATGTTTTTGGTGGACAGATTATTCATATCGGTCTTGACCTGGATTCTTGTACCCTTATTTGAAGCATATGGTTCTGGCTATGAGGGTGACATCTCTAGAAGAGTCCGTTTGTCAATTCGGTCTCTAGCCTTGCAGAGGTACATAAGTTGTTATATTTATCTTGAAGGAGTAGTCTCCACCATACATGAATATGTAAATTCTTAACAGGGAGTCTAATGAAACCTCTAATAAACACTTATCTCCCACAAGCTCTATCTTTTAAGACTGGGGATCCATGTTCACTGCACTAAAAATCTTACATTCTGCAACCAGTGAAGCCAAATTCTGCAAATTCACTAAAAGCATTAAAATCTGTAAAAATAGCTTGATTTGCATAATTATGAAAAATGTATGCATGCAAGTTTGCTTTGCAGCATGCTTTTCCAACAGGTTTGACATAGACCAGAGGATCCCCAACCTCCCTAGATCCAGAACCCCAACCCTCCCAGGCCAGTGTCCAAAGCCTCATGGGTAGTCTATGCCAGACCCCCAAATCCATCAGACCCCCAGATCCAGGACCCCCAACCTCCCAAGGCTCCTCCCAAGTTGAGTGGCTGGAGAGCAGGGCAGAAGGGAGAGGAAACTCGGTAAGAGACCAACTGCCCCTCCCAGCGCTAAACCACTAGCCTTGTTCTCATCTGGTCTTGCACTGGCCCTTCCATTCCCCTAGTCCCTGCCCAGTGGTTCCCCCACCCACCTGACCCAAAGACCTGCCCCCCATCCTAAGAAGCTCAGCCTGCGTCCCCCACATCCCACGTCGGGTTTCTCTCCCCCTCTGCTACTGCTGCTGGTGCGACACTGCCAGCTTCTCACTGCTACAGCTGTTTCCTGGATGTTCCCAGCTAGTGCCACATGACCATAAAAACAGCCAATCAGTGTGAGGGATGGCACAATTTGTGGTCTCACAGTAAACGGGTCCCTGCTTAGGACTCCTTCCTTAAGAACAGTTTATAACGGTGTTGAAGTAGATGGGCCATGGGTCTAAACTAATATGGTAACTCCTACCTTGCTAGTGTCCAAAACCTCATGAGTATGCCAGAGCCTTGAATACAATCCAAAACTTCCAAGACCTACTAAAATGTTGCAGAAGCTCTAAATTAGGAATGGGAAACCTTTTCCTTCCTAGGGGCCGCTTTGGAAATCAATACAAGCTCCAAGGGTTGCATAGACATTGGGGGTGAGGGTGCTTAAGGGGTTCATTCAGAGGAGGTTCCAGATCACAAATCTATGCCATAGATCCATCCCCTACCATTGTGTGCATGCCCTCATATCTGCTCCCTGATCATTAGCTCAGTCTTTCAGTGCTTAGGGTTAGGAACTGGATTCAGGGGCCAGATCCAGGAAGCAGAAAGGGACCACATAAAAACTAGCCACAGGTCACATTTAGCCCCTGGACCTGAGGTTCCCCACTCCTGTTATAAATGGTTTGAGAGAAGGTTATCTCTCCATGATATACTGCGACAGAGTATGCTGTGAATGGTCCTGGCTTTTGAAAGTCGTCGTCTGTCCCTCCTCATGATTAATCAGAACCTAAATATCCATGGGTACACCTTTGTTCGGATCTATGGTGTGATTTTTAAACTTGTAGGGTAGGTACCAAGAGCACTGGTAGCAGTCTATAGCTGTATAATATACACATGAAGAACTTTTTTTAAAAGATCATACACTTCCCCCTTTAAAATAGTTGTTACCGTTTTGACTACTGCTCTTTGCCTGTTACAGAGTTCAGCACACCTAGACAGACGCTCCATGCCTGCTATGGGATATATGACCCATACTGTAAGTGCTCCTAGTTTGCATGGGAAGTCGGTAAGTTTCAATGTTACAGTTCTTTTCTCCCACTCTGCCATCAATTTGCTATAATAGAATTTTCAAGACTTGCTGATTCTCTAAACCATCTTATTGATTTATGGTATCATTATTGAAAGTCAAGTAACTTGAACTACCTAACCCTACGTCAGGGACCCATATTTACTGAATTTTCCCCAATGCCACCAGTGGGGAAAACTCAGACTGCTTGTCCAGGTTACTACGCCGCTAACGAGAAGCAAACTCCCAGTAGGGAAAGTAACGTGAGGCTTGGAACAGGAGCACATGCTTAAAAGCAACATATAACACGTCTCCTGCTGTTTTCAGTCACGAAAGCCAGGGTTGGATTTTGCGTCAAGTTAAATTATGCTTTTAACCACACGCCCACGTTCCAAGCCTCGCATTACTTTCCCTACCGGAAGTTTGCTTCTCGCTAGTTTCCCCCGGCACAGTAACATGGACAGGCACCTTCAGTGAATGCACAAGTCCCTGACCTAAGTGTAAACCACATCCAGCTCTCATTGAGGTCAGTGTGAATTTTGCTATTTACTACATTGGGAGCAGGTCAGGAGCAAGCCCTGTTTAGAATCTTATTTTGTTTTCTTACAAATATACAATTTTCTGATAAGGCCTCCACTTGTATTGCATTTATTTGACCAAAGGCAGATTTAATGAAATAATTGCTAAATCATATCAAGTAAAATCTTTCTGGGCACTGAGGTGAAAAATGTAATTATAGTGACTCTCCCTGAAGACTGCTAATTTCCTCTTTACAATGTGTCTAAATACCTGCAGCCTGAAGAGCTAACATTGCTTCTCATTCGATTAAGGAGACATCAGGCTAAGTTGGCTAGTATACGAAATTACACAATCGGCCAATTACTGCAGCACTTGCCAACTAATACCACCTATCAGGTCAGCTGCTGATTGGCTCATCTGTGCTGTATGACATTTTGTGACTCTGCAGATGCTTCATTGGTGACATGCTTGAGTCTGTGCTTCCTTGCCCATTCTTTGGTAGTCTGCAGTTCCTGAATCATTTGTGGTTTTTCTTTGCTGTGGTACATGCTGTAAATTATAAGTCTTTTTTAAACTACTGGATACTATTGCATACGATTTTACAACTTTAAAATATTATTTTGCTTTGATGTTACTTTTGAGAATGCTGCCCTTTAAAATATATTCAGAAAACTATTTCAGCTTCAGATTTATTCATCCTGGCTGAAACAAAGCAATGCCTTTCCATTTTTTTTCATGATTGGGGTGGCTTACTTGACCACAAGTTGCATTGACTCCAAATTAATATGCATCAACCAGTTAAAACGCTCAGAACCTCTCAGAACTCTGCCTTTTTCAGGTGAAGGTTAGCTCTTAAAAATCCAGTTTAAATCCAATGGTAAATCCAGTTGTTCTGTTCCTCCATATATCAATTCAGTTGCCATCTCAGGCCAATAATAATTCCATTGTTTGCAAAAATGTGTGTAGTTTATAAACGGAAGGTGTAGGGATGGAAATGCAGTTGTAAATGCTTCTTGATTGGGTTACTAGAATTATTCTCAATCAAGTGCTCCCCCTGAGGAATCTGGAAAACCTTAATTGGTTTGGATAATATGCAACCTTTGCTGCCCCCCACCCCCATTTCCCTCTCTTGCAGAACAGTTGCAGGGAAATGGTTGCTGCTTGTGGGAACTGTTCCTAGCATTTAGCACCCTTTGTAGTCAAATTAGACCACTAGAGTAGTTAATCAAGTAATATTCTCTATTGCAATATATTGAACATCTCATGACTCTAAAGTGAATATTAGCAGAAAAATGTAAGTTGCATGTACATTCACTTACAGAGCTTTTGCAGATGATTACTTGTATTTCCAGAAAAACCAAAATGCCAAAGTTTAGACCACAGTGATCTTGCTGCCTTTTAATGAATCCAGAGTCATTGTGACAAAAAAAATAATAATCACATAATGTTTCAGATATTTTACCCAACTAACAAAGGGTGTTTTTAAATGAGCACCGCAGGAGGGGGGGGTGTCCGTGACTACTGAGTGGCGCAGCTGCCGGACCCCCACACGTGCAACGTGTGGGGAGCACTTCAAATGAGTAACTCTCAGCATGACTGCCCCAGCCATGGAGGCTGCCACACTGGCCCGCACAGGGCACTCTGGATTTTTCAGGTGTGCTCTGTGCAGGACCATGAGTGACCACTGTGTGGGTCATGGGACAGGAGCGCGCCTCTTCACACACCACCGTCACACGAGTAGTTTGACGCATGGACGGTGGGGTGCTATGCATGGACGCATTTTGTTTATAAACACCCAGAGTACTTGTAACACTTATGTCTTGTCTTGTTGTTAATTCCATGTCCAAAGAAATAAGGGAAGTTGCTTACTTTTATGCACATTTCTACAGTACAGTAGGTGGCAGTAATAAAGATATTACTGACCGTAACTAATTATAAAACCACTGACAAGGTTTTCAGTTTGAATGTGATCAGTTGAAAAGCCTAATTGGTTCTCTGGCTATGGGAAATGAAACTTAATACTGTCCATGGAACATCTGTACAGATTCTCCTAAACTAAAGGGGGCATATGTTGAGCACGTGACATTTTATTGCAGATGCTTTCCTGATCTGTTGTATAACAAAATATTTTACTTTTAAATTCAAAAAAATATTCTGTCAGGAGTCTGGTATAGGATACTAAATGATGGCTTCACGTCTTCCTCCTTAAAGTAACTGTGCCCATCAAAATGATTTGCAGTGGTGCACGTGGACGTTTTTAGCCCTATACATTGATGTAATGTATGGAAAGGAAAAGAATCTGGTGTTTTCGTGTCTGGAGGTGGACAGAGGTGATGGTAGTGCTATCAGCAATACACCTTTCCCATTTCTTATTCACCTTAATCAGCAATGGAGTGGTGAAACTAATGTGCTCATTCTGTACCTCCTGCTTTTAGTTTACTCCTTTTTAATACAGTATGTTGATTAATAATACACGTTGCTAGAAGTACCTGCCTGTTAATTAATTCTAAAGCTTTAGAATATACTGTTTTGTTAATTATTCTTTCTATATACGTAATTGAAGGCTGATGATACCTACGTTCAGTTGAAGAAAGACTTGGAATATCTGGATCTAAAGGTAAAACATATTTATATGAATTGTGAGTTCAGTGTTTTTAATCTCATCTGCCTTCTGTACATCTTTGTGGCAGGGTAGAGTGCCTGTAATGTCTCTGACCCTTTAAGGGAGCTAGCACCAACAGAGTGGAAGGTGCTACCCAAGGCAGGCATTGACGTGAGTGTGGATCATGCCTGGATACCTCACACCTGGGCTTGGGCATAGCTAGGCCAGCCAAAGCCTGGAAAAGCCTGAGTGAGACTTAGTTGTGGAAGACTATTGAACTGGGAAACTCTGTGAGAGGCCTAAGGCGAGAGGAGCTGGACTGAGCTTAGTCTCCAAACAAACCCAGGAGCTGGGAGGGTGTTCCCCAAGCCTGAAGGCTTTGGACGGGCCAGGAGGGACTGTGCCTGGCCAACAGACCCTGTACAAGAGTATCTGTGTATATTGTTAAAAGAGACCATATAGGGTTTTGGAACACTGTGAAATAGAGACACTTGAGCTGATCCCCTGAAGAGACAGTGACTTCCTTGTGCCGCATCCAGCAGAGATATCCCTGACCCTGCTACAGTATTTTTCCCAGTTTTTGTGGTTTGACCCCACTGTGGGTCAAAAGCTTGCATACTCTCCCCAACAGAAGTTGGTCCAATAACGATATTATCTGAGTGTTGTTTGGGGTTTTGTTTTGTTTTTTTAAGGAAAGGGAAATTTTCTGTTTGGAATAACAATTTTATAATGGAATATTCTTGGTTAATGCTGTCAGGATTTTTTAATCTTCACTATTTTTGCCTTTAAACTGCCTACCTGCGATTATTTTTATTATGTCTGTTTATATTTATGATGTGGTATTTTTGTAGCAATGAACTGAATCTCTCTCTTTGCATTATAATATGGTGTTTTCTTACTCACATTTCTGAACGTCTCTCACTGTATAAACCTGCTTTAAGCTCCTCATCTTAGAGGCTTAGCATTATGGCCCTCAGATTCCATATAAGGATTGCATGGAACTTCATTCAGAATTAGTCAGCCTTTCTGTCTTTAAATTATTCTGTATGTTTTCTTGCAAGTAATGGAATTTGTCTGGTTATGCAATAGGTGCAGTCACGATGCACTGACCGTATCTTGGGCAACCTTACCACTGTCACGGGTTTGTGAGTCCGCACCCCCACTTTACCGGGTTTGAGTGACTCAGTTTCCCTTGCGCACAGTTCTCTTGAATCAGTTTCTCTCACTGGCTAATTCAAGTGTGCCACAATGAAACTTCTTGTCACCCAAGGGCCCGATCCTTCCCGTTTCCAGACTCTTTACTCTCTGGGTTCGCAAGAGCTT
>QEPC01014617.1:791788-802368 GCA_003113815.1 Sphenodon punctatus
TCTCTGTCCTTATATATCCTGGAGGAAACTCTTAGCCCATTCTCCAGGCTTCTAGAATTCCCTTTGTTCTCTTATCAGGCTTCTATGTGTCTTTTTGCACGTAGCCCATGGCTACCTTCATTAGCATTGTTGATGTCCCTGACCATCCGTCTGGCCCCAATACACGTTGGTATGTCTTTGTATCCTGTATAGCCTGGTGATGTGTCAAAGCCCTAATTTGAGTTGTACAGTTCTCAGAGTTAACGTTACAAACCTGTGGAACCTTTGACATTACATAGTGTACATATATAGTATCTTTACATATATGTGAAACCTTTGGTGTCCCACATTTACCAAACATGTAGTCCCGTGTTACACATGTGTGACCCCATGTTTCTCCGTGACAACCACACTCGAGACAGCCTTACCACGCAATGCAGTGCATTGTGGGCTTGCCTGGTCACCTGATATTCCCCTGCCCCCCCAACTGCATGGCGGGGCAGGGAACTGGCTGCTACGCACTGCACTCTCAGAAAAAGGTGGAGGACGCAAAGAGTAGCAGCCGTATCCAAAATGGGGTACGGCTGCCCAACCCACAGTAGCTCATGTACCCCGTTGCCATCTGGTCTGCTGCGAGGCGAGGTCCACTGCATTTGAGTGGCAGCCGCTAGCTCCAGCCAGGGGCAGATAGTGGTTGGGCTGGGTGAGGCAGGTGGGGCAGGACCAGGCACCCGCTCATGTGACCGTGACCTGCCCAGCTTTCCTGCAGAGCAGGGTGCTCTCTGCACTAGCCCCGCAATGTGGCAGCTGCGCTTGCCCACCATGGGGCTGTGCGGGTGACTTGCAGCTCGAGTGACTGCACCCTGTATGTACTACCGCTGACCTATTTGCAAGGCAGCTACTTTCTAGTAAAGTTCCTAGCACTAGCACAGTGAGTAAGAGGTGATGTCTGGAAAAACAAACCCAGATCTTTTGTGTTGCCTGCTTGTTACATTCATATGCATGACAACATAACCAGATTTTTCACTGCCTTTGAAATGCCTACATTTAAGGTTTATCTCAGTTTTATAATGACGTCTCGTACTTTTTATTTAATCAAATTTTCCAATTTCACCCAATAAAACATTTTATTTTGAGACATTTGTTAGTAATAAGGCACATTCAAATGACTGCTTGAAATTCAAGCTTTCTTCTGCCAGCAAACATCTGTGTCAAGCAATAGTGGCATCCAGTGGCAAGATGAAATAACTGAATGATTTTCTTCCCCACAAAAGGGATATCAAATTTTTATTTGTATCTGGTTGCTGGTATCATCTTGCATGATATCAAAATGTTCACTTAAATGGTATGGTCTCAGCGAATCTGTATCAGCCAGAATTGCCATGCACCCTACACAGTAGGTAGATTAAATAGAAAACTTGATTAATCCATTTCAAAGAAAGGCTGTAGTCATTTTGCTCAGCACAGCAGTCAACTAGTGCACATGATGTGAAGTATTTCTTACCATGTATAAACTGAAATGTAAAACTGGAAATCAGGTTGGAAAGCAATTTAAGACCTGATTATGCCCTTAGCTGTGTGTCTACAGTTCCCATTAGTACATTTGGGAATCCAGATGTACTCCCAAACTAAACCAGGCTAGGCTTGTGCTCCAAGCCTAACCCTACATCCATGCTCCATACTGCACCGAGAGAAAACCATCCTACAAATGGGAGGCACCATTGCATCTTAAAATTGTGTCTTCCCTGCACACGATCAGAGCTCCTTGTTCCTACTCACACCTTAAGCCCTGCATAGCACAAGATGAACAAAAGCAAAATTTAGTTCTCCCAACCCTCATATGTTTGAAAACCATCTTGGGCAATCTCAGGTGTTTGGGGGAAGGGTTTTCCCAATTGCCCTACCCCAAGAGCACTTCAGCAATAGCTATGGGACATCACACACAGTTTTAAAAAAAACCAGAGCACCTAGGGACAAATTTCCCCCCACCCCTCTCAGCCCAGGAAGCCACAAACATTCCTATGCAGCATATGCAGTCTTCCCCATATCTCTTCTAGGTGCTTGCTTTCCACCCCCAACCTCTCAAAATCTAGACGGAAGAGATGCATACCATGATTTTCTCCCTAATGCAGACTTAGCCCAGGTTTTTAGAGCTGCTCTAAGAAGATGCAGTCACATTCGTAGAGCTCTGTCCTTTATCTTCAGAGCTAGCTATAAAGGGCAGTCCATGACTTCATCCTGCCCACATGATGCTTGGTGGGGACTGAAAAAGTGGGACAAGCCATAGGTGCCACAGCAAATGTGTTGTATGCAACTATCGCCCATTTCCAAGACTACCAGAAAATCCTACAGAAGAGGCTGGGAGGCAGCATAATCTTTCAGCTTCAGTAGGCCAGGCATTTTCACTCCCCATGTTGGCAGCAGCATGACTGTCTTTAGTGGGCCTTTTCCAGTGCTGGGGCTGCAGGCGCTTATCTGGGTGGCAGCACTGGCTATAGCCGTTTTGATTGTGGTGGCATCTGTATTAGGCACTTTTCAAACAGAAGTTAAGTTCTATGCTCCAAGGAGCATGCAATCTAAAAAGAAATGAGATGGAACAAGTTGCATGAGAGGAAAGAAGTGCTGTATACTTGCAAAGTGGTCAGTTCCTCCCTTTTGTTTCTTCTCCTTTGTATAAACTATCCTCAGTTGCCTCTCCGCCTAGTCATTGGTTTTTACCAGATGTAATGATACACATGTTTTCAGCCAGCATGTGATGAAATTGATAACATTTCCAAGTTTGTGGAGCCAGCTGTACATGTTTATGCATGCTCACGTGTTTAAGCAGCTACCTATTAGTATCCTTCCACCAGTTGTTTCTCAAATGGCATCTCTTAATGCAACGTGCCTGGTCAGCACAAACTGCATAATGGACAGGTCAAATGTCATGCAATGTATACAGGATCTCTGTATACATAGCTTTCTGGGATAGTGAGTAGGGGAAGTACAAGCTTCTTTTCCAATCCTGGAGTGCATCTAATGCTGTTTTGGCCATGTTCATCCCCCACAATTTGCCTCTAGAGTTCTCTGTACCCTGTGCTGTCTTTGACTGTGCCCATTTGTCTGATGGTTTTTACACCCCCACACTGTAATACGCTAAAAACATGCAAAGTAAATTTTAGAAATCGGAGCAGTAGTGGAGATGGTATGGTTTGAAAACCATAGCTTTGTGTTCCCTAATAGTCAGCAAGCAGGACTATGTGGAATATTAAAGAAATGCTTTATTTTTATAAAAGTACTCTTTTAACAGCTTTGCTGGGAACACAAACTTATAAACTTCATCAATAAGCGAAACGTAAACAATACAAAATCACGCCAGTTTCAATTCTATTAGAAACAAAGTAAGAAAATCAATGTTGGAAAATAGGAAGGAAAAGACATTTCATTCTCAAATTTCTAAAGAGTTGTGTTTCAGGCCATGAAGGAATGACCAATGATAAAAGGAAGTAGTTTGTTTTCCTCTAAATAAATAAGGTCCTATATAGTCTGTCTGTCTGCAGGAGGCTTAAATCTGACCTCAATTAGTTTGTCAACATGTTGATATGTTTTATTTGGGAAAATATATTTCAATTTAAGTTTGAAAGTGGGAGGTTTGAATGAGAGCTGAAATTAATAACCAAAGTAAGTACTGAATTTGACAAATTCAGTATATTCAAAACATTTTTAATGCAGTGTAGTGGAGTGTTTGCCTCTATTTTGTTCTAGGGCAGTTCAAGCAAACCTGGAGTTCTCTACAAGGCAGTTCAGTGGCTTATCTTGTGATATTTACTCCAGCCTCTTAGATCGAAACAGCTGAAGAAGTTCCAAATCTTTGGGGCATGGCAGTGGAAAAGTTAGAGAAATAGGGTGTAGGTCTGCATGTAAATGCATACCCTCCAACATTTGTTGGAGACAAATAGGTACACTTCATGCTACCCCTATTTTGCATAAATTATGTGCTTATGAAACTTTGTAGTAGCCCGCTGACTAACTTCAGGGCTGAGCTAGAAACAAAAAGATGTCTGTGTGAGAGGTTCTGCATACACATAGGTTTGCATGCGCAGGCTGGAGGTTTGAGTTACAACTCAGCCTGTTAAAAAGTCAAAATTCTCAAATGTGTACACTGACTTTGGATGTAAAGGGCTCCCGTATGAGGAGAGGCTTGGTAGGTTGGAGCTCTTCAGTTTGGAGAAGAGACGACTGAGAGGAGATATGATAGAGGTCTATAAAATCATGAGTGGTGTGGAACTAATAAACAAGGAGCAGTTCTTTACCCTCTCAGCTAGTACTAGAACTAGGGGACACTCCATGAAACTCATGGGTGACAAGTTTAAAACAAATAAAATATTTTTTCACTCAGCATATAATTGGGTTGTGGAATTATTATTATTATTATTATTATTATTAACAAACATTTATATAGCGCCAGCAGTGTACCTGGCACTTTACAAAGTAATAAAATAGACACGGTCCCTGCCCCTAGGGCTTACAATCTGAGAGACAGGAGCTGGGGGAGAGACTTAGGAAGGGGAACAGAGGGAGAGACAAGGGGTCTAACATTCATGAAGATGCGAGGTCTCAAGTGCACGTACTTGGCTTGGTTACGATGAGAATGACATCAGGCAGGTCCATGTTGCAAGGATAAGGGTAAACCGATCGTAGGTATAGGAATAGTGGCTCAGCAGGATAGGAATAGTGGCTCAGCAGGAATCTACTGCCAGAGATTGTGGTAAGGGCCAGTACTATAGCTGAGTTTAAAGGAGGTTTGGACAAGTTTCTGGAAGATAGGTCCATTAGAAGCTATTAGCCAGACAGGATCAGGGAACATGACAGGAGCTGGGGGAAAACAACAGGGAATGGATCCCCTATTGTGACCTGTTGGGTGCTTCTCCCAAGCCACCGTGATTGGCCACTGTCGGAGACAGGATGCTGGGCTGGATGGACCATTGGTCTGACCCATTATGGCACTTTTTATGTTCTTAATTTTTCGTTGTAAAGTCACTCAGAGGACCTCAGGTGGAAGCAGTGCTTATTCCAAGCTTGTAAAAGTGAAAGCGAAAAAAAGTGTACCACCACCACCCCTCAGCAATGAGTCACAGCTCTCTTTCCTGCTGGATTAACCAGATGTTAATGACTCCCACTGTCTTTTGAACCCGGTACAAAGATTATATTGATGGGAGCCTGGTACAAAATAACAAAACTCATTATTGTACTGGGCAGAAAAGTACTATCGGAGGGTATGGTAAATATGCTGCACAGGTATGGAAAAAAATAGAAGCTGCTGCTGTCATGGTTGCCAGCCACTATTCACTTTTAGCAGGAGCCTGGAAAATGTCAAGTGCCCTAACCAGAGCTTTGCTGAAAGGGTAATATCCTGATTCTTAGGCTGCTCAAGTTATCCATGTAGCTCTCAACACAAAGTAGGTCAAATCCCAGGCCAATTAGGTCACATAGCATGGCCAGAAAAGATTGTTAGATTTGTTGGGTACCCTGAGGCTAGTGGCTACAGGCTTGCCAGCATTGTCTGAATTGTCACTAATTTGTATTGCATGCCTCTTGCAGTAATAAAACTAATCTTCTACAGTTAGGCTAATTGTTCATCCAAATTGCAAATAGTTGTACTTGAGAGCTGAAGCAGCCAGATGCATTTTCCATTATTATAATTTCAATTCAGTGCATGATCCACTCAACATATTCGTATGCTTCAGAAGCGAAGCAAAGGTAAGTGTGAAGAAATGAATGAACTATAGGACTTCTAGTTATATGGTGGCTGCCTGCTACCAGGACCAAAACAAGACACTGTTAACATTTTTATTTTCAAATTTTATTAGCAATGGGGGTGACCCTGTTTCTTAGTTTTTTAGTATAAATTTCGTGCTGTGTTTTCCTTTATTATTGTTCTGTTAACTTTTGTATTGCTCTCGCTATTTTTGGCTATGGCCTTTGGTCACGCCTTAATAAATAAATCTGACACTGCTGATTTGCATAAATCTGAATGCATTTGTTTATGCATCTCTATGCAACTTTAAACTGGCTCATATATTTACCAAGAGACTGAGTTTAAACAAGCCCATTCTTTTCAAACCCCACATCCCTATTGCACTCTACAGTGGAGACATTCCACAAGAGTGATTTCTGGACATTTGGCAACTGACTCATATGTAAAAGATCTCCAATTCCTAGATTGGGTGAAAACTGGACAAGTGGCAATCCTAACTTGTTGCCCTCCTTTTATGCAACTACTATACTATAGGAAGACAGTACTATAAACCAAGTCATTTTACATATAATTTTATCTAATTTCTCAAGTCTATATAGTTTATTATACGTGGGGTTTGTGGTAAGATCTCATGCTTTATAACAAGATATTATTAAACTTTTGTTTGAAACAGATAAAAAATAATGGACCTCTGATCAACATGGTTTACAAAGTGCTAAAGAACTCAGCACAAGGTTTACTGTCCAGTATAAATGTAAGACTGCTTGTATCTGAAATGTGACCATCCCATTGCTTTTTTGAATAGCAGTCGGTGTTTAAACAGCTAAGCTTCCACAGGTGTCTTATGATATATGGCAGAGCTTTCTGCAAGATGTATTTTTTTTAGGCTGTTTGCAATTTATGCCTGGCCTTCTAGTGCTTGGTTTCATCTTATCATGTGTTGATAATTGGTGGTGGTGAATCCTTTATGTATTTATGAAGATGTAAAAGCATGCTAAACTTTACATTATGCTCTCATTTTTCGCTGCTTTAAAGTTTGTTATTTTTTCTCTTGATATATAATCCATTTTAAATTAGACTTTGATGCTGTAAGAAAGGTTCGCCCATCCACTTGCTTGCAAATTGTTGTACCATCGAAGTTAGTACTTGGATATGCTGATATCTGTGTTTCGTTATTTCTTGTGTACTTGTCATAACTGTTAATATTTACAAAATAATGCTAAATAACTTTCAATACTAGTTTTAAGAGGAAATAATGCCTAAGTAAAGTATTGTGGTGTTGGAAAATTTATATTGATAATATGAGTAAAAGCTGAAATCGAGCTCTTATGAGAAGTGGTAAACTTTTTTTAATTTAATGATTAGGAAATAGGAATCCTCTAGCTTCCATTTTGAGTTGACATGATAAGTCTTTGAAAATTTGGCAGTGGAACTTATGAGAATACATGGTAGATAGTACTACTTTAAAAAAAACCAAAAAAAAAACCCCTTATAATTATGTTTGAAAATCTTCTGTGAAGACCTGCTATCTTTATATAAAATATGCTGACTGGTATATAATGAGCATTCAGCTAGAATTCATCAACTGTGAAAATCAGTTTATAATATAATGTGAGAAAACAACATCTAGACAGTGCCTACAAGGCTATATTTGAACCTGTGACTTGGGTGAAAAACATTTTACAATCTTTCTAAACGTAGGTTTCTCCCATTTAAGACATTTTTTAAATGACAACCACTGCAGCATAGCAGATATGAAAACTGTTTAGTGGATTTCCGCTATTTGAAAATCTGGAGAGAAAGATGAGTAGTTATGTATTATCGAGGTGCTTAGGCGCGTCTCCATAATTAGGGTTGTGTTCTGAAATGAACATACAACTTTCTCTTTATTTAAAAGTGTATGACCTGTTTGTTCTGAAATTTCATGTATGTAGTTAGTTTGGGGACTGTTTAACTCTGCTCCCTACTGTTTATCCACCTTACATTATCTACATTAGTAAACTATCCCTTCCTTACTCACATTTCACAAAGCAGGATGTCCGCTCTTGAGTTGTGAACTCTACTATGAGCTCTTGCTCCAGCAATTTGCCGAGTACTAGATTTGTGTCTTGTCACTTGACACCATCTTGCTCACTGAACATTTATCAAGATTATATATATATATATATATATATATATATATATATATATATATATATATATATATATATATATATATGGAAAAATCATTGCATTATCTTCTAAAAGTTGGATATTTATTCACTGATCACTAAAATTAAAGAAGTAGGTAAAGACCTTCTGTAGGTATGAAGAAATTACTGAAAAGACACATTTGTAGTCAGTTAAGCCCACAGTTTTTCAAACACTTATGTACATGCTTAAGCTCATGGCATCAAATGGGACTGCTTGTGTGTAGCCAGGCATAATAATTGTTCTTTTGCAGCAAAGAATAAACATACTGTGCACCATCATAACAGACTAAATAAACTAGTTCAGGTAGATTCTAGATTTATAATCATCTGGAATAAGGTGTTGGCATACCATGGCCATCTTTATAAAGATTTCAATTTTATGTCAAGTTTTTTGTGATGATTTTAGAATCATATTTCTTTTTCTGTAGTGTGAAGTATTTAACAAAAAGGCTTTCTTCATCATTGAATCAGGATTGTGCTTTAATTTGTCATCACACTGATGACAAGAGCCATCAGACTCTCACCTCTATGTTGTTCTCAGGTGACGGGGCGTGATACACTAAAAGAAAGAAGTATGAAACCTGTCAAGATTGCAGAAAGTGATATTGATGTAAGTTTTTAGTATCACCTCAAAATCTTCTCATTTTTACTTTAGAAATCAACTGTTTTTCTTGCACTGTAATTGCCCTAGGATCAAACAAAAATAATAATTCATTATTTATTTATTTATTATAAAATTTGTATGCCACCCCCTCCTGCTAAAAGCATCTCGGGGTGGCTAACAACATATTAAAACAGATTAAAAAACAACAATAATGCAATTAAAAAGCCCACAGTAAAACAAATTACCCCCTACCCCACCCTAACCCAACCCATCTCCCTCAGGAAAGGCACGGCGGAACAGCCAGGTCTTACATTGTCTACGGAAAGAGGGGAGGTCAGTGGTCAGGCAGACCTCCAGTGAGAGGGAGTTCCACAGCCGCGGCGCAGCCACAGAGAACGCTCTCCACAAGGTCGACACCCGAGAGACCCAGGGGACCTCGAGGAGGGTGTCCCCGGCCGACTGCAGGGGCCGATCCAGGATCCAGCGGGTGAGGCGGTCCTGCAAATAGGCTGGGCCCAGGCCGTTTAGGGCTTTAAAGGTCAACACCAACACATTGAATTGGGCCCGGAAAACTCGGCAGCCAGTGCAGAGAGCAAAGCACCGGTGTAATGTGCTCACATCAGCCCGTCCCCGTTAGGAGACGCGCCGCCGGCACCAGCTGTATCTTTGAACCAGCACCAAGTGTAGCCCCACGTAGAGTACATTACAGTAGTCCAGTCTCGAGGTAATAAAAGTATGGACAATCGTGGCCAGATCCGAGTCCAAGACATATGGCCGAAGCCGACGCACCTGATGTAATTGACAAAATGTCCCCTTTGCCACAGCCACCACCTGAACATCCAGGCGGAGCTGTGGGTCCAGGAGCACCCCCAGTCTCCGAGCCTGAGATACCAGGGCAGGACAGGACCCCATCAGTGATGGGGGCCACCACTCCCCCAGCCTTCCGCACAACCATCACCTCCATCTTGTCAGGATTTAACTGCAGGCGGCTCGCCTTCATCCAATCCCCCACAGTCGTCAAACACCAGGTAAGCACCGAGACTGCCGGGCCTGAGTCGGATGAAAAAGAGAGATAGCTGGGTGTCATCAGCATATTGATGACATTGTATGCCAAACTCACTTAACAACCTTCCCCAAAGCCTGCATATACACATTGAACAAGAGAGGGGACAGGATAGAACCCTGTGGGACTCCACACGTGAGGAAGAAGATGAAAAATCACCCAGCACCACATGTTGGGTTCTCTCAGCCAGGAAAGAGCAGAACCCATTCAAGAAAGGTCCCGCCAATCCCTGCCGGGTCCTGCAGCCGAGGCACCAACAAAAGGCCTGTCTAGCTCCTCCCTTTTGCTTCCAAACTCCTTGAACACATTGTCTACTCCCGTTGCCTCGACCTCCTCTGCGCCAACTCCTCCCTTGACCCCCTCCAATCTGGCTTCTGCCCCTTCACTCCACTGAAACCGCTCTGGCTAAGATCACCAACGATCTTCTTGTGGCTAAATCCAACTGCCTTTACTCTATTCTTGTTTTCCTTGATCTCTCTGCTGCTTCCGACACTGTTGACCACTCACTCCTGCTTGAATCGCTTCACTCCCTGGGATTCCGGGACTCTGCCCTCAACTGGTTCTCCTCCTACCTTTCTGACCGCTCCTTCAATGTATCTCTTCCTAACTCCTCCCCCTCCTCCTCCCTAGTCCTCTCGGTTGGGGTTCCCCAAGGCTCTGTCCTTGGCCCTCTCCTCTTCTCTATCTACACCCAATCCCTAGGCAAACTCATTGCCTCCCACATTTCCAATACCACCTATATGCTGACGACACTCAACTCTAACTCTCCACTCCTTCCCTCTCCCCCTCTGTTCAAGCTCATCTCACCAACTATCTCCGATACCTCCACCTGGATGTCTCAACGCCAACTCCAACTGAACATGGTGAAAACTGAACTCCTGATCTTCCCTCCCAATCCTTCCTCTCCCTCTTCCCTGTCAATTGCCATTGACGGGGTCTCCATCCTCCCTGTCCCCCAAGCCTGTAGCTTGGGCTTCATCTTCGACTCGCACCTTACCTTCAAAC
>QEPC01014617.1:802777-843052 GCA_003113815.1 Sphenodon punctatus
CCATCCCCTCCCTCACCCTCCCACGCCCCCCCTGCTCCCCCAGCCGCCTTCATCCCTTCTCCCTCGCTGCCCCACACGCCTGGAACTCCCTCCCTGCCCTCGTCCACCTTGCCCCCACCCTCCACACGTTCAAGTCCCTCCTCAAAACCCACCTCTTCCGCGCCGCCCTTCCGAACTCCTGCTAATCATCCCCACCCAGGATTATCCCCCACCTGTTATCTGCAAACTCCCAATGTACTGTAACCAAGCCAAGAACGTGTACCTGAGTTCTCGCATCCTCATGAATGTTGCATTCCTTGTCCCTCCTTCTGTTCCCCCTTCCCTGTCTCCCCTCCTCCTGTCTTTAGATTGTAAGCTCTCGGGCAGGGACTGTGTCTATCTTATTCTCTGTGAAGCACCAGGTACATCGCTGGAACTATATAAAAGCTTATAATAATAATAATAATAACAACTCATGATCAATGGTATCAAATGCAGCCAAGAGATCTAACAGAATCAACAGGGTCGAACGACCCCGGTCCAACTTACAGGAGAGGTCGTCGACCAAGGCCACAAGTGCAGTCTCTGTGCCATATCCCAGACGAAAGCCAGACTGCAAGGGATCGAGAAAATTAATCCAGATGCTCCTGCAGCTGCCGGGCCACCACCCGTTCAATAACCTTCTCTAAAAAGCAAAAGTTAGAGACTGGCCAATAGCTGACCAGCACGCCAACGTCCAATGATGGCTTCTTGAGCAGGGGCCGCACCACAGCCTCCTTGAGACAGTCCGGCACCCTGCCCTCCCCAAGGGAGGTGTTGACAATCCCTGCCAGCAACAGCCCTAATGTCTCCCGCTGGCCTTGACCAGTCAGGACGGGCAGGGATTTAGTTTACAAGTGGCTCGAACGGTCCCAAGAGCATCCAACAAGTCTACAAACAAATCACAGCGGGCATTTGATGACTCTAAATCCAGGCAAAGGGAGGCCTGACTGACCAGCTCCCTCACCACCCAGAAAAGCTCAGCCAGGTAGGACTTATCGGACGCAATGAGGGCATCTTCGCTGCCCGCACCACCACGGCATAGGTATGCAACCAGACTCTATGCTGCGATCAGTCAACTTCAGTACACTAGTGACGCCACCATTGCTCTAACCGCCGCCCTTCCCGCTTCATCTGCCACAGCTCCTCCGTATACCACAGGCACCTGCGTTGTCGGCGGTTCGGGAGCAGATGCCTGGGAGCCACCCGGTCGATGACTTCCACCAACACAGAATTCCATATGGTCACGAGGTCATTGAGTGAGCGGCCATCAAGATCAGAGGAAACATCCCCTAGAGCGATCTGGAACCTTCCAGGTTCCATAAGCCATCGGGGGCGAACCATCCTAACCAGTTCCACACCTTCCCGGGGACCAACATGCGCCAGGATACTGGCCTGGAGGAGATAATGATCCGTACATGACAAGGGCACTGATGACACCTCCCCAACTAACGGATCCCCCACCTCAAGGCCTGTGCAAAATATCATGTCCAGGGTATGTCCTCCAACATGTGTTGGGCCCACCATTCTCTGAGACAGTCCCATAATAGCCATGGCAGCCATGAACTCACGCTCTGCCCCTCCAAGACTGGCGTCAGCATTGATGTTGAAGTCCCCCAAGACTGTCACCCTGGAGGACCGCAAGACCACCTCCGACACCAGCTCGGTCAGTGCAGGCAAGGAAACTGCCATACAGGTGGGTGCCCAGTATATCAGCAGTATCCCTACTCTGTCTCCAGCCAAATCCAACACCAGATGAAGACCCTCTATACCCATGATAGTTTGCAGAGGAAATCTCCTCACAGAGAATGTATCCTTAAAAATAATGGCTACACCGGCCCCCGAGCCAAGTCTGATGCTGTATGGAGTACCCAGCCGGAACAAGGTCAACCAGTATAGGCCCCGACTGAGTTTCCAACTAGGTCTCCATAATACATGCGAGGTCATCCGCCTGGTCCAGGACCATCTCCCAGACCGTAGTTGACTTATTGGCTACTGACCTCGCATTTACCAGCAGCAAACCAAGGTCAGGGGCCCTCTGATTCCCGATCACCTCACCATCTGCCTGGGGGCCATTAAGCGGGACAGGAATATAACATCTGTCCCGCACAGATCTAATTCGCCTCTCAGAAGGACCATAATTCCCCCAGCGCACAACGATCCCTATAGCTGCAGGCTCCCTGTCTGCCCCCCTGCCCCCCCACCCGGAGGCTGTCCAGCCAGCCCCCTGAGGGAGACCCCCCACCCACTAATACACCCCTCCCCCCCTCCCCAGTGGGCTGCACCCCTCCCTCACACTGAGGGGAACAGCCCCTCCCCCCCAAACCAGTCCCCCTCGCCCCCATCCCACACACCCCCTACCCTTCTCTGCCACAGGAGGGTAACCCCCCTCCCCAAAGGACTGCACCCCTCCCAGACACTGAGGGGGCCAGCCCCTCCCCCCCTAACCCAGTCCCTTTGTCCCTCACCCACACACAAGCCATAATCCACCCCCACAATGCAAACAATAATCCAACTATCAAAGTTGATCATCTTTCTTTGTTAATTTAACCTTATGTATTGCTTTGTCTGCAGGTCAAACTAAGTGTTTTCTGTGAACAGGACGGGATTCTACAAGACCTAGAAGACAAAATAAGAGCCCTGAAAGAAAATAAAGTAAACATGACTGACATGTTCCTAAAATTAATTCTTTGTCAGACCTTAAAAATTCTAGATTTGTAGAACAAACAACATATTATTGTAATTGATATTTTTGAATCAAGCTTCAAATCATTGCTTTGAATTGTATATTAACTGTTTCATTGGAGAAGATAAATTATTAAGCAGGAATATGTAATGTGCAGGCATTTTAACACTACCTACATACATTTGTTCATGATGCCTATTATAGTTTTTCTGAATGCACATTTCCTAGATAGTTCTGCTTTACTTACTAAAGAAAAACAAAAAAACTATTATATCAGCTACTTGATTTGAGGAGAACTCTGTAACATGTTTCTAGCAGAGTTATAAAAATAGTCCGCTATTAGTTGTCTAGTGGAAATAAAATAGTGGACTGCTATCAGACAAGGAAACTAATATAGTACCTTTGTGTCTATCTTATTCTCTGTAAAGCTCCAGGTCTGGCACTATATACATGCTTATAAGAATAAGAATAATAGCAATGTTTCAGAACTAGGATTAGCAGAACCATGCTTAAATACCATTGTAGTGAGTATAGTTGTGCTAGCATTATGGATAGGTTTTTTGGTGGTTTGTTTTTTAAAGTAAAATAAAAGGGATAGTTAGAGAAATGTACAGCTGGTGTGATCTAGCATAGCTCCAATTACTTAAATGAAACTATCCTGTTTTAATAAAGTTGAAGATATGGTCCAACCAGTACTCTCAGCCCAAACTTCTTTGATCCCTTAGTTGCTTACAATCCTCTTATTCTTCCCCTCTTCCTTCCTCAAATTCCCTCCCATTCACAGTTCGGACATTAAACATTAGAAAGTATGGCATATCTGTCCAAGTCCAGATACATTCAGAAGTAATTCAAAAATCAAAATAGGACTGCTGGGCAGCTGCAACTTGGTAGCATGCAAGGACCAGGGCTTGTTTCTATTTTTTAAATTGGAGCTTAATAATGATGATTTAAATGCCTCCCTCACCAATTTTAGCTATTCTAATGAATAATAACTGTCTGCTTAAACAAACGTTCTGTTGCAGTACTCTCTCTAACAGTACTAGAGCAAGGAGACACTCCATGAAATGAACTGGCAGCAGAGAGTATTTTTTCACTCAACACACAATTAACTTGTGGAACATACTGCCAGAGAAAGTGGTCACAGCCGGTAGTGTAGCTATTTTAAAAAAGGGATTAGATAAGTTCTTGGAGGTTATGTCCATTAATAGCTATTAGCTAAGTAGGTTTTGGGAATGTAACCTCTTACTGTTGGGGGCTGGAACAACAGGGAATGGATTGCCATTGTGACCTGTCAGTACTTCTCCCAAGAAAAAGAGATTGACCACTGTCGGAGACAGGATGCTGGGCTTGATGGACCATTGGTCTAACCAAGTACAGCACTACTTATGTTCTTATTCTAATGATTACAATAGTTGAAAGGATTTATCTTGAACTTCCCACACATAATTGTCTTTGGAGACAGACCAAAGATAAAGACATTTCAGTAGTAATGGTTAATGTGTCACAGTGTTTTAAACAGAAATTAATAATGGAAACTTAATTCTTGAGGGTGGTTTCTACTGGCTAGTGCTATAATAATGCCTGAGGCTTCAACAAATGTTCAATTTCCATCTGTGTCCATCATTTTCCATCTTGTTAAACAAATACAAATGCATACAGGTCTATTGCTTTTTCTTTTTCTTTTTTTAGGATCAGTTAGAGTCTGTTTTGGAAGTTTTGCATAGACAGATGGAACAGTACAAAGACCAGCCGCAACATGTGGAAAAGATTTCTTACCAGCAAAGGCTTTTGCAAGAGGACCTCATTCATATTCGGGCTGAAATATCCAAAGTAGCAACTGTATGTGTGTTGGTTTTTTGCAAAGAAACGTTAAGCTGTATGCAAAACTATTATGAAATCCCATTGCAGATAGGGAATTCACTCCTAGGAACTAATTCAAATAAAGCATAGAACATAAAAGTAAAAAATGCAGCTTCGTCCTTTTAGGAATTTAGCCGACAAGACCATGATCCAAGGAATTAGTTCCATTGAAGCCCGTGAAGCTTTTAAGTTTAAAAAAAAATAAAAAAATAGAAAGAATGAGGGATTGCCCTAGTGTTTTGGTCCAAATTCCCTTGCATTCATCACAACAAGAATAAATTTTAATGAAGGTATTTAAATTAATGTTATTTCATGTACAGGCAAGGCAACATAAGAGTAAATTGAGTCTGTTCAAGCACTCTACACTCAAGATTTTTAATCCCTAACTTTTACAATACCTAGCAGATCAGGTCTCAAAATGGTCTACAAAGAAACATCCAAAGGTATTGGATTAAAAATCGGATAAAATATCTACATCATTGACATACACAAACATGGGGATTTCTGTTTGCAAGACAGTGCATTCTTTTTAGAGATGTTAGCGGAAATTTAGCCAGAGATATATAGAAACAGGTTTCTGACTTGCACATCAGTTGGTACAGCCGAACTGGTTAGAAATAAGGCCACTACAACACCCTTAAGTTATTGCTTTTAAATTCTAATGTCTTGCTTTTTGTGAGCTTGTACGAACATTTTAAAACTGTTTTAGAAAAGTTTATTTCCTGTATACTGTTTTAGGTGTGGTGGTTTAAAGAAGAATAAAGTAAAGTGGGTATTGATAAAATGAGATTAAAACTTAGGAGAAAAATTTATCTCTTTATGTATCCTCTAACTTACATCTTTTAATACTCTAAGTGGCGTTTTGGCCAACATTTTTCAAACCAAAGGTCAGATCGAATTTTTAAGGTGCAGAGCACTCTAGCCCCAGTCTGGTAAAGCCCTTGAGCATGGCCTTAACTACATATATTGTTCCATTTGCTTAAGAACAGATTATTTCCTCACAGTTTTTAAAACAAATTGAGAACATGATTAAATACTTATTCCAAGTATTTCACAATATTCCAAACCTGTATTGTTTATAGGTTTGCTTATCGAGTTATGCTGAAGAGTATTCTCTTTGTCAACAGGAAATGGAAAATGCCTGGAATGAATATTTGAAGCTGGAAAAAGATGTAAACCAGCTGAAGCAAGCCTTACAGGAACAGATGCATAGATCATTTTTTTCTCAGGTGAGCCTGTTGTCAGATGCTAGACTAACGTTGACTAGATGCAGTAAAATGAGCTCTAGGTTTTTCTGCAAGTAGCAAAAGTGTTTGCTTGCGACCTCATTTTTTCAGTAAGTAGATCACTCAATTATTAGGTCTTGAATCTACAAACTCTCTGGAACTTTTGGTCCATGTGGGCTGTAGACAGATGGGTGGTTCCTTCTCTGCTTCCCCTTCTGGAAATATACAAACATTAGAGTTTCATGAGTATGCAAAGTCGGCAAGTTGTACTTACTTATATCCAATGAGAGGGTATGTTTGTCAGTTATATTTTAGGCTTAATATTAGTAATATGAGTCAATATAGCAAAAGCTTGTTGTGTTTTTCCATTGCTTAAATTAATTTTGATCCTGAAAATTTAACCATGCATAGTTCAGAGCAGGGAAAGAGATGCTAGAAAGAAGGGAGGGTCTGTAATGGAGAAGATCTAAACCTAAGCTAGGTTTAGATCTGCCATATCACTTGAAATGGCTATTTGAAATTCATCAGCAAATGAAAAGGCATTTGGATTCGAAATCAGTTTCTTAATTTTGAATTCTACAGGGAAGCTCTGTTACAAACTAAATGATTCTCATTTGTGAAATTGAATGTGGTTCCCTAGTTTCCTGGTTCTTCCCACTACTTTTATCCCAATCCACAATTATTGCTTTTACTTATTTATGTGCTAGCAAATGTTAATGAGCCTGCATTTTAATAAAAATGAATGAAACTTGGTTGGGGGAGAATGTAGAGAGGAAAGCAATGGAACTAGGCAAGGTGGTGCTTTGAAACTGGAGGACAGGTCTGAGCAATGAGGTTAGGTAGGCAGTAGTAGGCCCAGTAGTCTTGCCAATCTCACTAGCCCTGTCCTCTACAGTGTGAGTCACATTTTGACAGGCCTGCTGTTAGCATCTGGCCAGTGTCCTGTGTTCACTGCATTTACTCCCCCTGCCTCTGGCTACTCCTCCGTTCGGGTAGCTCTGCGCTTGACCGCCAGAAGGCAGAAGAAGAATTTCGCTACTGCGCATGTGTGTCCCGAGCTACCCCGATCCTTCTCCAGTCTGTCTTCTGCCTTTGGACTGTCAGGAGCTTTTTTTCTTTTTTGGTTTTGTTTTGGTATTCTTCTTCCCGCCAAATTCCGAGGAGAAGCACACAGACCTACGGCAGGTAGGCAGGGCCACGGGGGCAGCAATTTCCCCAGACCCGGTCTTGGGAACTGCTTCAAGAGCTCCGTCCAGCTCCCTTGCAAGGCGCCTGGGAGCGGGAGAGCCATGCAGGAGTCTTTTTTCCTCCGACTGGGGCTGGTCTCCAGTCTCGGCAGATGTCCCTCCGCCCGGGAACAGACTCCGCACAGCGAGAATCTGTTCAAGCCAGAAAGCTGACCCCGGCAGCGGCTTCTAACTCCTTCCTTCAGTCAGGAGAGATGGAGCCAGCAACGGAGGGCCAATCGCGAGAGCAGTCTACCTCAGCTAACGAAGACATGCAAGTAGCCACTATGTCTTCCATAGCTAACTCTATGGGGAAAATTCTTCAGTCCCTAGACAAATTATGTGAGCTCCAAGCTCAAGGGAAAAGAAAAAGAGCCCCCTCCAAGTCAAAGTCTCTCAAGGGCTCCTTGATAAAGGGTCACCAAAGGGCGGGAAAACGAAGGGCAAAAGTCCCTCAAGGGGGCGTCATAACCAGCCTTTTAGCTTCTCAGTCTTCTGAGGAAAGCTCTGTGGATGAGCAGCCTAAAAGGCGCAAAGAACAGGCTCAGATCCCAATGACCTCTAACTCTGACTCTGTCTCAAGTCAGGAGTTTTCTGAGGCAGTGAAGACAGAATACCACGAACCCCTGCCTGATCCCAAGGAGAAGGATAGGCAGTTTCCCCTCTCTTACAGAGATGAGCTCTTGGCTCAGGTGTCTAAATCCTTGCAAGTGAAGGAAAAGCCAACCAAAGGGGATTCATCTGACTCCCAGGACGAGGAGGAGAGGGAGTACATCCCATCAGTACATGGCAAAGATCCAGGAGTTCCTTTGGATAAGGCTTTCGAGAAATTAGTGTTAGAAGAGTGGAAACACCCTAACAAGGCCTATAAAATGAATAAGACCCAGGTCTCTTTATATTCTTTCTCTAGAAAGAAGGAGCCACTGTTCAAAAATCCAAAGGTGGACGCAGCGGCTGTCACGCTGGCCAGGCAAACCGTTTTCCCCACTGAGGGGGATTGCTATCCAAGGGATCCCACAGACAGAGCAATAGACTCAGCCCTTAGAAGGGGGCTAGACTCATCAGCCTCGGCCCTAAGAATCAATATTGTGTCCTCTTATATGGCACGAGCCCTGCTGTCTTGGCTGCTGGAAGCTCAGGACATGGAGATCTCAGAGAAGAGATCTCAGGTATTGACATCTCACATCCTTCTGGCTACAGCATTAATGGCTAATTCCACCATGGATGCTATGACCTGGTCAGCTCGTGCAGTAGCAAACACGGTCTTGGCTAGAAGGAGACTGTGGCTGAGATCATGGCAGGGGGGTATCACGGCCAGAAATCTCCTAGTTTAAGGCCCCTATAAGGAATTCAAAAATGTTTGGCATGTGTCTAGACAAGATCCTTGCGGATGCCACTGATAAGACTAAACCTAAAACCCTTCAACAGGTGATGTCAAAAAAAAGAGGTTTTTTCGTGGCCCACCAGTCAAATCTAGGGGAAATTACAGAGCTTTTAGGAAGTTCCCGCCTCAAACCAGTAGAGAACCCTCGCTCAATTTCCCTTTTCGCAACAAGGGCCACGGACAGGGTAGATTTGACAAACAAAAACTCCCAAACAGAACTTATGACTACCCAGAGGAGTCGGAGGTCGGGGGCAGACTTCAAGTTTTCTCAGGGGTCTGGAAAAAATCTGTTTCGGATGCGTGGGTGCTAAATTGCGTAAGACAGGGCTATGCCATAGAGTTGGTAAGGCATCCCAAGGAAAGATTCATATCCTCCCCCTCAAACAACCCAACAAAACACCTGTCCATGGTAGGGGAAATTCAGAGACTTCTGTTCATTCGGGCCATAGAGAGAATTCTGCCAGAACAAACCAGACTTGGTCTCTACTCAGTCATCTTTTTGGTCGCCAAAAAGCTAGTAACCTGGAGGGCGGTTCTCTAAACAAGACTAAAGACCCTAAACAAATCTGTAAAGATACAGAAGTTCAAGATGGAAACAGTTTCATCCATCTGCCAGAGCCTGAGGGAGGGGGACTGGATGGTCTCTCTGGATCTGAAGGAAGCCTATCTACACGTCCCAGTCTAGCCACCTCACAGGAGGTGGCTCAGATTCTGCTATCAACAGACACATTATCAGTTCAGAGCCCTTCCATTCAACCTGTCCTTGGCACCAAGAACATTCACCAAGATCCTGATTCCCCTAATAGTGAATCTCAGGAAAGAGGGAGTCCATCTATATCCCTACCTCGACGACCTCCTGATCAGGTCTCAGTCACACAACAAGATCCTAGCGGACTTCGACAGATTCATACATTATCTGAACTTTCATGGCTTTCTGATCAACAGGGAGAAGAGCCACTTATCTCCCACTCGCAGGCTGGAACATCTAGGGGTAATTCTAGATACAACTTCAGACATCACCCTTATTCCTCCCTCCAGACAGCTGAAAATTCACACACTAATTCGTCTCCTAAAGTATCGAAGACGGATGAGACTGAAGGTGCTAGCACAACTCCTAGGCCTCTTGATTTCCTGCACCCGGCAGGTGCAATGGGGTTGGTTCCACCTCAGACCCTTGCAGCTATTGCTTCGGCCTATGCAAAGAGAGTTGACGCTAGGGCTCATTCCATGGATCTCTATTCCTCAAAACCTAAGACACTCAATGTCTTGGTGGTTAAGACTAGAGACGTTCAACACAGGAACTCCGCTGACGGAGCCTACCAGAGCGGTAATAACAACGGATGCCAGCCTCAGAGGATGGGGAGCCCATTCCGGATCCACCTCTGTCCAGGGTTTATGGAGCAAGAAGGACATATCTCGCAGCATCAACTTTCTGGAGCTAAAGGCAGTTTGCCTCGCCCTGAGACAACTTGTGCCGTCACTCACCACCCGACATCTTTTAATTTATACGGACAGTACAACAGCCAACGCTTGCATAAATCACCAGGGTGGCTCGAGGTCCTCTTGCCTCCATGTGGAGGCAGTAAAGCTCTTCACATGGGCTCAGAAGCATGTGCACTCTCTGAAGGCTCTGCATATCAAGGGCCAAGACAACTCGCAGGCAGGCTGGCTCAGTCGCCGCACTCTTGATCCACACGAATTGGCTCTGGACAGAGAAGTCTTCAACGACCTAGTAAAGATCTTCGGTCTTCCCCTAATGGACCTCTTCATCAATCAAGAGACTGCACAAGTTCTGAGGTTCATGTCCAGAACTCCGTGCAGAGTAGCAGTGGATGCATTGAACCAACCTTGGCCTCCAGGCCTCCTCTACGCATTTCCACCTTTTCCATTGATTGCGAGAACAATAGCAAAGACCATCAAGGAAGGGGCACAGATAAGCCTCATAACACCGTGGTGGCCCATAAGACCATGGTTTTTGGACCTGATAGAGCTGAGTCAGGGCCTGCACAGGATCTTGCCCCTTCTTCCCACTCTTCTCAGGCAGGGACTGTTACTTTGAGACAACTTACAAAATCTAAGGTTGACAGCTTGGAAGTTGAACTCTCAGCGTTTAAAAAGAAGGGATATTCTGACGCTGTCCTTTCGACTCTTCAGCTTTCTAGACGACCAGCGGCCAGGAGATCATACAGAGCTACTTGGAGAACGTTTGCCCATTGGGCAATGACAAAGGATCAGGATCCATGCAAAGCAGGAATTCCAGAAATTTTACAGTTTCTACAAGAGGGGCTAGATAAGGGACTAAAACCCAACACCTTAGCTAGACAAGAAGCAGCCTTGGATTCCGTCCTGAGGGCGGTATCTAATAAGCATGTTTCATCCCACAGACATGTCAGGCAGTTTTTGAGAGCAGCAAGAATCATCTTCCCGACAGTATTCCACAAGTGTCCCTCGTGGAGCTTAAATTTAGTCCTGGACTCTCTGACCAGAGCTCCTTTCGAGACTCTTAGACACGTCTCTGAATATGCTTTCAATTAAGGTGGCCTTTTTGATAGCCGTTACTTCGGCCAGGAGAATCTCAGAATTGGGTGCCTTATCTATAGAAGAAATGTTTTGTTCTTTTCAGGAACAATCAGTTACATTGAGATTAGACCAAGTTTTCATCTCTAAGGTCAATTCACTTTTTCACAGAAGTCATAAACCAGTCCATCTAAAAGAAAAAAAATTGGCATACCCTAGATGTGCATAAAGCACTAAAAATTTACTTGGCTAGGACGCAAGGATTTAGGACATGCACAGCCCTCTTTGTTAATATCAGACCTGGATATAAGGGAACTAAGGCTTCAAAAACCCTAATATCAAAATGGGTAAAGCAATGTATTGTTGAATCCTCCCCTCCAAATCTGGGCTCATTCAGTTAGGAACACAGCTACTTCCTTTGCTTTTAAAGCTAGAGCCTCTTACGATGAAATATGCAGAGCAGCCACTTGGTCTTCTCTACATACTTTTGTTAAACACTACAAATTGAATGTGTATAAATCAGCGGAAGCTGCTTTTGGTAGAAGGGTGCTTCAGGCAGTGCTGGATTCTCCCGGCGCTGTTTGTTTGTCTCGGGTACATCCCGAACGGAGGAATAGCCGGAGGCAGGGGGAGAAAAGGGAATTGGTCACCTATCTTCGGTGAATTATTTTCTCCCCTGTGCTCTGGATACTCCTCCGGCCCTCCCTACCAAACAGCACAAAGAAGGCTAGGGAGTTTGACTTTTCTACCCATAGTTTATTTAGTTTCCTTCGGAGTTCTTAAGATTATCCGGAGGGAAAGTCTTCCTTCCCCTGTTTGGTTATATGGTATTTTTTATCGCTGTTAGTCATGTTATCCTACATTAGTTTTTCATTCACACTGGCTGCTGTCCTGATGATGGAGAATCTGGTCCTTGGCTTGGAAATCGACTGGAGAAGGATCAGGGTAGCTCGGGACACGCATGTGCAGTAACAAATTTTTTCTTCTGCCTCCTGGTGGTCAAGTGCAGAGCTACCCGAACGGAGGAGTATCCGAAGCGCAGGGGAGAAAAGAATTCACCGAAGGTAGGTGACCAGTTCCCTTTTCCCCACTGACAGCAATGGGGGAAATGCAGTGAACAAGGGTCCCTGCCCCTGGCAAACCACAGGCAGTCTTATTTAAAGACTTGCCCCCTCAGTAAAACTGCTAGCTCCATTTCTCAGGCAGTTTTAGTTACAAGTGACTCCCTTCTTCCTGCTCCATTCTCCCTCCATATGCTGACCATTATATTTGACAGGAGGAAAGAAAAGAGGAAGGTACTGGGAGCCAAAGGTTCCTGAGACACCTATGGTTTGGCTGCATATGGACTCTTTAAGTCATCACACTGATTCAGGGTTGACTCATGTTTGCAAAGAGTTGTTGGAACTCTTACACAATGTTTGTCTGCTTTATCTTTATAATAGTTAGTCTAATGGAGAGTTTTAAAAGTTTCTAGTGATTTTGTGTGCCCTTTTTGAGATATTTTAAAAGAGCTGGATTTTCAGGAAGGACTGAAAACTGAAGCCCTTCCCTCTTGAAAATGTCTCAAACTGAAGTATGTGAAGTCACTAGGAGCCTTTGAAAAATCTTCATCTGTTTGTATGAAGAGAGAAATGTAGGCTCCAGGTCTATTAGTCTAATGTCTTTCAAGAGCATTAAGTGTGATTCTGGAGGAGGTTCTAGAGTGAAATTGACAAACTAAATAGTAACAAATCACCAGGACCAGGTGGTATTCATCCCAGAGTTCTGAAGGAACTCAAATATGAAGTTGCAGACCATTGGTAGTTTGTAACCTATCACTAAAATCTGCCACTGTACCAGAAGATTGGAGGGTAGCGAATGTAATACCAATATTTTAAAAGGGCTCCACAGGTGATCCTGAAAACTACAGACCGGTGAGCCTGACATCAGTGCCAGGCAAACTGTTGGAAATGGTTGTTAAGAACAGAATTACTGTGCATATTGATAAACATGACTTATTGGGGAAGAGTCAACATGGATTTAGGAAAGGGAAGTCATGCCTCAATAATTTATTGGAATTTTTTGAGGGTGTAAATAAGCATGTGGATAAGGGGGAGATGGTCAATATAGTGTATCTGGCCTTTAAAAGGTGTTTGATAAAGTTCCTCATGAGAGACTCTTGAGGAAATTAAAGAGTCATGGAATAAGAGGCAGTGTCCTATTGTGGATCCGCAACTGTTTAAAAAATAGGAAGCAAAGAGTAGGACTGAATGGTAAGTTTTCACAATGGAGAGAGAGAACTAGTAACTAGTAGAGTGCCTCAGGAATCTGTACTGGGACCAGTGTTGTTTAATATATTCATTAATGATCTGGAGAAGGGAGTAAAGAGTGAGATGATCACATTTGCAGATGACACAAAGTTACTCAAGGTACTCAACAGTACTAGAACAACATAAAAAATACAATAAACATAAAAAATACAATAAAATACATAAAACAAGTATTATAATATTAAAATTGCTAAAAAGGCTAAATGCTACAGGCAATAAATAAATATACCCTCCCAACTCCCCCACCTACACACAGACACACACACACACACCCCGTCCCTGAAGGCCCAGTGGAACAACCAGGTCTTACATGATCTTCGGAAAGAGGGGAGGTCCGGGGATAAAAAAATCCTTCTCTCCACTCCCCACATCCCTTCAGAGTTGAAGTAGAAGCACCAGTTGCTTCTGGTTTGTATGCTAAGGCACAACCATGGCTTATGTTAAGAGGAGAAATGTGAACATGTTCTGAAATCCACATGGTGGGTGGGTGATAGCAACTTTAAAATTGCTGCCCTTTGTTAGATAATAGGTTAGGAATAGTTCATTCATTTATTACATTTTTACCCTGTCCTTCTCCAGACACTCAGGGAGACTTACAACATCAATAAAATAAAATACATTAAAATCTCACCAACCCCACCTTTTATCCCCACCCTCCACTCACCAATCCTCCTCCCAAAAACCGTCTACCCAATCCCACCCAGCCCTGTTTCTGCCTGCCAGATGTTTGGCCAAACAAAAAGGTCTTACATCTCCTCCAGAAGATGAACAGGCTCGGGCTTAGGCAGATCTCCAAGGGGAGGGAGTTCCATAATTGTGGAGCAGCAACCAAGAACATCCCCCTGTGTGTCGTCTTTGTAGCAATTTCATTGTCAGCTGTCACTCGCAAGAAGAGTACCCTGGGCCCAACTCAGGGAAAGAGGCGGTCTTTCCGTTACCTGCGGGCCTAGCCGTTAAAACCAGCATATTGAATTGTGCCTTGAAAGCTATTGGCAGCCAATGCAGACTCCGGAACATTGTTGTGATGTGCTCCTGGTGACCCATCCCTGACAGAAGGTGGGCCATTGTATTCTGCACCGACTGCAGCTTCCAAACAGTCTTCAGTGGCAGCCCCACACAGAGCGCATTGCAGTAGTCTAGCCTTGAGGTTATGAAGGCATGAATGATGGTGAACAGATCCGAAACTGATAGAAAATTTCACAGCCTTCTCACCAGATGAAGTTGGCAAAAAGCTCTCCTGGCCACTGCTGCAACCTAACAATCCAGGCACAGCAGTGGATTCAAGAGCACCCTAAGGATGCGAACCTGAGTGACCAAGGGCATCATCACCTTCTTCTTGTCTGGATTCAGCTTCAATTAGCTTGCCTGCATCCAGTCTCCAACGGCAGCCAGGCACCAAGTAAGCAGGATCTGGGTCAGATGAGAGGGAAAATAAGGGTTGGGTGTCATCTGCATATTGATGGCACCTCACTCCAAATCTCTGAATAATCTCACCCAGGGTCCTCAGATACACATTGAACAGGGGACAAGATGGAATCCTGTGGGACCCCACAAGCGAGGTCCTGAGCGGATAATGAGCTACCAACCATCACTACCCTCTTGGTTCTCTCAGCCAGGAATGAGCAGAACCACTTGAGCAGTCCCATGCTCCCCAGCCCGGTCTCACAGCCGTGTCAGCAACACCCCATGGTCAATGGTATCAAAGGCTGCCAAAAGGTCTAACAAAATCAGCAGGGTACAGTTTCCCCTGTTGATTTCCAAGCAGAGATTGTCAACGAAGGCCACAAGCATAGTCTTAGTGACATGCCCACGATGAAAACCCAACTGACATGGGTCCAGGAAACTGATAGCATTGAAATATTCCCAGAGATTCAAGGCAACCACCTGTTCAATAACCTTCCCTAGAAAGGGTAGATTAGAGACAGGGTGATAGCTGGCAGGGGAGTCAACATCAAGGGATGGTTTCTTGAGCAGAGGGTGGATGACTGCAGTCTTGAGACCATCAGTCCCCAGAGTCTCCCCGCTGGCTTTCATCAGCCAGGATGGGCATAAATTTAATTCACAACTGGTCACCCACACCTTTTCAAGCACATCCTCCACATCGGTGGGCAAGATTACTTGAAATGGATGCAAGTAAACAGGACAAAACTGGGCCTTCTCTTTGCTTTCTGTCCTTTAACCAGTTACCGATCCATAATAAGACACTACCTCCTATCCCATGACTTTTTAATCTCTTTTCAAACATATATAGGAATTACTATCCAGGATCAGAGCTGTTTCTATCAAACTAAATTAGGGCACTTTCCCACTGTTGAGGAATAATTTATACTTACACTGTTGGTGAAACCTGTCAGAGTCTTTATTGATCTCAAAGCGCTGAGAGAGAGAGCAACACTGTCTCCACGCAGGGAAACAGCCTGGTCTGCCTCCTCCCAGGATACACAAGTTTTGATAGGTTACTATACAGGCAAAAGATACAGGCTTGTCAATCAAAGGGCAACATAATACAATAAAATGGAAAGTTACACAATTACACACAAGTTTACATATCTGGGCTGGTTCTTCTCAAAACTATATGAGCCAGACTGTTTATAATATATGGTGCCTAAACAAATCTATTTACCTTGCACAGCTGCAAGGCCACTCTATGCTATCTACTGTGGGAAGGAGCAAAAGGCGTCCCACTGTCTCGATGCCTAGCTTACAAACTGGTCTCATGATTATTTCTATATAACAAGCTGAAGACTCACTTCTATTAAGGCTGAGTATTACCCAGCATTCATCTGTCTTCCATTTTGTGTTACCTTCCTTTGGCTATTGTAATTCAATTCCACAGGGTCCCTTATAAAATTTCCTCCACACTCACATTACAAAATGCGCCCAATTAGCCTCNGTAGTGCCGAGCAGGGAGCCAATCAGAAAGAAAATTCACTGGTAAGCGCCCCAATTTTCTTTTCTGCCTCATTCCCAGAGGAGGTGGCATCAGAGCGCTCCATGCTCAGCAGTAGGAATTTGTGTCTATTTGAACTATTTATTCCTGTCTCTTATACACATCTAGATGTTCAGTCCCCTACGGGATTGCCACCACAAACACGCAGGTTAATATTCCCATGTTTTAAACCCCGTGCCTGTTTTGCCTCTCAGAGATTTTCCTGGGGGCAAATCAGGCACATTTTGTAACCTGGGAAAGTGCCCTCTGTCTCTTGCCTGGCTTATACCTTGTTTCCATTAGTTTAGATGTGTGGGTGACACTTAAACCTCTGAATTGACTAATTAATAATGCCAACAACTGTAAATTCTCTAATTTCTAATGATAAGCTTCTCAATATATACAACTGGTTTCTCCAGAGTATTACTAAAAGATTTGATTCAGAGTAGATAAAGTAAATGGAATGAAAGAAATCTGAGATATAATTTATTTTTAAAGTCTTTCCTCTTTACTAAATATCAGGAGAAAGCTCAAATGCAAAAAGATTTATGGAGGATTGAAGATGTTACAGCTGGCCTAAGTGCAAATAAAGCCAACTACAAAGTCATAGTGGAGTCTATCAAGAATCCAGGTAAGAGAAACATAGTTGAGAGTTGTTAAAATCTCTGTCTGCACTATATGATTCTCCTTGGGTGTGTAGAATTGGGCTGGAAGTCTTGAGAACTTGTTTATTTTTCAGAATTTTCAGTACTTCCATCTGCTGGTTGTAACAAAAGTACTTGCAGCTCAGTAACATATATGAAGGACCATAGGTTATTGTATAATCTAGACCAACTTCCTGTCCTTTAACTCGTAGCAGACTCTGGGTAAAAACAAACATGGCAGCGACCCATTCTGGCCAGCTTTGTCCTGCTGTCACTTTTGTGCTTGGGCCCCCAGACATTTGGCCCAGACTGACCTCGGGTGTGTCAGCGGCTAGCCTGGGCTGTGACGTGGCAAAGTGCTGAAGTCACAGCCCAGGCTACCGCCCCACCCCCCAGGGTCAGTCCAGGGCAAAGTGGGCCACAGCAGGTTAGAACATATGTTCTGACCCACTGTGACCCATCCAGGATCGGGACTGACATGCGGTCCATAATTGGCTGCCAAGGCTGCCTGTCCTGGGGGGGTGGGGAGCAGGGGGCCGCATAGGGGCAGGGGTTGGACGGCTCCCCGGCTGGAGTTCACGTGTGGTCAGTTCCCCGATTTGACCCTGACCGTGTCAGTGGTGCAGCAGCGACCCGACCAGGGTTGCCACCACACCATTGTCACTTCTGTTTTTTCCCTCTGAAGGCAAAACCTCTCATCCCCCATGAAATTTATTTCCAATGCCAACAACTAACACCAAATATATTATTGTTGTTTGTTTGTTTGTTTGTTTGTTTAGATCTTGCCAGCAATGTACAATTATTAATTAGAGATGGGTACCCTTCCTCAAGAGGCTTAGGAAATCAAAATCTTAGGTGGCCTGATACGTATCATTTCTATTTTCACCAGCAAAATTTCTCTCCTGCCCCCAACCTTGACAGCCCTTTCCCCACATGATCCAGTCCCTTTCTCAACATAACGTTAGGTGGAGAGAGAGACCCATGTGTTTTATGCAAAGGAGATGTAAGGAGATGTGTGCATAGTCTTGCATCTCATTGCACCGCACAGAAGAATCAGTATGTAGGAGAAGTACGGGTCTTTTCAAGTCTTACGTAGATTCAGTTTTCAATGCATGTTCCAGAATATATTTTCTCTGACCTTTACCAAACCCTTTTACATATATAAACAAGCTGTGAATTTGCTTTGAGAATTATAACATTATACGTCTTTTTACATGTTCAAAATACACTTCCTATTCAGGTTAATGAATAAAGATTGTTTTCTTTAAACAAAAAAAGCCTGTGTTTAGATATACAGCATGTATTATGTTTGTAGGATATTCTTATAGAAATGTTCAGAGTTCTTCATCAATGTCTCTGCGTACAACTTTTACTGTGTTTATTATTTTCTTTCCTAGAGAGAAAAACCGTGCCTTCATTTTCTCAGCCTGTAGTGCCTTCATTATCATCTACTCTCACAACTATGGACAGCAAACTTTCTACTCAGCAAAGTCCTTCATCTAGTCCTGTTAAGCCCTCTTTGGAGATTAGGCTGTTTCCACAGCCTTATACTCAGCCTAGGATGCAATCTCAGTCACAGCAGCTGAGAAAAGTTGAACCTCCACTTCCATCCCCTGTTAAACTAAAGCCAAAGGTTTTAAGTACGACTGCTCTGAGTCAAATCTAAACCTTTCATCTATGGTTGTCTCATAATTGTTGTATTGTAGTGCATGGCTGCAATATGTGACAACACTTTGTAATTATCCCCTTCCTTATTGATCTGACACCCAGGTAAAGTCCTTTATTTCTGTATACGGTACTGGGTAATGAAGCATGAAACCAGAATGGATTCCACATCCTTTTAAGTCAAACTGCTCTTTTTCTTCTGCCCTAAACCAATTAAATATGCTACATTTTGCAAGGGATAACTCCATCTTCCCTACTCCAAATTCCTGATAACACAAAGGGTGAAAATAAATAGCATGATAGTCATCCACACATCTTCCCAGTCCGGTGCCGCTCCACAGCATCCTGCCATGGCTGTGGCGGGGTGGGGGGCGGGGAGGATGTCGCATGGACTAATGCATGCCCACGTGTTGGCATGCACACCATCTGTCAGGGAGGACCCTGGACAAGATGGAGGCTCCACACACTGAATTTGAGCCCCACTCATCTCTTTCCTGTCTGGGAAGGAGCCAAACGGATTCGTGGTTGACACGTGGTGCCTCCTTCCTGGTCGGCTGCTATACACACCAGCTGCAAGTCCATCTTGTGTCTCTTGCATCTGAGAAGGAGTTGAGTGGAGTTCACAACCAGTGCATGAAGCATCCTTCCCAGTAGGCTGTTCTTTGCGCCAGCCACAAGCTGGTGTGGAGCAGCCATCTGGGAAGGGAATCACCCCATTTGCAAGCTGAGTGTCCAGTGATACACACCTGCATTTCTGTTTGTTGGGTGCTGTCACCTATGGGATGCGGGTCAGTATCGCACAACACTCACAGCTTGCAAACAGGACTATCATCCGATTTATTAACACCTAAAGCTGCTGTCCTGAAAGCCCGATGTTAAAGAGTCTACTAAATATGTCTGCTTAACGCATTTGCTTTCTATTGAGGTTTCCTGGCCAGGCATTCTGGACTCTGGGAAGCAATCTCCAGCATGTCCACTAGGAGGCAGCAGCATCTCATTTTTTGAACTGGTCATGCTTGAGGGGATAAGCTCCCTCAGACTCCAGTTGGATTTCTCTCTGCAGCTCCCTGCTCGGCACTCCTAGAATGGGTAGTGTCCTGCTCCAACCAATCAGAAGGCAGATCTCAAATTATGAAATTTGTAGGTGGACCAGGGGCAGGACACCCCCTGCAATCTCCAGTTTGAGTTCTGCCTTCAGTCTGATCAGATGCAGATCGAGTTCTCTATGAACCCTGTAGGAATTCCTTCGTTGAATTTTAAGTTTTTTCTACATTGCTCAGGGGCTGATTACCGCTCCCCCTCCTCTCTCCGTGGTTGGAGCTGAGCGTGCCAGAGTGCCTGGCTCTCGGAGAGCCCTGTTAGGATGAAGCCATGGCTCAGAACCGGATTACTGCTCTCCCTCCTCTATCTGCAGTTGGAGTGGATCGAGCTAAGCACACCCCTGCCTGCCCCCCTCCTCTTCCCTAGGGGAACCGGGAGGACCTTGGGGCACCCCGTCCCCTTCCCCAAGGAGCTGGCCCGTCTCCAGATCAGAGGCCGCCACCCAGCTGCCTTCCACCCCTGGGGGTTGAGACTGCCAACTACCGCAGAGTGCAGAAGATAGAAGTATGGAATCTCCTGTCCCCAGCCCCGGGTGTTCTTCCTTGCCCTGTACCCCACATGCTGCTGCAGCAGCTCCTCCTGGGTCTTCTCTCCCTCCCCCCACGTCCCCAACAAGAGTCATCCAGGGCAGCAAGGGTGTAGCTACCATAGGGACAGCCAGGACATTTGTCCCGGGGCCCACTGTGGCTGGGGGCCCATCCCTATGGTAGAAGCCCACCACCCCGCCACCTGTCCCGCTGTTATTATTTTAAAGGATGCATAACATACAACGATAATCTTTTTAGAATACATCCAGCACCCCAAAAAAGTTTTTTTTTGTTTTAATCAAGTTGTGGCTCCGCCTGGACCTCCCTGCCGGCTGACAAAATCACCCCCCCCCCCCCCCCCCCCCCACACGCCGGGCCCACGTCACCGTGGACTTGTGGGCTGAACTTCAAGCCCCACTTCAGTCCTGACGGCAACATGCTTGTTCCTGCCTGCCGCAGCCGCACAGGAATTGCGGAAGCCTATTACTGCACTTGTGTCAGCGTTCTTCTCTCTTCACACGCAAGCAGCGCACCAGGCAGGCAGGCAGAAGTGCGGCAGGCAGGGATTTGAAGTGACTGAGCATGGACGAACTCAGTGAGAGCCTAGAGCTCAGCTGAGAGCAAGAGAGTGTGACTTTGAGGAGTCTGATAGACTGTGCACCGGCCGGGTCCGCTGGGACGGACAGGACTCCTGCTACACAACAGCAGCTGCAGGTGAGTTCCCGTGCTTGTGCCGGGGGTGGGTGGGAGGGCTGGGTGGATAGCATAGGAGGGACTGTGGTGGCAGTGTGTGTCTCTCTGTGTGTGTGCGTGTCTAAGTTACGCCAGCGCCTCGCTTCCCCAGCTCTCAGCTCCGCTCTTCTCCGCTCTCCAGGATCCGAGAGCAGGCGCTGTGTAACTGACATGATACTGACTGGGCTAGCTAGTATCATATCAGTTACACAGCGCCACTCCTCTCCCCTCTCCAGGAGAGTGTGTAAGTGTGTCTGTGCGTGTCACCTCCCCGTACTCTCCTCCTGGTGTCCTCCTCCTCCCTCAACGACCCCCAGGTACCCTGGTATCAGTCCCTCGCTCCTTCTCCCGGGCTCCGAGTTGCTCCTCCTCCCCCGGCTCCCTGCTATGCGCAGATGGGATCCTACATTCTTTACTAACCTGTTCATACGAGAGGTATCTTTTCTGGATCAGGACATTCCCACGGCTTAAAACCACTCAGGTAATTGTTCTCTGCATCGGGTGAGGAGGGATTAAATTGCCTACAGATCCCGAAACATTTACTGATTTTCTTAAAGGGATAGTCCACTCTCTGGAGGTAAAAAGTCACTCATTGCCCTTAAACCTCACAAAGGGAGTGGGGTGGGAGGAGGCAGTGCTTTACCTAAGGGAGTACAAAAGGTATTTTAAACCCACCGGCGGTAAAACCCCTTTGACACAGGGTGGGGCGCTCCTGGGGTCAATGTCTGCCTCCTTCCCTAATGGTTGGTTGGAGGAGGCACCCTCCTCTCCCTTGAAGCCCTCTATCTCCCGGATTTCCATCCCAAGGCGAAGTTATCCCCAAGTATCCTAGTAACATGTGGGGACGTAGAGAATGGGGGTAACTGGACAGCCATGCAGAAGGCCAAGGGGGAGAGCGGGGTAACTCCTATTTGAATTCCCCACCCTCTCCTTGCTCCTAGCCGATTTCCCTCCCCCCTCTTCTCCTCCCCACTACTCCCCTCTTCACCCCCACTCTCTCCTGCCTCCCCCATAGCTCCTGTTCACCCCTCCCACCCTCTCCTCCATAGCCACCATTTGTCCCCTAGCCCCCCTGTTGAGCCCTCACACCCTCTCCTTCTCCCCCCTAGCCTCCCTTGGCTCCTTCCCCCCTCTCCTCCTTTCCCGTTCCCTGCCACACCATACTTATTAATTTAATAAGTACGTTTGTTGACAGTTTTATGCAATAAGGACATTGAGGTGAGGGAAGGGAGCAGGACAGGGGAGTCTCTGGTGATGGGCGGGAGGGGGGCGGGGAGTTCATTTCTTGTCCCTGGGTCCATTCCAACGTAGCTATGCCCATACAGGGCAGGGAGAATTATTAGCACTCACTGGGAGCAAATGCCACAGCACAGGGCACCCCATTAAGGGAGAGAGAGGCCCCTCGGGGGTGGGTGCTGTTTGCTCCAGAAGCACCTTGGACCAATCGCTGCCCTCTTTTTCCCATGCAGTAAAACATCCAGTTCCCCCTAAGCTTCCGAATGGACTCCCGATCGCCCCCCAGTATCCTCGGAGGGGGCGGGGGTAGGCTCCTTGCCCCACTGAGGAACTGACAAACCTGGAACGATACTGAGGAGACCCAGACTTGCTGCCATAGGGGATATAAGTTCCCCATACCTCCTCGGCAGGGAGTCCTCGGCCAGGACAGGAGGGACCTGACCTCTGGCACTCTTCATCCACTTGGAGAGCTGAAAGGGGGCTGGATGCTCCTGCTCCTTCTCGGCACTTGTCCAACGGGGAGGCTCCTTCCAAGTCGGGAGTGATTCGCTCCCTAGACATCCTCCGCCCACCCATGTGAGGTTGTGCTCCCCACCCACCCCACCACAGTGCCGGGGTGACTAAGGGCTGGATGTTTCCCCTCCTACTAGGCGCTTGTCTAATGGGGGCTCTTTACAAGGTGGGAGGGACCCGCTCCCCGGACAACCTCCGCCCCCTGCGTGAGGCTGTGCTCCTCTTTCTCCCACCCCAGTGCCGGTGCGGCTTAGGCCCCTGGTTTTCGCCTGACCATATTGGGCTGTGATTTCCCCTCCCCTTTCACAGCAGAGGATGTCTAGAGTGGCCGAAATAGTGGAGACAAAAGAGGAGAGCTAATCGGCAACTAGCAATAGCACAGGCAGCGTGGGCACCGCCTGTTATAAGTGGCAGCTACATGCGTCTACGGGCACCACCATCTTGGTCTGGCACGCAAGGAAGGGAGGCCGTCTTCTCTACATGGCCAGCATGGGTGCCGCCATCTTGCCCCAACATGTATGCGCAGTGAGTGATGGCCATATTCCCCACGTGGGCGTCATAGGCATCGCCATCTTGACCTACTGCACATGCATATGCTACGGCAGCCACCTTAACTCTTTTTTAAAAAAATGCCACATGCCACGACTACTGATGGCTATCATCTAATGGCCATAGTAGGTGAGGGCGAGACCATGTTTACAGTGCCCATAAAGGAATGCCCAGCAGGGGGACTAGCATCACTGATGACAATAAGAATGAGGAGCAGAACCAGGGGCGCGACCCAAAGGAGGTTCAAACCCATACAGCCCATTAGGGGTGGGGGGTAGGGTAATAATTTATTGAGTAGTCTGGGACCAGTGCAGGAAATACAATATATAAAACATCAAATATACATAACACATAATCATATAATACAAAACAGTCAGTCTGTAACCTAAAACAACAGATGGAAACCCAAACACCAACCACGTACACAGACTATTCTAACTAGATTCCCTACTGGAAAGTATAACAATATACTAACTGACCCAGGGAATCGGGGAAACGGGCCAAAATCGGCCCTCTTCTAACCATTACCTCACCAGAGCAAATAACCACCTTAACAAAAAAGGGATTGGTGCCCTGATCATGAGGGAAGTGGGTGAAACCCTAGGAAAGCTTTCCTGCAATGAACAGCTTGGAGCAAGAAAGCGGCAAGATTTTTAATAGTATCAGGGTCCAAGCTATCCAATAGTACACAAAGGAGTATAAAATCCGATCTACCCGGATACTTAGCAATAAGGGGCTGTAAGAACTTCTGCCTGGGTCGATCATATAAGTGGCAGTGGAGAATTATGTGGGCAACTGTCTCCACGGCTAATTTATCGAAGGGACATAGACGCTCAGTGAAGGGAATTCCCTGCACTCGACCCTCGAAGACTGCTGAGGGGAATGCATTAAAATGGGCCGAGCAAATCAACTGTTTGGCCCTACCTGAGATAGGGGTACAGCCCGTTATGAAAATTCATGTCCTGGATAGTGTAGTACTTACGCCTCTGGGCAGACGTTCTCTTCCTCCCCCCCCGGCTCCCCCCCCGCCTTGCATGAGGAAACATCCATGCTTATTCAAGGGCTCCTCGATGTTAGAGCCATTCAACATCACGGCTTCCTTTTCGGGGGACTAACATCACTCTGCATGTAGCAGCCCCTAGGTTCACATCCTGCTAGAGCCCCTGCAGAGGGCAGCAGAGACACTGTACCTTTAATCCCTTTAGGGACAACTCAGGCCTGCGGGCTAGGTGAAGTAACCATCAGGGCCTGACTGGTCATCACACGGTAAAACACCTGTCATAATAGAGATATTGGACCTCAGTCAAGGGGTGAGCGAGATGAGGAACCGCCATTGACTGCTGCGCGTCTAAGGGAGCTGGTACAAAGACGATACAGGCCAAGAGATCATGAAGGAGGCCCCAAGGGAGGCTAGTGGGTAGCATACTGGGCTTACCCTTGTAGGGACTCCACTTGGCTCAGACCCCACTGATCCAGGGTTCAGATCCCTCTGCTATTAAATCCGGCAAGGCCACCTCAAAGAAGTCAGCAAAGACCTGACCGTGGCAGGTGCCAAACCCTCACCAAAGGAGGGAAAGGTCTCAGAGGAGCATCACTCAGCTAAGAGGAACGGCAGGGGATGCTGTGTCCCCAGTGCCTCTTTCAAAGGGGGTGGCCAAGGTCATGAAGGCACTAGACCCCTTGGCTCGGGATAGCAGAAAGAAACACCTACAAGGATGTAAGCAAAACAAGTGGATGAAGTTCATCCAGCTGGTCCGCCCCCATGAGGCAAGATTTAGGCTTCAGGGAAACAATGGGCAATATGACCAAAGGACAGCAGGCTGCCACTCAACCTATACAGTTTCTTCCAGACACAGCTGCCTTGACAGGCCCCCTCTGGGCATCCCGGCACAGCAGGCGAAGTATTGCCACGCTGAGTCGACGGGTTCATATCATCTGGACCTAAGACCTCCACCATCTCCTTCAGTTGAGCCAAAAATAACTGGGCTGACAATGCCAGAAGCTGCAACATACAGATTGCTTCGCACTGGGGGCTACACTCTTCCAGCGGCCCCAGGAGGCTTTTCTGACCATGGGTCCTCGCAGCTATGCTTGCAACTAGCGGGCTCCACCAAGTGTTGCAGTGAGCTAGCACATAGAAAAACCAGCATCACCCCATTGGGCAGACGCGGTTTAATCTGGCATGAGAGAAGTCATCTGAAGACCTCATAGGGTACCTCACTCAAACACTCCTCCTGCCGCAGAGGAAGGCTTCCATACGTTACCCAAGTATGGGCATCTCAGTGGAGAGCTTTCTCAGGACAAGGTCCATATAACAACCTAAGGCTTTAGGACATCGAAGCAGTACAGAAGGGCCAGCAGAAAGCAGGCTGGCGTTAGAGGTCACTCTTACTTCCCCAGAAAAGTGCAGAGCCCAGAATAGCATGAGGCAAAAGAAGACTTTCAAACAAGTATACAACTTACAAGTATCTAGGAAGGTGTCCTTCATAGTCCATGCTCTTCACACTATGGAAGAGTAAATGGAGGTCCTCCTCGAACCTCAAGGAGGTTTTTGCTTCACATCTCTTAGCCGTTCTAACTTTCTATAGCTCTCCATATGTTATGAAAAACTGGGCATCCCTCATTGCTTAGGGCAATGATGGCCGAGCATTTCTAGACAGCATCATTCCACGCAGACAGAACCAACCTGCAACAACACAGCCAGTAGTAAATTGCATGAAGAGTTAGCTTCACTGACCCACAAGCTGCAACATCTGGGACTAAGGTTCGATACACAGAAGGACCGCAAGCAAGTTGTCCTCTCATGCACAGCCTCACAGCTAGCTTTGACCAGGCTGCAGGGGTCTCTGATAACCTGCATAGAGTAGATCTATGGCCAAGGACACACCTTCACACAATTCAATGCCCCCTTGGAGGCCGCAAATAAGTATCTAGTAGTGATTAGGTTAGCATCATTGAAACCCAAGAGTGGGACTCAATTTTGCCATCTAACCAAGTGGTTTCCTTGATGAAATCTTGAAAAGAGCTAGCCATTATGGCAGAAGCCACACTCAAGGGCCGCTGAATTCGTCTAGTAGTTTTCTCTCATTGAACTCTCTGCAGCCAAGATGACTCCATACGACTGCGAGCACTAAATAAAGGACCCTCTCATTCTGACACCAACAGATAATGTACATCCAAGGCCCACTCTCTGGCACCTGTCATTGTGCCTACCAAATGAAAGCACTTGAGGCCAAAGGGTTAATCTGATACGATGTTACAGGAGTCACGCAAGAATTCCATGGACAGATGGCACACAGAGGTATAGGGGCGTCTAGTACACTGATAACAGGCCCACAGACACAGACCACAGAGTATCCCAGAAACACCAGGCTCCCTAGGGGGTGGCTCAGACCTAGGACTCAGCACTCCAAGTGACTGGGAAAGCCCCAGCTACATCATGCCCAAACACCAGCGTGGCCAGTGTTTCTTCAGAGCAGCTCAGCCAAAAATTCCTATGCCTGTACATAAGTTCCCAGCCTAGAACCTGATCACAGCACTGTAGCAGCTCACACAGCCACCATCTGAGCCCTTACAGACTGGTTAACCTTTTCCTGCTCCTATCAAGGTGACTTACCCGGTAGCGTTCACACCGGCCAGAAGGACATCAGAGCTCAACCCAACATCATTTCTCTCCTGGGTTATATACTGTATACAAGAAAAAGATTCCAATAAGACTGGACAAAGGACTCATCCCAAGGGTTGACTAGACTTAACATCATGTACAAGAAACAGTTCTGCCCACCTCTGGGTACTTCATGCACTAACGCATCACCCAGAGAACTTCAAGAAGCCTGAAAGATTACATCAAAGGGGCGCACACAGAGAGCAGGTCGTCTAACCTCTCCATGTGATTGGAAACTGCTCATCCCTAGGGTTAGCTTGGTGTAACTTAAAGTGCAAAAAGTGGTGCTACTGCCCAGCAAACAACTCTTACATCTAAGGGGCATTTGCGGGGAGTAGATCGTCTGGAAGAAAACCCTACATTAGAACCAAAAGGCATACGCTCCGTGGGCAGGTTATGGTCCACTCTCTGACTCTCGGTCAACTTGTGGGGCCTAGCCCCGAGGCTCACCCAGAGGGTGCCTATAGGGACACCTGCCTTTTACAACACTGGCTCAGGGGACATGAGAAGGTTCTCACCTCAGCCTCGATGTTCATGGCTCTAAGCCGCAGAAGCTGTCAGGCCGTAGATGCGAACTACTAGCCAAGTACCAATTATATTACTCCCACCTGCTGGTTCTGCTTTGGTACATCCCATTATAGGAGTGCCAAGCAGAGAGATGCAGAGAGAAAAGAAAATTGGGGCACTTTCCAGTGAATTTTCTTTCTGATAAGCTCCCTGCTTGGCACTCCGGCCCACCCTTGGGGCCTCTGGCAGGTGGGTACTCAGCAACCAACACTGCGTTATGGGCCATACTCTTCGATTATTTTATGCTCTTATACAATGTCTTTGGAAGAAGTCAAACTGGAGATTGCAGAGGGTGTCCCGCACCTGGTCTGCCTACAAATGTCATAATTTGAGATCTGCCTTCTGATTGGTTGTAGCAGGACACTACCCATTCTAGTAGTGCCGAGCAGGGAGCCAATCAGAAAGAAAATTCACTGGTAAGCGCCCCAATTTTCTTTTCTGCCTCATTCCCAGAGGAGGTGGCATCAGAGCACTTTGCGCTCGGCAGTAGGAATTTGTATCTATTTGAACTCTTTATTCTTACCCAGCTTGTTAATTTTAGTTAGTTTTAGTCTCCTGTTTTTTGCAGCTGTTGGTGGTCACTTAGGGAGCTTGTGAGGAGTTTTTTCTTCTCAGTTTTAATTTCTCACTGACCCAGGCTGCCATTTTTTATCTATTAAATTAGCTTTTCTTATTGTTGTCACCTCCGTCCGGAGGGTTTCTGAACTTGGAGCCTTATCCATTGAGCCCACACTCTGTCTTTTTAAAAGGGAGGTGGACTGTTGCCCTCCATTTGGATCCAACCTTTATTCCTCACCTGAAAGCCTATATTTCCAGAACTGCTTCCTTTCGGAAGTCATCAGCCCTCTTTGTCTGCTATGATCCACGCAGAAAGGGGCTTAAGGCTTCTAAAGCCTTAATTGCCAGGTGGGTCGCTAACTGCATCTCAGAAGCCTACCGTGCCTTGGACCTGGAACCTCCTTCTGTGGAGTTGTGGCCCACTCCACAAGGGGAGTGGCCACGTCTTGGGCTTTTAGGACCAGGGCTTCCTACCACAAAATTTGCCGGGTGGAAACTTGGTCTTCTCCACATCCTTTTATTAAACATTACAAAATGGACTTATTAGATTCCACAGATGTAGCCTCCGGGAGACCTCTTCTCCAGGGAGTTCTGGACTAATCCCAGTCTCCTCTTTGTTTTTCTCCTTATTGTGATGATTCTAAATTCTCCTGCCCTGGAGTCTGTGGGTGCTGCTCTGTTAAGTCCCGAGTGTCCAGAATGCCTGACCAGGAAACCTCAATAGAAACTGCAGTTGGGCCACTTACCTTGTGAATTGCCTTTCTATTGTTGGTTTCCTGACCCAGGCATTCAACCCGCCCGGCACAGTTTTCATTTTTAGTTTAGTATAGTATTTAGCACTTCTGATATGGATTAGAGTCCCCTTTTTTTCTACCTAATTTTCCTTCCTTCTCTCTGTTAGGAGGGATTAGATGGAATGCCTTGTTTTTGCTGTTCAATTAGACCACGTTTTTTGTCTTTTTCCAGTTACATTAAATTGAATTTTATTAGGGCAGGATGTTCCTTAGTTACCCTTTTTCCAGATACTCAGCTTTTTACCAACTGGAGTCTGAGGGAGCTTATCCCCTCAAGCATGCCCAGTTCAAAAAATGAGACAATGCTGCCTCCTAGTGAGCGTTCTGAAGATCACTCCCCAGAGTCCAGAATGCCTGGCCAGGAAACCAACAATAGAAAGGCAGTTCACAAGGTAAGTGGCCCAATTGCACTTTTCATCCTGCATAACCACAGCTTAATGGTTCAGAATTTCAAATCCAGTCCTAAAGGAAAAGTGTCCTGAGTCCCCATTGTCGGCACCGCTGCCGACAATGGGGAGCACGTCACTTCCGGCAGCACAGGGAGCATGTAAACACTCCCCACGCGGCTTTTCTTTCAATGCGGAACTCAGGAGGCGCTTTTCAGTGCCTCATATAAAAGCGGTCCTAGTTGGGCTTGAATAGCAGGCAGGAGTGGGGAATCTTGCTTTTCTGAATTTGGTTTTCCAGCTGATCGGCGCCTCTTCGCTTCCATTAAAGTCTTCTGCAAGATCACAGTACCTCTCTCTGTTGAAGTTAGTCTATTGTAACTGAATGCTAAGAATGAAAAACATCACACTATTTTCCATTGGGCAATGTATCTTTTATATCTTTAATAAAAATTCTTAGAAGCATTTTTAATATTGTTTGCTTGTTTTTAACACCAGTTAACATAAAATACCAAAGCCAGGTTCTTTTCTTTAAGGTCTGTTTAAGTTGAAATTCTGATAAGTTGAACTGTCGTAGATGGCCCATTAAATTTGACTGAAGCAGAGTCCACTGTATTTACTGGGATTAGGGGACTTGGGGCAGTGTTGCCATTTTGTGTATATTAAGGTAGAACCATTCTCGGTAGTTAAAATAAACCTTCAAAGCCGAATGTTTAAAGAAGGGCATGTGTTTGCCAGCTTAAGCGCCACAGCATGCATCTCTACTTAATCTCTGTCACCTTCTGACATTTTATCAGGAAGATGAAGCACCACCCAGACCTCCTCTCCCACAGTTATACAGCCCTGATGATCACCCACCAGCTGTTCCACCTCTTCCCAGGGAAGCTACTGTCATCAGGCACACATCTGTACGGGGCTTGAAACGACAGTCAGATGAAAGAAAGAGAGACCGAGAACTAGGACAATATGTAAATGGAGACTACAGGGTAAGCAGTCATTTAGCCATATCGTTAAATTTAATATGTTGCCCTGATACATTTGTTTAGAATAAGCAAAATATTTTTTAGGGATTTTGGAGACACTAGAACAACATAGGGGTGGGCTATGTCTCAGCAGAGCACATGCTTTTAATTTATAAGGTCCCAAGTATTCAGGATCTCTGGTAGCACACCTAGGTGAAGACTCTGCCGGGGATCCTGAAGGGTCTCAGGTAGCACGCCTGGTTGAGGCCTCTGCCAGAGACCCTGGAGAGCAGGATCTGAAATTTTGCTGCCATGTCAGGTTGTGACAATACTGGGCTAAGATAGACCGTTGGTCTAACTCAGTGAGGCATCACCTTATATCCTTGTATCCTAATAACCTGGGAACGTGAAGCATCTAAGAAATCTATTTATTTATCTTAATCTTTTGTGATCTCATTTAATCCATGAAGGTAGAACTCCGTTCATATGTGAGCGAACCTGAATTGGCAACAATAGGCAGTGACCTCAGTCAGCCTTCCCTTGGTTTCCTAAGTTCTGACAGTGGGTACCAGACATTACCTACCAGAGGTAAGCCAAGAGATTGATATCCACAGATGCTCATTCATGTAGGGGGATTTGCTGTGATGTTCACTTGGGATTTATTTTGGGGACTAATTATGAGATTTCTGGCTTTGTAGCATAAAGTTTGAGAAACAGTGATATCCAAGGTTTGATGATTTTGCAATAAATATTGGGAGGGAAGAAAAATTAGGTTGTCAAAACTGTTCTTCTGATCCAAAAGAAGCATGCATTTGTCATGGACCGTTTTTGTGCGGGCAGGTGTGCAGTGGGGGGGGTGTGTGTCCGTGCAAATGCCGTGGCAGTGGTTGGGGGAACTGGTATGCATCCATGCAAACTGCACGGGCAGCAGGTGGGAGGGGGGTGCACACTTCCATGCAACACCCATCTTCACCCATCTTCACCCATCACCCACCCACAGAGCCATCCAGCAAACCGAAGGAGGCTCCGTAGGTGGAGGTGGGTGTGCGCCTATGAAAAAGGCCTCACACCCACCGCCAGCGCGCACCCATCCCCCTCACCCACCGTGTCTATGCAAAATGGCCATATTCATAATGTCTTAGAAGCAGTAAGGTTTTTTAATCTAATACTTTTGGAAGGTAACAGCGCTTCAGAATTGAAACATTGGGTGTTTTCATATGTACAGCAGCGCCTCCTCTGTTCTGCCTCAGCCTTGGGCGGTCTGTCCATCTAAAGGTGGCCCGCCAGATGAGCAGGCTGTCCCTGCTCCAGGGCACCCCTGCCAGTGGCACGGCGGGTCAGTTAAATCCAGGGCACTGGCCCAAGGTAGAGCTGTGGTCTGTCTGTTCAACAGACAGCTGCTGCAGCTTCAATTGCAGCTGGGTTTTGCCCTGGGCAACACCATAGAGTTGTGGGCAGTAACCTAGAGAGTCGGGAAATCCGCCTGCAACTCTTCGGTGTGGAGGAGGGGGGCACCGCATAGGCAGACCGTGGGCTGCAGCAGCTGCAAGGTCTCTTTAAAATGGACCCAGGTGGGGCTGGATATGGGTGGACGCAAGGTTGAACCCCCAAAGCAGCTGCAGGGGTGGCCAGTCCCATTTCCATTGAAGACACCAATTGTTTTTCACAAATACAGGATGGTCGGTGGTAGCACACATTTTCCCACCATTAAACAGTGAATGTCAAACATTGGTCTACCTAGGAGGAAAAGGGGTTCCAGATCGTTTTTAGCCCCTTTCAATCTATGGCACTATGCTGCAACTTCCAGTACAATTGACTGGTCCATTGTAATGGTACTCTTTTGAAAAATACAGTAATCAGTTCTAAAAATACGTTCCTATTTTGTCTCTTGAGGACTGTTTTTGTTTCGTTTACTTTGTAAAGGATTATCTGGATCAACTTCCAGACTGCATCAGTCGTCTGCCGTTTCATCTTACACAACCATTAGAAAAGAGAACTCCAAGGTAACTTTAAGTAAACATCTGGTAACATGTATCAGATCTCACAAAAGAATGTACTTCATTTTGGTTAACAGCAAGGTTTAGAATTTGGTAGCACTTCAGGTGATAATGCGATAAATGCTACCTAAAAATAAAAGTTAAGACCTCCTATCCCTCATGTTGCTAAGGTGTGCATGCAAAAAAGTCTGACTTGCTGCACTAGCTGTAGGTTAACAAAGCTATAGCCAGGGATCTAGAGCTAAGAGTACATTGTCTTCACAGCCCTTGTAGAAATTTCAGAGTTTAAAAATAATGTTAAAAGTATAAGAAGGAGATGAGCTCACTTGCACTAAGGAAGTAGGGGAAAGAGTTAATTTTGTGTTTTTCAGCATGCTTCTTCTCTTAAACTATTAATTGTGACATGTGTTTTGTATTCCTTGTCACTTTTAACAGGGGAGACCAAAGAGTGCCTTGGAACGTTTATACTCTGGAGACCACCAAAGAGGCAAGATGAGTGCTGAGGAACAACTAGAAAGAATGAAACGACATCAGAAGGCACTAGTTCGTGAACGCAAGAGAACTCTTAGCCAAGGAGAAAGACAGTTTGTTTCATCTCGATCTTTCATCCGGCCTGTATCTGCAGACGTAGGCTCAGTATGTTAGACATGCCTTAAAAGGACTAGACTAAAATATGATCTGTAGCTCTTCTAGTAAGCACTTTCACTTGAGTGTGCATGAGTTTCTTGTATAACTGTGGTGTTATAAAGTATAATACCGGTTTCTAGAGTTTAAATTACAGATGATAATTTTTGATTACAAATAGTTGCAGCTTAATGTAGCAGGTACTGCAGGTAAGTTGGTCTGAGAACAATGTTGCAAGAAGAGAATACAGGGCTTTTTTGGAAGGAGTTCAGAAATGGAGACCGGTTTTTATTGACTGGGACGGCATTTTGAAAGCATAGGGAAATTTGTACATTTTTTTCCAGTTGGTCCATGATAGAATGAGTCTTTTGGAATGTTCTAAAATAGTGTGTTTTAAAAAAGGAAAGTTTCTATGTAACTAGCTTAGCAAATACCTATGGTTATATTAAACCAAGATTTTTTTATGAAGATCTGAGGGAAAATATATATATATATATATTAACTAATAATCAGCTTTAAAACTGAAGCATATTTAATATAAATTTATACAACTGCTGATGTCTTTTGTTACTGTAAATTTTGCTTGAATTATGTGGAGTATTCTAGCAAGGCTCAAAGTGCAGTTCCTGAATAACAGAATGATTTTGTTTCTCAAATGAATTACTGTATTGAACATAAGTCTGTAATAATGCATTTTGGACACTAACCAAACCAGTCCTAATTGGTGAAGTTATCAAACTAAGAATTTGACTAGAAATTGCACAGCCACTGTAATAGCAGCTGCCTTTTATTTTATTTTAGTGACCTTTGGTCCACTAGAGCTATAGTTTTACCACCTCCTGCCTAATTCATTGCACAAGATCTCTTGCTTTTAGAGTTGTCACTCATCATACCTATGCCTTTTTTTTAAAAAAAAAATATTCTAATTATTTTTAAATAATTTCTAACTAGACTACTCAATTTTTGCCAGGCTTAATTGCATTTTAGTAGCTATGTGTTAGTGTTTTTTCAACCCCTTAATATTACTCAACCTTTTTCATTCCTATTTTTAAAGAACTGTTCAGTAGCATTTGTTTATAATTCAGTTGTCCATGATTATTTTATTACTAAACAAACATGAGTGAACTACATGGAGACATTAGTCTCCAGGCTATGTTTTGTAATCACATACATACTAACAAATACTTTACAATGTTTGAAAAATATAAAAACGTAAACACTGCTATTTTCATATTTTAAATAGCAGAATTTAAGTCTGAATTTTTATGGTTCTTCAGCTCTCACACACATACCCATTTCAAATGTAAACATTTCATAACTCCATTAATGATTTTAACAAATACTTTATCTACTTATTTGTGTGCCATATTATTCTGTTTCATGCTGTAAAAGATACAAAATTATTTGGTATGGGCCTGGAAATGTTTGAGAGATCTTTTCCTCCTTTGTCTAAAGGGCTCCAGCACACACAAAAGCATGTTTAATAGCACAATTTAACTATTTACAGCATTACAATTATGTAGCAGGCAAATGGTAAACAGTTAAAAATGTGATTTAAAGTGTTGCACAGTTTGTAACAATCTGCTTTAAACATACATTGTATGTGTAATTTTAACATTAATGCACTGATTTTTTTAAATTGGTCATCTCTTAAGCGTAGTATGACATTTTAAATATTGAGGCGAGTATGTGGGTTTATTTGTCATTAAACTTTAATGTAAACGTCTCAAACCCAATAAAAATATTGCTTTGTAATAATGGATGGATGTTTTTCTTACCATTGTAACAAAATTTCTGAAATTAACTGTGTGTATGTGTGTATAATACAGAATGGCAATCAGGCCTGGTTTCAATATGAGTAGAAATCTCAATTTGGAACAATTTAAAATGTATTTCTCCCTTTCAATTCTAAAGAGAAGTTTCTCAATTTTCACATGAACTTCAATTGCCTTAAAAGTTAATATTTTTATATACATGAAAGCTACTATTTTGATTATATTCTGAGTGAATATTGAGAACTTGTGCATGAATAGGTTTAAATCAGATTTTTAAAAACAAAAATGTGTAATGTAGTTGTATCTAAGTGGCAGGAAGCCTTAATCAAAGTCAGTCATGACTTATCATGTACTCAAATTGTTAAAAGCAGATGTATGAATCCCTTGCCTACATGTTCTCTTATATGTTTTAAGTACTAAAGGAGAGGCTTTTATATTTAAGATTAAAGCACTGGGGATAATATCAAACTGTGGTCCTTTCAGTTTCTGGCTATTCAAGGTAAAATTCAAGGGCTTCAGGAACTAGAATATGACTTTGCCACTTTAGAAGGCATTTGTGGTATTTGAAGAGGACATAAATAATTTTTAAGCATATTAATTTAGATTAATGTTTTGTTATGCACGTGGATGAGAATGGAAAATGTGGCATAATTTCAAATTTAAACTCCAAACAACACACACATTTGTGCCATATTCAAGTGTGCTATGATTTTATGGTACTTAAAATTTTGCCTTGTAAAGACAAGTTTTTTTCTTCATTTTGAGAAGAGATGTAATTTTTCTAATAATTAGAAGACCTTAAATATTGGCTGATTTTACAAGAAAAATCAAACATATAAGATGCTATTATAGTGAAGCCTTATTGCTAAGATGATCTTGAGGATATTTTACATATTCTAAAATCCAAAGGAAATAAATAGTAGGATTCTAATTGGTTAATTTATTCATCTGTGAAGTAATTAAGAATAGGACTTCTGAAGAAAGTTGCTTATGCTGTAGTAATGTAATTTTAGCCTGCAATATAAGACATGCTCCAAAGCCATCTATAATGATAGAACATACATTTTTGACAGTTGATTAAAAATATCTGATGTTCCATCATAATCAGTTTGTTTAAGTCTAAAGATTCTGTGATTAAGTTTGGAACTCTTATTAATGGACATTATATAAATCACAACAAAATACATGTATTAGTAATTATAATATTAGTTGCTAGTTATCTACAACATGCAAGATACAACAGTAAATCCTTGGAGCACATCTATAACTTAACTGTACCACAAAAACAGAATTTCTAGGAAACTTTTTCTTATATTGATCACAATTTATCAGTTATTTAATTGAGTAACTTCATGGACTCTTTCAGCAATCCAATATTTGAGGATGTAGGAGTGAAAATTACTAAAATATTTATTTGTTGGTGTGGATGACCACTTTTAATTGTTTTGTATCTGTTACTAGTGGAAACGAGAGCAAGAATTTGATTTGCAGCTACTTGAGAGGGCGATTCGTGGAGAAGAAAATGCTGAAAATGACTTGTTAAAAATTCACCCTGTAACTGTGACAGAGACAGACCTGGAACCTCAAGATTATAATTTAGATATCAGCAGAGAGGTACGGGTAAAATCTATGTTTTTAAAATGAATAGTTTTATAAAGGAGAAGGATCTGCTGTGAACACAACTCATTTTGTGTGTGTAAAATGGTATGGATGTTCATTCTTATTAGAAAAGAAACTGAAATGTTCAAATCTATACTGTAGAAAATACAAGCATTTTAGAGGAAAAGGAAACCTGTTATGTTGGGTATATACAAATCTGAAACACTAATTGGAGAGCGATGTTAAAACTAGTTTGAAGCAGAAGAGCAAGAGAAGAAAGCTAGCAAAGACAGCCTATCATACAAGGACTATTAATTAATGTTATCTGACATGATATAGCACAGGAGATTGGATGTTTCATTGTGCTCTCCAGGCAAGATAACATATGCTGTCACCCTGGGCTATTTGAAAAGGAAAAACTGTTGATCTTAGCACTGGGTATTGTCTGCATCTTTTCCATCACCAGTAAAACGTTACTTTGAAATACTGTAGAGCAATCTGGTGGCTCAGAGTCAGCATACCATGCTGTCATTTTAAAAGTGGACAGAAATTCAAGAAGTAGAAAGTCTTTGTGGTAGAATACAAGGGCCGGTTGTAAGACAGCAAAATCCATAATGCTGACTTAAATTCCAGCACTTTTTCTTGAGGAATCGGGATACTTTTAAAATGTAATGATGCTTGACCATAGAGATCGGTTAATGTTGAATTAGCTTGATTATCTTTGTGCTTTAACTTTGCACATATGCTTGTACAAGGGATGCTCCACTTCTCTGGAATTTAAGAGTGAGAAGAAAACACTCCCTTCTTCAGATCCCCTTCCTCCAGCCTTCTGTTCTTATACACCTGCTGTTCCCCTCAGGCTCATGGAAACCCCTTGCTGCCTCCAGATTTCCCCTCTTTAATTGCAAAGAAGCTGTACTACTTCAGATCTGGGGATAGAGGGGGTGCACCACAGTATAACTGCTCTCACGGACACTCACCAGCTGGAGAAGCCTCCTAGTGCTCAACCCAGCTAATCCACGGAAAGAGCCTGATTACCCAGCTGCTGGGTAGCCAATTAAAAGGCTTTTGCTTGGCCCCAGGTGGCAGCTAAAGGCCAGCATCTAAAGTTTACTCGCCATTGGTGGCTGTTTATGGCTGGAGGGCTGGGCCTGGGGAATTAAGCATAGGGTTGTTTATACTGATGTTTAATAGTTTGGCGTTTTCTACAGGAAGGTGATGATGAGTGGAAGGTGGTTTGGCGACAGGGGGTAGGGTTACCAAACCACTATGCTGCCTTCCCCAGTTCTGGGGCTGGATCTGTGTAGATCAGATTTAGGCCGTTTTTACACGGGCCCCTCGCACTCATGAACACGCAGAAATCTGTGTGTTCATGGGTGGGCGCGATCTGTGCGAAGGACACGGCGCAGGCACGCACAGTGTGTGGGGTGCATGCTCGCTTCCGCATAATACGCATTCCCACTCAACCCCCATTCATCCCCGTGCATGGAGCAACCGGGGAAAACGGAGGTTGCTTTGTGCGTGGGGATGAGTGGGGATGTGTATGCGGCCAGGTACACACCCTGCCCACGCACCGCACGCCCACACACACCCTCACCTGGCAGCGGTGTGTAAAAACAGCCCTAGAGTATAGTGGGAATGAGAATTTTGGAATCATATAGGTTTAAGACCTATGTCACACACTCTTCTCCCCCCACTTTTTTTTAAAGGTCTATTATTTAGAAGTCAGTCTTTCTCTTTTTTTCCATAGTTGTCAAAGCCTGAAAAGGTTGCAATACCAGAGCGCTATGTTGAGCTGGAACCCGAAGAGCCTCTCAGTGTTGAGGAATTAGAAGCAAGATACCGTAAGGCAGAAAAAATAAAGAATATTCTTACCAAGTCAAGGTCAGATTTTTCTTTTAATCACAGATTTATTTATTTTAAAATCTCAAAACATAACTTTAAGACACAAGTTGTTTTCAAAGTTAATGCTATATTGAACTAGGTTCTTTTTATATAAATAACACAGACGTGATATGTGTAAAATGTGGTAAATACATTTAGCATTCTAACGTGTGGGCTTTCCACATCTTGCATGCAATACATGAAGAGAAAGAAGATGGCATACAAAAAGTTTTTGCCTGTGTGTCCCTTTCATAGTCTAAAAACATTGGTGAATACGTCCTTATGAGTAGTTACGTATTAACCTCTATTTTCCTGAAACTGAGATGCAGAGGTTGTCATTTGCCCAAAAGCAGAATGAGATTAAGTGGGATCAGGACACTATGCTGCAACCACTAGGCTACCTCTTAGATGTTCAAAGAACCTCACTTGCTACATACAGTTGAGTTTATTCTTAGTGGTTTGACTGAGCCTTTGTGACTGTCAAGTTGACAGTCACAAAGGCTCAGTCAAACCACTAAGAATAAACAATGTAGTCAACAAGCAGGTGTCTCTCCAAACAGAGCAGTCCTTCATGCCTCTTTCTTTTAGTGCTAAAAAATATTTTCACTAGCTTTAAAAAAACAAATGATTTTTTTATTGCTTCAGAGTAAGCAAACCTGTCACTCAGATATAGGCCCTTTTTACACGGGCAGCGGCGGGTGGAGAGATGGGTGTGGCACTGCGGTGGGTAGAGGTGAATGTGTGCCCGTTCCCACGGCTGCACCCCCATCTCCACCCACGGAGCCTCCGGTTTGCCAGATAGCTCCGTGGGTGAGTGATGGGTGGAGGTGGATGTTGCGCACACGTACCCCCACCCACCACCCCTGCTGTTCGCACAGACGGACACCCATACCGCCACACCATTTACACTAACAGCCCCCTGCCCCACGGCACACCTCCATACACACCCAGTTTGGGGGAGAGGGGGGTCTGTGTAAAAAAGGCCATTCACTTGAGGCAATGCATAAGCTGTTGATAAACATTCAATGGCTATTGGCTACTATAATGTAGTCACTTCATTGTCCATATGTAATTCACTGCTTCATTAAAGCTGTGGAGTATGGCACCAAACCCTGTCCCTTGCACTCCTTTGGAGTTCTTGAATGTTTGTCAATGTTAATGCTGTATTTTACTTTCCCCACTAGTATGCACAACCTCCAGCCTACAGCTGCCCAGGACAAACAGAACGCAGTTGGTTTAGATTCACAGCTGCAGGAGCAGGAACGAATCATTACCATATCGTACGCTTTGGCTTCTGAAGCCTCTCAGCGGAGCAAGGAGGTGGCAGGTAATGCTCAGTTATCTATAAAGTAATGGCACTGGCAATATGATCCCTTATTCTTCCTGCTACCTATTATTTTTAAGAATCTGGTTGCCTGCTGATCTGCATTGATGTACAGGTGTCGCCACACTGGAACAATAAATTATTTTGATGTCAGAGAGCATTATGTCCAGCTACGAATGAAACAGCAGATATTGGTGCCTAGGGGCACCAGCATGGGGAAGCTTAGGAACTTGCTGAGAAAACTTGGGCTGAAACGGGGAAGATGGAAGGGAAAATTGCCCCTGTCGGCTGCACACGCTGTTGCCTGTTCACATGATGTCCAAGCCCCCCTCACCCCATCTGCTGCCTACAAGTGTACGGTGTATGGGTCGGAAATCGGTTGTTGGACATCACCCCTAAGCCAAATGTCAGCAAGTGTTATGGTTAACCCCACATCCCAGCTCATGCTGCTCCCATGCCACAGTGCAATGAAGCGTCCAGAGCATTGAACATAGCATCCTGATCCTGTAGCATAGATATGGCAGGAGCATGGCACCATACTGGCAAACCGCTGAACACACAGCTGCTGGCAATATATGGGACAGCACACCAAGGTCACAAGATAAACACACAATGGAACCAGTATACGGTATCAGGGGAATGCTGCCCCCCCCCCCCGAGCCAGCTACAGACTGGGAAGGTTACCATGTGGGCGAAGCAGCACATGACACAGCCTGTAAGGGGGGGGCATGAACCCCCATCACCTAACACCCCCTCCCTGGGCCCAGTGACAGGCCATGACACTGCTGGCGTAAGGGCAGGAAATAACGGGACGGTGCACACAACACTGGGTGGAACCCAGGGACTTCCCCCGGTGAGAGCGGGGGGAGTACTGGGAGGTTTTGGTGGGGAGGGGGGTGGCTCGGTCTCCCAGTGAGAGGGGGAGACCGAGGGGGTGTGGGGTGGTTATGGCCTGGCCTGGCCCCTGGTGTGAGCAGGATGGCCAGGGGGGTGTGGGGGAGGTTGTTTGGGGGGGAGGG
>QEPC01014617.1:852196-867924 GCA_003113815.1 Sphenodon punctatus
TGTTTTGTTGCAATCCTTGATCTGGTGTAAAAAGGGTGACTGGTGGGTTTCAATCTGTGGTTTTAAATGGGACCAATGATAATCTTGCATGGTTATGTAGAATGCATGGCATTGTCAGTCCTCAGTATCATGAACTACTGGACTCAGGCTGTGACTTGGGTGCTTTACAAGGACGGGTGCCTGGGTTTGGGGTTTATACATTATTTATTTTAAGCTTGATGTGCAGCCAAACTGTGTTTTGTATGTTAACCCTGGGAACTCCTTTGCTGCTGGGTTATGCTGCCTATCGTTGCCCTGGCTCCGCCCCTAGGCTCACTGGCCCGGCGGTGATTTTGCCACCGACAGGCCGGCCAGCCAGCCTTACTGCCCCTCCAGCCTCAAAACCCACCAGCCGCCCCTGAGAGAAGGGCAACAAAAATGATCACGGGAATAGAACAGCTTTCGCACAAAGAGAAGTTTGATAGGTTAGGACTCAGCAGCTTGGCGAATAGACTGAGAGAGGATATGATAGAAGTTTACAAAATAATGAGTAATATGGAATAAGTATATAAGGAACCATTATTTATCTTTGCAAACAATACTAGAGCTAGGGGACACTATGAAACTAACTGATAGCAGATTTAAAACAAACAAAAGAAAGTCTTTTTTCACTCAGTGTGCATTTAGTTTGTAGAACTTGTTGCTAAAGCCAATAGTATGACTGGGTTTAAACAGGGATGGGATAAGTTCCTGGAGGATAGGTCCATAAATTGCTGTTAATAAAGTTAGCCAGGGGACATAACCTCTAATCGTTGGGAGCTGGGACTGGGAGAAAATACAATAGCATGGAATGGATCATTCCATTATGACTTGTTGTGTACTTCTCTGAAGCCACTGAAGGCAGCCACTGTCAGATGCAAGATACTGGGCTCAATGGACCAATAGTCTGACCCAGTACGGAGCTTCTTATGTTGTTAATCGAGCTAGGCCAGTGCTGTGCACTTTAGAAAACGGCACCCTACAAAGCAGTTGGCTAAAATTGCCTTATGTCCATGTTTCTGCAAGTCTTAGTTCTGAATAAATCTGTGAGATACAAATGAGTGAACTTATCAAAACTATCCATCCTTGCCTCTCCGAATTGCAGACACAAAGCTTGATAAAGAAGAAAAATGAATTTCTTAATATTATGCCAAGAATTCAGGATGCCATTTCTTCTAGTGTAGTACAATTGCTATGGATTGCATATATATTTTAAAAACCTCTATTTCACTAACGTTTACTCATTAATATGCACTTATGTATTTTGAAAGCCTCAACATGAGAACTGAAATGCATTTGACAGTTCTTGTAATTTTATTAAGCAGTAAGTTACATGCATCTCGATGTAAAGTATTTTGTTCACTGTTATAACGTGGAGTCCGTCTTCCTTTCTTTCTCTACCCATTTAGATACATTCTAGAAAGGATATGCGCTGCATATGACTAGTAACGCTATAGAAATTATTAGTAGTAGTGGTAGTAGTAATGCTGGAAATCAGTATAATCTCAATAAAATCCTGAAACTAGACTAACAGCAGAGTGCATCCTGGGATTTCAAAAATTGAAAACTGAGTTTGACTAGTGTCAATTGTTGCTTTTTACTATCAGGTTCCAGTGAGCATCACCTTAAGTAAAAAGAATATGACGTTTCCATATATTTTTTAAAGGAGGAATTATTTGTTTTCACAGTACATATGGTGTGATTGAGTGATAAAGAAATAGCAGATGGAGATGTTTCCATTAAATAGAATTTTCCGTGTAGCTAAAATAACTTTAACACCTCATTGCATTACTAATCCAGCACTGTGTTTTCTATTTTATGTAGAAGCAGTTGAAAGTTAAGGTGGCTCTGTTTATAATATGTACGTTTAATTATGCTGCCTAATTCCTATGTATGATCCCTTCTAGCTCAGCCGTTGACCTACCCATTTAAAGCATCCTCACCTTCTGTATCACAGGCACCTCACTCCCCTTTAAGCAATGGATTTCACTACACATTTGTATAAACACCTTAAAAGTAAGAACTAACTCCTCTTGGCATGTCTAATTTGCCTTTGAATCTATGCTTTAACTTTATTGAAAACTAACTCTTTTTACTAAACTAACAAACTAATGCATGCAGTCGCAAGATTCTAATCTCATGCAAGCAAAATAATGCTTTTTGTGGGCTAACCTGTGAGCAAGACCCTTTAGCAATTGTGGCTGTAAGATAAATAACTGATTGTAATCATTGCTTTCACAGAAAAACTAAATATATTCTTAGTGCCAAATTCTGGGCCAGATTTTCAGCAACAGTCTCCCGGGTTTGTGCCTAGAAAAAATGGAGATGAAAATGCCTACACAAACTAGAATATGCCAGTGTGCAGGGAGACCTGGGGGAATGGGAGCCTTTGTAAACAACAGGCAAGATTTGGGTCTGCAGGCAATTCTGTGAGGGCTGGCACCTTCGCACACGTGTGTGCAGGAAGATTGGTTTGAGACAAGCTGAAAATTTGGCTGCATATTAATTTTTCAATCATTTATATTTGACTGCCAATGCCGTCTGTTGTTTTCTTACTCGTATATAAGTAAAAAGTAATTGTTTGCCATGAGTTATTTTGTCGATGACAGGCCACAATCTTCAAACCTCTTACTCCAGTCCAGAGTAACTAATGGCTACCATGGGAGTGTTCTGTAGTAAGTAGTAAGTGGTTTGAAAAATGCTTCCACATAGTGGAATTTTTAAAAGACATTTTTAAAAGACTGCATCATAAAAAAGCATCCATTCAGTAGTTAAAAATTAACTGCATCATTCTCATGATATTTTCTCAACATTTTAGACACACTGTAATACATTTAGGTATTATTATTATTATTATTATTATTATTATTTATTTCAGTTGTTATCCTGTCCTTCCCTCAAAGGCTCAGGGCCACTTCCTAATGACACCCACCCTAATACAGAAGTTACTTTTAATTCACTCTTTATTTGACAAAGCTTTATAATTTCAGATGGACTAGTTTTATCTTATACAGCTGTATAAATGATACAGAACATAAGGTCGCAAGTTCGATTAAACACTTCAGGAAGCGTTACATGGTTTTGTGTTTGGGGATACTTTTCTGGCATCTTTGAAAATACCTTCAACGCTTGATAAAAGGGGCAACATTGAAGCCATTATGCAGCATGGAATTCTCAGTAGGAACTTTCTTCAAAAAAGCCCCCAAAATGGTTCATAATTAATTTAATGGACCATAATTTTATTTATTTATTTAAAAAATTATTCCACCTTTCCCGCCTAAGGCGGCTCGAAGCAGCTAACAATTTTAATTCAGTACAAAAAGTAAAATACAATAATAAAATCAAATATTAACAATAAAATGGGAAAGTTAAAAAATTAAATAAAAATTAAAACCCCTATCCCTCAAACCTCTGCCAAAAGTCTGGCAGAACAGCCGGGTCTTGCATTGTCGTCAAAAAGAGAAGAGGTCCAGGGCCATCTGGGCCTCTGCTGGAAGGGAGTTCCACAGCCTCAGTGCAGCCATAGAGAACGCCCTCTCCATCGTTGCCCCCAAAAGGACCTCAAGGAGGGCACTAGCAGATGGCTGCAGGGGCCAATCCGGAACCCGGGGGGTGAGGCAGTCCCGCAGGTAGGCAGGACCTAGGCTGTATAGGGCTTTATAGGTAAGCACTAGCACCTTGAATCGGACCCAGAAGAGTATGGGCAGCCAGTGCAGCAGACGGAGCACCAGTGTCATGTGCTCCTGGCGACCCATCCCAGTCAAGAGATGGGCCGATAGAATCGCAGATGCTATGAGGGCAGCGAAGAACTCTTTCTTCACTTGACCACGCAGCCACGGTATAGGCTCTTAAACTGGCTCTATGCTACAATCGGTCGGCTTCAGCACACCAATAATGTGCCAGTATTAACCTTACCTCAGAGTGCAGTTCATAAATGATACCTTTATTGCTGAAAAGTTGTTGTGACATCACTTTGCACAGCTGGGGAACTTGTTGGAGGAGGAAAATGGCTCTTTTTTTGCCTGCCCAACCCCACTTCAGTTTCTGAGGCCTAGATTCCACCACTTTCACTTACATCAAGCAGCACATTCAGGGCATAACATGAAGAGAACTAAGAGTTCAGTCCCCCTTTTCTCTCCACTGCTGCTCTGACCACCTGTGTGCACCATGTCTGCCTAGAGGTGCTGCATCTTCCCAACCAATATGGGTGGGCAATGTGGGATGGCTTTATGACCTGGTGGTGAATGCCCAGTCAACACTCCCCACTACAGTGAGGTTACAGGAAGCGGGGGAGATGCATATAGATTGCCCTGGTAGTGCTCCAGCACCAGGTGTCCTTGATCAGAAGCAGGGGAGGTCTGGCATCACCAGGCCGGGGTTGAGGCAGGGGCCAGGAGGTGATGATTCTGTCCTGCCAATCCCTGGGACATCACTTTTTAAGAAATTTCTGGTTTTGCCCCTGAACACATCATTCCACTAGTAGTCCCCTTGAAATCAAATTGAAGGTAGTTGTGGGGTAAGGTGCCTTTCAACATGAGAAAAGGTATGCAAATTTCTCCTTCAGTTTGTAGTGTGTCCTTCCAAAAAAAGAACCATTGATCTCATATTTATAAAAATGAACCAGCATCTGGGAACTGCTCTAAAATCTCAAACCTGAAATTTACATTCTCTTCAAGGAAAGCAATTAGAGGGGAGACTCCAGTAATAATAGCCATTAGTCATATTAGAGTCACAATGATTCTTCTAATGCAATAGACATTTATTTCTTTCAGAATTTCAGTGAAATGAAGCAACAGTTGTTGTTTGCACAGTTTGAAAAATGCTAACTTGTTTATCCTGTCTTATGAAGAGCTATAGAATAAAATGTTTTTTCTTCAAGTGCTTACTGCTTAACTCCTGCATCCTCCACAGTATTTAACAACATTATGTTTTCCTTCACACCAGCCAAAGCAGTAACTGAACACTGAGGCAAGATACAAAGGTCTGATGCAGGAGCCCAGAAGGAAGAAACAGACTTCATTACAGCAGCTTTCTCTGAGGATACTTGCCATCTGAGCACATTCTACAAAAATAAATGCAGAGAATAAAACACAGGAGTATTCTACAAAAAACCCACAAAAATGGACATATTGAAAATCATTTTAGTTCGACGTATTAACTTGGATTTTTTTAATATATAAATGGCACTTTTAATACACTGTAAAGTACTGACACTGTATTTTTAGAAACAGAATATATTTTAGATTTATTAATCAAGGGCTGAGTTCATTTAAAAATATTTAGACATTACAAAATGTTGTTGCTTCACCTCAAGTTTGGATGCATGTTGTAAGGTTCATTGGCAAAAAATAAAATAAATGGACGACTGTCGTAACCACATAGTGGTATCTGTGTAGAGGTAGCTCAAGTGAGAAGTTTACAGAATATTTTCCATGGCAGAGTAGATAACTCTCCTATGTCCATCAAAAACAAACAGCAAGACTCATAGGTTAAATGTCAGAATGTCATTCAAATATTAGTAACTATCCTTTTGCTGGAATCGCACATGAGCAATATTATGGCACAAAGTTGCTAATCATGTACAAATGTAAAATCATTTAATAAACAATAAATAGCTCTAACCACATCTGCAGCAAGGAGCAGATAATTATTTTTCTTACATTTTCTAATAAGTGGTTAATAAGGGGCACGCTAAACTTTTAAACTAAAATATGAAAAGTGAGCAATAAGACTGGTATTAGAATGTGTCATTTTCTTACTAGCTACTGTATTTTCTCTTTAAATATTGTTTTCAGCAAAAAGTAAAACATGACTTATTGACAAGTATTTCTCCTGCAAACAACAGTAATAATGCATTATGAGACTTGGGCCACTTTTAGACGATCACGCTGTGCGCTCGCGCGGGGTTTAAAAAACCCCGCAAGGAGAGATTACACGTGACGCCGCCGGCAATCACGCTCCTGATACGCGCCGCGCATTCTTTTCAAGCCGCGAACTGGCCGGGAGCCTGATCGAGGTAGGTCATTCGCAGTTTGAAAAGAATGCACGGCGCCGTATCAGGCGCGCGATTGCCGACGGCGTCACGTGTAATGTCTCCTCACCGGGTTTTTGAAACCCCGCGCGAGCGCACTGCGCTCTTGTCTAAAAACGGCCTAGGGGTGCTCCTTGATGTGCAGCTCTGCCTGGATCTCCAGATGNCGATTGCCGACGGCGTCACGTGTAATGTCTCCTCACCGGGTTTTTGAAACCCCGCGCAAGCACACAGCATGATTGTCTAAAAGCGGCGTTGGTGTATGTAAATTCAGATGGTGCCCTGCTTCTGCCAAAACTTTCAAGTACATATTTTCTTGGGTCCATGGCAAAAAGTTGGTTAGTTAATAAGTGAAGAAATATTGTAGTATGAGTTGTAGTTTCTTCTTTACTTAAAAAAGTGTGTGTACACTTTAAGTGTGAGGCTTGCAAAAATCGCACAACAGTGGTTTTTTTCACATGTGATGGCACCCTGTGCCATCACACTTTCATCCTGCCCAGGGTGAGGGCCTTCATCCCAGACAGGATCTGGCTTGGGCCTGGGAGAGGGCAGGGTGGCGTGTGGACGTAGGCCCCAGCGCTGCTGAGCACAGCCCACCCTCCTCCCTGATGTGCAGCCTCTGAGGCCGCTGTGCCCACCAGGGTCAGGCAGAGCGGGCCATCAAACATGACGGCCCGCTCTATCCCAGTCAGAGAATGCTTCGCATGGGCCACAGCAGCTCTTAGCCCAGGCTGTGCAACGGCGATGGGCCCAAAGCACAGCCTGGGCTAAAAAACACCATAGCCCATGCAAACCTTGAGTTGTCCCAGGGAAGCATCTGGCAGGCCATTTCAAACATGATGGGACCAGCCACCCATGGTACCGTCATGTCTGAAAATACCGATTTTGCATTATTTTTTTAGTTAAGAGTCCAGCCCTAAATGAAAAATTATTCACATAATACTTTGCAGTGTATAGGGAGACTTTTAACTTGTGCTGCTTTGCTGCATTCAAATAATGGTTAAATGAAAAAGAAAGTGGGGGGGGAACACTAAATAGATTGAACTGAAAGTTTGGTTAAAATTAATAAAATAAACATTCTTAATGTATTTTGACTATATTCAGAAGCTATTCTTAAGAAATATATTTTTTAAAAACAGTCTATTTTTTAACTAACTCAGTACCGCCAGTGTCAATTTCATAACATTTTGCCAAAATAAAATTTTATTTTTTGCCTTTATAAAAAATTTTGTGGAAAAGAAAGTAAATGGATATTTTGAAAAAAAATCCACAAAAAACACAGTAATTTAAATAAAATGTAACCGTTTGAAAAAAACCAACAGGTATATGTACAAATTAAAATATTAACCTAATAATTGTAATTGCCTTGGTCTTTTCAGCCATCTCTTTGTTTCAGTATTGCTTTTTAAATCTCAGCTGGATTGCTGGGGGGTGATTTCTGCTTGTTTTTGGTCGCTTTAAAAAAAATTCTTTACTGGGACTGAATCAAAGCTCATTTTCATTGATTTTGATGGAATTTGTTTCAGTAGGAACTTTGTGCATTGTCCAGGTATTGTGGTTTGCACAGGATCCTGTGCAGCACTCCCTCCCGACCACAAATGGTCCCTGTAGTGCTGGTTGTAAGCATTCATCTTCACTATGGAGCAGAACACAGATGCCCAGGCAACAAAGCATGATGGTGCTGGAGTGGAGGCGTGGCGCCATGGTCCCTCCCGCCAAACAAAGCAGAGCTTGACGTTCACTTTACTCAGTTGCTTTGTCCCTGTGTGTGCCAAGACCAGATACAAGGTGGTCTGGCTGAGCTGTGTGTGTAGCCGGCTAAAAATCGGTCACCACAGTATCAACGCCCCAGAGCTCCATACACTTCCAGGATGGAGCCAAAGGCCTCAGCTCAGTAAAGCACGTAATAAGTGCTTCAATGCATCTCACAGAGCTTAGAACCAGTGTGATGTAGTGGATACGGTGCTGGACATGGACCTGGGAAGTCAGAGTTGGAATCCTGCCCTCCACACTAACTCAGTGGGTGGGCTTGGGCAAGTTACAACCTCTCCGCTTAAAGAGCCGGTGTGGGTGAGGTGCTGGGTGTGAATCTGGAAATTCAGGTTTCAAATCCTGCCCTAGCCATGGTGAACTCACTGGTTGGCCTCAGTTCCCCATCTGTAAAATAGGAATATGTGTGTGTCTGTCTTTCCCTGTGTACCCCTCACCTTTGTCCATCTTAAATTGTAAGCCCACTGGGCAGAGAATTGTCTTTGAAAATCTGTAACTATAAAAGTGCTATAGAAATCAGTGGTTTTCAAAACTGGGGCCTACATTTTATTTTCCCACTGGTTTACAGATGCAGCTTCTCATCTGAGAACTAGATTAATTTACACATTCTATGTGTGCATAAACTGGCACGCTTCTACTGATATCCTGGAGGTGCAATACACACACAGCAATGCCCTGCACTAGCTACACGGAATTAAGCCACAGACACGCCTGGCAACCAACTGGAATTTAGGGTTTCAGTAGCTAGCACCTGGCCTACAGCCAATCCCTACTTAGGCAGCTCCTTCAAATGACACAACTTTGCTACAAACCACTGGAGAGTAACTTTGTTCTCAAATTTGCACTACTTAATACTCTGGAATACTGCATAGGGAGGCAGCATCATTAGGCTGCAATCATCGTCCCTTTTACTCCAGGAGTTAGTCCCATTGACTTCCAGAGTAAACAGTTTGAGGATTCATGCTAATTTTATAGCATTTAAATAAATATTTTGACTTTGAAATATTTGAAAAGGAGAAACTGGAAGTGGGGCTGCTTATGAAGTCCTTTTTCTTTTGGTCAGGGTAGGCAGGACTGGGGTTCCTCCCTTGGGGCTCACCATGTGAGTAGCTGGGGCCAAAAGGAATCAGGGTTGTGCAGACGTGCCCAGGGGAGGGGAAGCCTTAAACGCATTCCTGTGCCGCCGCTGCTGCCGCCACCTCTCTCTCACTGCTGCTGGCATTCCACATGGGCCTATCCAGGCACGGTGAGGAACTAATAGCTGCAATGGAGGCTGAGGAGTTTACTTAGGGGCTGGCTCTCTATGCAAGAAAAAAAATAGAGAATCAGGGGGAAAGGCAGGAAAGAAAGGAAACGAGAAACTGCAGAAAGACCAAAATCCTGCAATACAGCGAGGATGTGTAAAAGAAAATTGTTAGTCTCTATGGTGTATTTATCTTGCACAGATTTAAAGAGGACAAAATGAACTGTGCACCTAGTAAATATACTTCTGCGATTTTTCAGTGCTGGCAGATATGGAACCATGGTGGTGCTGCCTTTCAAATCTGTCAGCAGTGCAAGTGTGGGAGGTGCGTGCATGAATACCTGCGAGGGGCAGAGGCATAGCAAGGCTGTCGTCGGCTGGGTTCATGTCTTCTGAGGACAAAGGGCTGGTGTCTCCAGGGTTGAGGGGCAGGGCTTACTCATGAAGGCAGTGCCACCCCAGTTCCTCCCCCCCTCCCCCTGAAGCAAGTTTTTAAGAGTGTGTGGGGCCAGCACTCCAGCCCGCCCACTCTGAAAACTGTATTGTGATTGGGAGAGTTCGTTTCCTCCATGCACCATGTAGGTCACTCACAGGAAGCCTTCATAATATGCCCCTGCATTAGGTCAGCAACAAAAATGGATCCTCCGTCCTAAATCTAAATAGGAGTCAGTAGCACTCTCCAAATCCTAGAGGCTAGTCATTAGAGGGGGCAGTCTGCCTCACTTCTAGGGGAGATCAGATTGAATGTTTGGCCTTGATGTGAGACTTTAACGTGCACGTTGGGGGACAGTCCAAAGTGCCCAGCCCCAAGAGCTGCATGCCCATGTTTTCATATGGCCGACAGCCACAAGGCACACTCTACACAAGTATTGTCTAGCCCTCTCATACGCACTCTCACCAGGTGACATGGCTGCTGTGGGGCCCCGGCAGCGGTGCAGCAGCAGCCTGGCCCTGGCAATGCCGTGGCAACCCAGCAGTGGCCAGAGTGGCACTTTAGCCACTCGAGCCTTGTGTGGCTCACAAGCCATGGTTTGGCAACTCCTGATATATAACATTAGCAGTTTGAACAATAAAAGTGGATTTTAAAAAAACCCAACCCTGGACAAATCAAACCGCTCCTGTCTCCATAATTAAACATATACTTTGAAAAGGAAATTCCCTAATATGGCCTCTTTTTTTTATCTCCCAAACCCTTCTGCAAGTGTATATCAGGGTTAGCAAATTATCTGTTGGCCAGTTTTTATTGTTACTTCTTTCTCACTAGTCTGCAGGTAAGAAATAGCATTTGTATTCATTCTCCAAAATCTTTATTTATGAATATTGTAAGTGCTCATCCTGTGCTCTGCTTGTCAAAATCAGGATATCTTGTGTTGAAAGCTTTTGTTTTACAAGGCATCATTTTCTTTGGGTGACTTTCAATTGGAAAATAGCATTTTAGTGGGCTTGTAGTGAGGTAAAAACTTTCTGAGGGACTACAAATATTTATTTTAGACTAAAGTGTTTATATTCATTTTGGATGCAATAATTGGTCTGTGTTGCAGTTGCACTAAGCAAAAATTCTGTAAGATTTTAAATCTAAAGGCCTAATTTGCTCTCTCTTTCCAATTCCACCTCTTTTATATTGATTAAATGACAACATTCTTATCCTGATAGCAAACTGTAGAGTTGCATCTTCACAGGCTTGTACCTGGTTTTTACTCTCAGCCGTTAGAATTCAATTGCAACTTCTCCACTGTGCATGTGTGGTAGCCTTGCCTGCTTTACTGATGACCAGCTTGGAAAATCCTCTTAGTCAAAGTAATGATCTGGACAATACAGGAGATCTTGGATAGGATGGAGAGCAATAGTAATCCAAAGCACTGGCACTATTTGTTCCAAGACAGCCAGACAAACCCACAGTACAAGTAAGTTTAGCTGACTATTTTTCACCAATTCTGTTAGCTCAACAGAACCATGTAGGTAAAATGTAAATACATATCATCAACTGCACATCCATAAAATTATCCTCAAAGCTGCATTACCATTTAAACAAGATTGTTCTAGGATTTAATGAAATAAACTACAATAGCTGAAATCTATTAAAGCCTTACTGCTTCAGTTTGGGTACAGTATCATAACTGACATTTTAGATACTGTTTATAGATTTATTTTTCAAGATAAAAATTATCCTAGTGGATTTCTAAGTTTTCAAAAGTAAGAAAAAGTCATTTCCTCTGTCTTATACAGCAATTAAATATCTGACTCTTGTAAGAGGGAAAGACTGGATCACCAAGCCTCGAACGTATGAGATTTAGAAAGTGTGTTCTAAGGCTTAGTTCCTCTGATTTATGTCTGTCTTTGGGTATTTTTAAAGCATTGCTGGTGTAGTGTGTGTGTGTGTATTGCGTAGTTATAAAAAGTACAAAGATACATGCACAGGAAAGACATGAAAAACTGCTATGTTTTCCACACCTGGTAAACATTCCCATTGGTTAGTTTGCTGTATTCAAAAGGCTAAGACTTTTATTGCTATACCAGCAAAAGCAACCTTTCTTCATAGTGAAACAGTACAAAGGAAGAGCACAAAATGTACATACATCACAGTGACTGGAATTCTGTTTGAACAACTGTATTGATTGGATCTGACCCCTTTACATTTTTTTCTATTATTTGAAAAGGTGCATCTAAGTGTAGCTGAATTGAACCAACTGAGATGAACTTTCAATGAAAACTTCTTGAGATATTTTCTTTAGTTCAAAGCTTTGGAATTTTAAAGGGCATTTTTAATATAAGCCCTGTTGAGACATTCTGTAACAAAACCATACTTTGAATGTTTAAACTACAGGTAACCTAAGAAGGAAAAGTGAAATTGTTGTCAGCATACTCAGACTGTAACATCATTGAAAGGTGACAAATAAAACTTTTCACATAAGTTATAGAACATAATTAGAAATATAAAATACCATGTACAATTTTAAGTTATAAACCTGGTTGCTGTTATGGGTTGCTCAAATTGTGGAACAAATTGACATGCTTTAGAAACCTGCAAACTAAACCTGGACAAGTGCTCAGACAAGGGATGAAGATGTTATAGTGGGTGAGATCAAGTTACGGTTTTGGAAGAAATGAGCTTGAAGAATGAGAACAAAAGTTCTTGATGCACCATGACTGGAAGAACTTTTTCGAATGAGAAAGATGTAAGCATGAAAGGAGAAGATGACAGGAGCAGTGACATGAAAGGATTGGGGGGTGGGAATGGGAGAAAGGATTACAAAAACAAATGGGCTTTATTCTGCATCCACCGAAGTCAATGGCAAAACTAACGTAAGTAATTTCATCTGCTGCCCTGGTTTCAGGACTCAGTAGGAAAGATAAGGAGAAGTTCTAATCTTTAGGTGATGCTACAGTAAGTAGTAGTGATGGTACTTAAAGATTGGATTTGGAGGCTAGCAAGAAAAAGGAGAGAGAAATGTAATGGTTGGCACCAAGATGGTGACCCTTGGATATGGGGAAAGTAGCGGGGTTGCCAGTGCTGACAAAGAGATATGGTGGGGTGGATTAATAAGGAAAATAATTTGAGTTGTAAATCCTGAATTTAAGTGGACTGAGGGACTCACAGAAGAAGACATCAGAGCTGGATGCATGAGATTGGCTGTAGAATCAGAAACAAGGATGGGGTAAAAGTACAATTTGGGATTAATAGCAACCAGGTGATAAACTGAAACGAGGGCAGCAGATTAAATTACTTAAATGGGTTGAAGATAATGGAGTGCTGCGATCAGAGCTGCTGTGGACACAAGGAGTGAGGAGGATGCGAATCTCCTGAAGAAGATGACAACGGAGTGGTTTGTAAGGTAAGAAAAGATAATAGGAGACTACAATAGAACAACAAAAAATAAAAAGGGGGTCCCTATAATAGATGTATATTGTCATGAATCCAGTACTCTGATGCATAGGCAGAGATGTCCTAAGATCTAGGAAGCCCCCCACCTTTTATCAATGGGGTTGTTTTTTTTGGGGGGGGGGAGTTATTGAATTATCAGACATTGGTAATTGACTGTATTAGATGAAGTGAAATGAAATAATGCAGATAAATATACTTTTAACTGTGCTCTGACAAAGACCATTTAAATTCTACTTTTCACTGGAGCCTTATAGCTATGAAAACTAACAATGTTAATTGTTAATTTAATGTTAATTCAGAACTGAAACAAGAATGCGAACAGGTGAGATTCTCACACACCCCTGGCAAGTTCTCGCACGTTCTGACAGGGTTTTCAAGAATCTCATAAGATTCTTGAAAACCTCAAAAACATTCTGTACATGTGAAAAATGGCGGCTGCAGCCATTCTGTGCACGTGCGGCCATTGGGAACGGTTTTTTTTAGGTTTCTTGGAAATCTCTCAAGATTCTTGAAAACCGCAAAACACTCTGTGCAGCCATTCTGCACGTGGCCCCCAGCAGCCATTTTGTGCCTGCAGACTGTTTCGGGGGGCGTTCAAGAGTTTTGATGAGAATGACAGTGCTAATTCAGAGACTGTTAATTCTTGCGAGATTCTTGAGCTGAAGAATCTCCTTGCCAAGATTCTCAAGGAGCTTGAGAACTCGTTTCAGCCCTAAGGGTAGGAGGTGTCTGCACGGGATGAAAAACATGCCACTTAGTTTTCTGTCATTGCTGGTACCTCTGACTCTGTCTTTTTACCAGTGGCATATTAAGGACTACACGACTGAGCAAGTTAAATCATATAAATATTTGGGCTTAGTCTTTTGCTCCAAGGGGGGTGGGGGGTGGAATCTCCAGTTGCAATCGGCCCTTCTGTGATCTAAGGGCCCCTCTGCAGCCATTCTTTGATTTTTTCAATGCTGCAAAAGGGGAGTACTGGACCCAGCATTAAGAGCATTAATGCTAAAGTTGTGGCCCAACTCCTCTATGGGGCGGCAGTTTGGGCCCCCACCTTGTAAGATAAGTTAGGGTTGGTCCAAACTAGATTTTTTTGGACTTTAATTAAAGCCCTAAACTGTATTCCATCAGCAGCTCTCAGGCTCGAATTGGGCCAATATTCTATGAGATGCCAGATACGGAAACAGATTTTGTTTCTGTGGTTAAGAACTGTGACTACCCCCCCGGGTGGTCTGCTGGATTACCTCTGTAAGAGTCTATGGCAGAAGAATTCTATAAGTATCCTAAACCAGTTAGGCTTTTCTACTTTTTATTTTTCAAATAAAACTCTTAAAGTAGCTAAGTCTGAAATTTTCCTCCACTTGGAGGATATGGATAGACAGGAAGATCTAGCTTCGGTGGCAAACTTTCACTCCCTAAATAATTATTATTGTTTAGTTTTGTCTAAAGGGAGTATGTCTACCTATCTTGGATCTTTTACATCTTACAGATTAAGGTATTTATTGTTTTCGGCTAGGGTAAATACCTTGCCATCCAAGCTTTTGGAGGGACGTTCCTCTGCGATACCTTTTCACCTAAGGCTTTGTCCCTTTGATCAATCTGAAATAGAAACTCCAGGCCATATACTGATTCACTGTAGACTTTACGAAAAATTGAGGGTGCACTGGCTTGCTCATATCTTGGATAGGATGCCTGGTAGAACTACGTACAAGCTGGAAAAAAATTTACCAGAAGATTCCTCCAGTGAGATTTCTACTGTGGTAGCTAAATTTTTATTGCACGTTTTTGCTTTGAGAGAAAATTTTCTCCAATTTCAGGGAACAAGCTGATGACCTGGGCCTTGAAATGTAGGCTGTACAATTAAATTTCATATATTAGGCAAATGTCTTATCTCCTGGGATTTGGTGATATGGTGGTCATCTGGAGGGAATTAAGGCAGAGATTTCTCCTAGGATTTCCAATTTGTTGACAACCTTCTTTGAGAAGTGAGCTCTTAGGGTTCAATATTTGTCGATAACTACTCTTGGAGAGTGAGGCAGAGACCTTCTGGGGGTCTTGTCTGGTTGCTACCCGGCCTTGAAAGTGTGATAGAGACTATTTTGGGACTAAACTTCTCTTGGCTGATCTTAAGAAGAGTGAGTCTCGGACTCCGCAGAGGCCAAGTCCGTCAACAGTCTGCCGCGAAGATGGAGACTCTTTGAGGACAAGCTTCTCTGATTATTGGCACCAAGAGGGTGGAGTTTTTTGGGGGGTCATCCTCCCACCAGTCAGACTCAAGCCTGTGTTTCTTCAGGGACTAAGATTTTGCTGACTCCTTGACCCTGAGAGCTGTTGCCTCCTTGAGAACTGTTTTGGGGCATAGCTGTGTTGTCGGCTTGCTTAAGAAAAATTCATTTGCTGGGGTGATGGGTTCGTGTTACTTTGTGCTATCTTGATGCATTTCTACCTGATGATGGTAGGCTTTTGATGTTAGAATTTACTGTGGGAGCTCATTATATATATATTTATATTTAACATTTTATATTTTAGTACTGGATCTGTCTGTGTATTGATGTTGTCCAATGAGCGTATTATGTTCTTTTTGGTAATGGCCTATGGTCACACCTAAATAAATATTTTATTTGATTTGACTCTGTTTTTTCTGGAAATTAACATAGAATCACAGAACCTTAGAGTTGGATGGGAGGTCTGGAGGCATCTAATACAGACCCCTGCTTAGATGCAGGATGATGACATTCCCCAAACAGATTAGCTGTCCGGCCTCTTCTAAAAAAATCTCCTGTGAC
>QEPC01014617.1:880028-917273 GCA_003113815.1 Sphenodon punctatus
TCCCTCCCTGTGTTCAATCTTCAATCTTCCTCCTTCCCTCCCCCCTCCATTGAATATTCCCTCCCCATTCCCTTCCCCTGTTTTTTTGATTCATTAGAGTAGTAGTATATTATTAATTTATAGATTGATTTAGGTTTCATTTCAGTTTTGCACCCCTCCTTGTCTTGTTTGTGATTGCCCCCCAACCCATATATTCATAGGTAGATAGATAGGCTTAGGTCGATACATTTTTGTTTTGACATAGTAGGAGTAGTTTAGTTTAAGGTTTACGTACTGATAGAGTTTACTGTTTTCTGTGATTCAGCTTTAGGGTTTGTTGGAGTTATTCATAGCATTAGAATACATTTATTAGTTAGGTAGTTAGGTAGTTATTAGTGTAGATAAATATTTGATAAAAAAATTCAATAAAAAATTTTTAAAAAATTATATATTAAAAAACATTGTTTTTTTGGGGAGAAATGGAGAAGGGAAGGAGAGGGCGAACGCGCGAACCACCCGAACACCGAACACGAACGCACAACCCGATGGCGAACGAACCGAACGACCGAACACGAACGTACGACCTGCCTGAACAACCGAACACGAACGGCCGAACCGAACGGGCGAACACGAACGCGAGGTACGACCAAATGACCGAACACAAACACACGAACCGAACGCGGCCGAACCAAACGGCCGAACACGAACACACAAACCGATCGCGGCCCCCAGCAGCTGGCTGAGAGTCCCCCTGTGCCTCTCAGACCCGTTCCTGGCCTCCACCCTGCTGCCGTGGCCTGCTGCCTGCTCCTTCCCTGCTGTGCTGGCCATGCTGCTGTGCTGCTTGCTTCCTGGGGTGTTGCTGGCCCTGCCTGTGGTTCTGGGCCCCCTCCGCCCCTCCATCTGCTTCTGCCCCTGGTGTTCCCCTCCATGGCCGCCATCTCCATTGTCCACCTCTGGTGCCCTGATCAGTCCCCACGGTTCCCCAGGGTGCTGCTGACTGTCCTCGTTCACCTGTGCCCCCTTCTGCGCCCCTCCCTCCTGGGTGCCCGTGTGATCTCTGAGTTCTGGGGCTCCCGGACGGCCCCCCCGGCTTCCTCCCGGTGTGTGTGTGTGTGTGTGTGTGACTTTGGACCTGCTGCACTGGCCTGGACCTCCTGTCTCCCCACCATCGCCCCCTCACCGGCGCTTGGGTTCTGAGTGTGCCTCCTGGACTGTTCCCGGCCTGCTCCGTATTCCGTGTGTGCTCCTGCTGTGCCTGTGCCTGGACTGCTTGGCCCCCCCCACCCGTTCTAGGACTGCCTGTATTGCTGTGGGGGTGCCCATGCGGGCTGTTCTGTATTTGGGGGTTCTGGTTGCCGTTGCCTGTGTCCCGCTGTGCCGTTTCCCTTCCTCTTCCCTGTCCCTTGCCCCCCTCCATTGTGCCTTGTGTGTTGTCTGTCCTGCTGTGTCTCCCCCCCCCCTTTCCTGTCCGGGCATTGTGTGTGGTACCCAGGCGACTCTTCTCCCTCCCTTCCCATTTCCCTTGTGTGGGTGTTCCCTTGTGTCCCTTTTGGTTTTGTTTGCCCTCAGCCGGCCATGTCTGTGTCCCACCCCTCCCCGGCTCCTTCTGGGTGTTTTGATCACGGCCGGGAATCAGCGTCACGTCTGTTGCACCGCTCTGGGCTGTGATCTGGCGGCCTGATTCCCTGCCATAGTCCCGCTCCCGTCATGTCTGTTCAGGGCTTTTATTGACCACGGGGGGTGGTTGTTCAGTTCACCACCACTGGGAATCCACTGTGGTGACTCCAGAACGCATAACATCTGAAATCACCCTAGCCTCACCAAAAGTCAATAGTTTCATCTTCCTTAAAACTCTTTTGAAATTGAAACATATTGCCTTTGATAACGTGTCCCCATATCCATGTTACAGAAATGACATAGTTAAGAGTAGCCAGATCTAGGAATAAAGTTAACAGTTGTATCCTTATGTATGAAGGTAAAATCTTTGTGTACTTGATTTAATACTAACTTCTAAAGTGTCTTCCATGACAAAGCACTGCAAGATAATTTTCTTTGATTTTTAACAGCTAGTGCCAAAGTGACTGTCAAAACTGATAATCAGTTTTCTCATCCTGATGGTCAAATATTTTAAAAAGTTTAGGGACCACATTCAGTAGAATGGGGCAAGTTTTCAGTTGGGCCATTTGGAAAGAATGAGTGTGAACCAACTGTAAGACCCCGGTTACTGTAAGCTAGGTAAGTCACAAGTAGAACTGAAATGAGTACTCACAAAAACTTCCAGATGGCAATGTAGCAGGAAACAAGTGCAGAAAAAGCTGTTAACATACCGGCATAGTAGGGCCCGCTTTGACCCAGCTGGATCAATGTCACGGAGGTACGTTTGTTCCGGGCCTGACTGGACCAGAAATACGGGCCCAGAATGAAGCAGGCCCACAGTCCGGTCCCAGTAGCTGGGTCAGAGCAGGCGGGAACGTCTGTTCTGGCCCCAGGACCCAGTCATGGCTCCCTGTCATGGCCAGGGGTGGGCTGGGGTGCTGGCCGCGATGTGGGGGTGGAGCCGTCTGTCCATGTAGCACTCCCACCCTGGATGGGGTAGGCTGCAAGGATGTCTGTTCCTGCTGCCGGAGCTGCCCCAGTCAGGGGTAGCCGTCCCCCTCACCCCTGGGTGGGATGACAGCAGCCTGTCACATCTGAGAGTACCCGGAGTGGGAGCAAGGCTATGATGATAATAGATGATGTAATAGCATAAATACACATGTTGAGCCTTACTGGTGTATGGCTGGCAGAGAGACCTAGATTAACAACATAACCTTCCCTAGCTAAACTTTACAGGAATAGTGGAGGTATGAGAAACTGGGGAAAGGATTGTCAGTGTCTTCTGGGAAGGTCTGTATTCAACATCTGATCAAGATTTAATTTTATTTATTTATTTATTCATATTTCTATACCACCCTTCCCGCAGATGCCTGTAACAGCGGATCTGCGTACAACCGAAGTTGGTCACTTGTTGGTGCTCCTATGAATATAGGCAGCATCAAAACACCACTCTAGTTGAATGCCACTGAATCAGAACAAGCGTGTGTGGCTTATTAAATAAGTAAACATAAGACACAATTATTTGTATTCATTTTTCTATAAACGGGTCATTTTCTTGCCCTTATATCTGAGAAATGCAAAAAAAGATCAAATCAACAGTGTATTAGAAAAAGGAGCTATAAATCAGTTTGCTAAGGCACCATGCTATATTTTACCAAAGCCACCCCTTAAATTCAGACAACTCTTTGCAATTTTGTCATCAGTCTTCCTTTTCTTTTCCTGTAGATTACATTTTAAAAGAAAAAGTATTGATGTTCATACTTGTGGCTTTAATGCTGCTTCTTGATCTTCCATAAGTTAAAATTTCTTCAGATTGTTTTTCATGAACTCATGGGGTTGGTCATTTAATCATGCCTCGGTAGATGAGTCCACTAACAAAGATGAAGCCTATAATAACACCTACCACAAACAGAGATGGGAAGTGACCAGAGCACACTGCTGCATGAAATAACGGAGAAATATTTTACAAAAATCTCCAGATGATTCAAACAAGTGAAATGTGCACCATGGTGCCGGGCCCAGGGAAGGTGAAAACCCCCGCAGCAGCCACTGCTAATCTGATCTGAGGGAAAACTACCAAATAATGTAATCGGTTTGACCCTGAGCAGGTGTGCACGGATCCACAAATCAGGGTGCTACAATTTGATACAGAGAAGTCTGGCACCAGATCACTCTTATTAGGCACATCTCAAGTTGTGGACATCTTTATTGTGTAGGAAGGAAAGGGGGTGGGGAATACAAAGAATGTTGTTAGAGGATGAAAAGGTTTTTTTCTAGTATCTGAAGGAAAACTACTTTTGATGTAAAAGGCTGAAACACCATTTTCCGGTTACTATGTAATATATAGTCCTGTAGATAATGAGATTATGTTTAGAAATTATAGAGCAGCATGATCCCGCCCTCTAATTAAGGCCAGCATGCAAGTTTCTGTTTAATGCAGGAACATTCTATTGCTTAAACAATCAGCACCATTTATCCTATTTGTCTGAAATTTAGCAGAAAGGATCACTTGGGTGAAGGGTATAATCTGTCCAAATTTCATACAAATCGAATGGAAAACAAAGTTACAGAGGTTTGAAATCAGAGGAAGATTTTCCTGGGTGTTTCAGATCTTTTTGTATTATCTTCAAAGTGTACTTTTGAGGTATAGTGCTGTTAGAAAATTCAAGGGTGCCTTCTGGTGCCTGCTTTTTTATTTTTCAAAATCCATCTGGTAGTTTTAAAGTTATTGGGTTTTTAATTTCCCATGTTAGCCAATGGAAGTGTAAATAATGACTCATAGCGAAGGGTTTTAAACGGCTGAGAAAGCTACTTTTAAAGTTATTAGAAGCTTGGGGGTCTCAGGAGTAGAGGTTTTAAAAAATGAATTGCTGCATTGTACTTTGCCTTTTCATTTACAGTTTGAAAATCTGTGGTGTATTTTTGATTTTATAAGGTTTTTAATTCTGTTTTAAAAAATCCTATGGTAGAACGCAACCTTGAACGCATGCGCATTGCCCTCAGCTGGCCAGCAGGGGCAATCAAAGGTTACCAAGCAGCAGGGAAGATGGTGGTCGATCCCAGACCCCAGGATTGGGGCAGGGAGTGGACTAGGAGTTGGGAAGGGAGTTTGGGGGGTGTTTCTGGGGCTGGGCAGGGTGGTCCCTGGCGGCTGTGACTTTAAACTTTAAGTGAGAAACAGGGGCTGCTGTGGGGTGGGTGAAAGTGGGGGGCTACTGAGGGGGAGGGCAGAGTGATGGGCTGATGTTTGGGGCAGATGAGTGCCTAGGTCCATCTAGTCAGGATTTCACAGCTCTGGCAGAACGATATGGGGTGGGTGCCCACAGCTGGGACAGCAGGGGCTGCAGGTCAGGATTGCCTCCCTTCAGTACACAGTGAGGGATTCCAGTATATATGGCCACCCCCACCCCAGAGGAAACCACATTTCAGTACACATTGAGGAACTTTAGCCGCCCCGAGCTGTTCTCAGAGGGGCGGGGTATAAATCTAGAAATAAAGTATATATGGCTGCCCTCACCTCAGAGGCAGCTGCATTTCAGTACATGGTGAAGTTTTGAAATTCTGATATTTCAGTTACAGTGATAATCACCATAGTGCGCCAGCAGGGGGAATTTAGTACACTGCATTTTCAAAAAAGGAGGAAATTCTATACTAAAAAAACCTTCAGTTTAAAAGAGATATTAAGGCCCTTACAAATTCAATAATGCTACAAAAAACATGGACATTTTAAGTTATGGCTCCTGTCTTAACTTCCATGCCACATAAGCAATAAAAGCTTTGTGTAGCCTCACATAGTGTGCTCACTTACAACTTAGGCTCCATGCACCCACACTTTGCCTTGGTCTTTCATCCCCAATCCTCTTCCTCTGTAGGTGGGGGCAACAGTGAAGCTGGGGACAGGAGGGGATTACCACCTCTATTCCCTATATCCTTTCATTTGGGATGGAGGAAATGAGACAGCTCAGTCCTGGCTTCCAGCCCTCCCTCTTACCCACTAGACCCCACTGCAGTCTCAGAGAACGCTAGAATTCTGGCTCCCGGCTCCCTTCCCCCACTCTAAACCACTAGCCCCTATTAACCTCCCAGGGAACTGAGGAGTCCTGGCTCCCAGCTCCCCCTGCCCTTTGTTCTAATCAACTAGGTCCCAACCCTGTAACAGAGAACTCAGGAGTCCTGGCTCCCAGCCCCACTAACCCCCCACTCCCCTCACAGAGAACCCAAGCATCCTGGGGAATGCAATGAGCTGTATCTCTGATAGGGACCATGAGTAAGGGTGTGTGTGGAATGACAAAAAAGAAACAGGGGAGGAAGTGGAATAACAAGGCAACAGGAAGTAGAACGACAAGGACACAGCTAGGGGAACCAGGTGGAATTATAGGAAATATTCTCCATGGTATCCTATCCTATCCTTCTTCTGAATCACTTATTTCACTCCAAACCTTGTCATTGCATTCCTCCAGTCATTCAGTTCCTTGTTGCTGCACCCTATCTAACTGGTTGTGGCATAGATCGTTTTTAAAGGACTATGCTGTGGCTATGACCGTGGCAATGTTTTTTTTCCTCTGCTATCATAGTGTCTACAAAATCTCATCTAGCAGAGCTGTTCCAGGTGGTGTGAGGTCTGGTTAATCTGGCTTATTTTTGACTTGAGTGCTGCTATTTTAACTGCAGTCAGAGTTTGGGGTTATGGAAGCTCAGTATTGTCCTGTGCTTCAATTGGTATCTTCTACTGATGGAGAGGATTTGCTTGGAATGATGCAGGCAACCAGTTGTGAATTAGATCCTTGGCTGTCCTGTCTGGTGAAAGTCAGCCGGGAAACACTGGGGCCATGGCTGGCTGGCGTTGTCAATGTCTCGCTTGAGGGGGTGGGATAGGATGCTGGACACTCTTTAAAATGCAGTTATCTGGCGCTTGCTTAAGAAACCATCTTTAGATGCTGACTCTGTGACAAGCTATCACCCTGTCTCTAACCTTCCCTTTTTAGGTCATATTATTGAACGGGTCGTTGCTCAACAGCTTCAGGCTCATCTCAATGCTATCGGAATCCTGGATCCATTTCAGTCTCACTTTCATCCTGGGTATGGCACGGAGACTGCACTTGTGGCCTTATATCAATGATTTGCACCTGGAGATTGACAAGGGGGATTGCACCCTGTTGATCTTATTCGTTTTTTCAGCAGCCTTTGCCACAGTCGATCATGAAGTGCTGGTGACAACTTTGTGGGATCTGGTGGGGGTGCACGGAACTATTCTTGAGTGGCTCCGTTTGTTCATGTCGGGTAGGTCTCAGCGGGTGGTGATGGGCAATTGCTCATCGTCCCCTTGTGACATCCTGTGGTGTGTCTCAGGGTTCTATTTTGTCTCCCCTTTTGCTCAATGTGTGTATGAGGCTGCTGGGTGAGATCATTCAGAGACTTTGGGGTGAGGTGTCATCAATATGCTGACACCTAGCTCTCCCTCTCTTTTTCATCTGACCCCCAGGACCTAGTTTCGGTGCTTACCCAATGTCTGGCTATAGTTGGGGACTGGATGAGGGTGAGCCAATTGAGACTGCATCCCAACAAGAGTGAAGTGATGATGGTTGGCTGGACCTGTGATTTGGGGGGGAATTGGGACTCCTGTTGTTGATGGGGTTTGACCCCCCCTTTGGTCACTCAGGTTTGCAGTCTTACCGTGTTTCTGGACCGCTTGCTGCACCTGGATAATCAAGTTGCAGCAGCAGCCAGGAGCACTTTTCACCAACTCCATCTGGGGAGGAGGTTGTAGTCTTTTCTTTCTGATTTGGACCTGGCTACTGTCATTCATGCTTTCATCACCTTGAGGCTACATTACTGCAATCCACTCTGTGTGGGTCTGACCTTGCTGTTTGGAAGATGTAGCTGGTGCAGAATGCGGCGGCCTGGCTCCTTTCAGGAACAGATTGCCAGGAGCACATTACACCAGGGCCCTGGAGTCTGTACTGGCTACCTATAGCTTTCCAGGCAAAATTAAAGGTGCTGGCTTTGACCTTTAAAGCCTTAAGTGGCCTGGGCCCCATTTATCTAAAAGACCGCCTTTTGTACCGTGCCCTCCTGTGCGTTCCATCTGCCACCCTTGTCCCTACACCAGGGGCACGCAGGGGGGCATTCTCAGCTGGTCTAAGACTTTTCTTTTTAGTAAGGTGTTTGGCATGTGGGGATAGGGGTTAAGCTGGGTAGGTTTTTTTTTGCGGATTCTATTTTAATGTTTCTTAATTGCATTTTATATTTTTTGAGCCACCGAGCCATCCCAAATGGGACCAAAATGTTAATACATAAATATCCCTGTTCCTTCATTATTCCACACCCTCTTGCTCAGCCCCTGCACTCCCAAAGATGCAGCTCTGTTGTATTCTTTTACAGCCACTTAATGAGATCTGCAAATGACAACAGGATTTATTTCCAAATTTGGATTGCTGTTGCCACCATTCCTTCCAATGGGCAATTCAATTTTCTTAACTTCAATATGTACCGAACTTTATTGAACATTCATATAGCACTGTCCCCAGCTTCAGTGTTGCTCCCAACCTGAAGAGGATTGGGGCTGAAAGACCAAGGCAAAGTTTGGGTGCATGGAGCCTAAGGCCACTTTCAGACATGCCGCCCCCTGCCCATATTTTGGCTGCAGGGGCAGAATGTGCAGCCAGGATATGTGCGGGGATCAGCTGGTCTGAAAGCCCCCTCCCCCCACGGCTTTACCAGCAGAGACAGCGAGGGGGGGCTTTCAGACCAGCCGATTCCTATGCATATCCTAGCTGCGCATTCCCCCCCAGCAGCCAGAATATGCGTTTGGGGGGCGGCATGTCTGAAAGTGGACTTAGTTGTAAGCAAGCGAGACTATAGAACATCTTTACTTTACATAGCATGGACGTTAAGGCACAGTTACAATTTCCATGCTTTTTGGAGCACAACTGAATTTGTAAGGGCCTTAACTTCTCTCTTAAACCAAAGGTTTTTTTTGAATATGGAATGAAGAACAGGTGTGCGATGAGTTTAGAAAAAATGGTAATCAACCCAGAAATGTTTCAACCCACCCCATCCCCCGATCTTCCTTGAGTGACATAATTCAGCTGATAAGAGCTGGGTATGTTGCTATGTGACCATCAGATTAATAGTATAAGTGCATATAACTAGGTGACCAATTTTCCATAAGACGCCATTAGGTTAATACTTGAGAAAATGCACATACTACAACTGTTGGATTTTTTTTTATTATATTCACAGTAATACACCAAAAATATATACATTTGCAGAAGATATGGTCATGTCCAACTGTTGCTGAAAAGAGCTACTAAAGAACTTGCTTTCTTTATGCTCGTAGATCTAGTTTTCATGCAAAGTAAGCAACCACTGGAGTGGAAATGCTGTACCTTTCATTCTTCAGTTTAGTTAATGTCGGGCTAGTGCGGAGTGCTCCACACCACGTCCTTAAATAAAAAGGTTAGGAAGAGAGTTAATAGAGCAGAAAGTATTTATCCTCTCGTTTTCTATACTGCTGTATTTTTTTCCCTTTTAAATAAACTCATCCCCCCTTTCCTTAATTACGATGTTTTAAAATTAGCTTACTAAAATTCAAAAGAAAACCCCTTCACTTTAAGATACTCCGAGCCCTGCAACATAAGGCCCATCTTTCATTGATATAAAGGAAAGTCCTTTCCCAAAGGAACAGCAGCACACCCAAGAATGCCGAGTTAGGCAAAGAACCCCCCACTCTTCATGCTTCAGCTGTTAAAAGCAAAGCCTGGGTAAGCAACAGGGGCCTTAAGATCCATCTGAGCCCAACCTCTCATGCACATACATAGTGTTCTGCTCAAGCCAATAGAACTTTCTTTGGACACAAGGATCCATAACAGCAAAATCCAATGCAGGGTCAGGGCCCCTATTAAAAATGCTTTCTCCTTTAGTAACCCTGTCACACTGTACTGCCATTAAACAGACCCATAATTTAAACTGTATTGAGTCACAGGATGCTGCTTTCATTGGTCTTTTTAATCATAACTATTGCATTAGGAAACTCAAATAGAATCTTAAAAAAGAAAAAAAAAAGCCAAGACAACAGATGTAAAGAAATCACTTCAATAAGGTTCAAACAGCCATCATGGATTGAGGGGGAACATGAGAACAATGTAAAAGTAGGTTCAGAACTAAGTTTATTCTTTCCCTTACAGTGTACCTGTTTTATACTTTACAAAAAAAAGTTGGATATAGTCATGGTCATAAAAATAATCCATGGCATTTGGAAAGCAAACATTAGTCTTTATCTAAAAGAAGGGTCTTTTAAAAATCATAATATAAAGGTCTGTGCTGTAAGCAGTCCACTTTGCAATGTAACAATAAGGCTTACTGTACTTTAGATACAAGGACTTATTCAATTAGCAGTTATGAGCCACTGGATTTAACAAACATCATTTTATAATTGCTTTTCACAGCCTTCTTGCCTTCTGGATCTTCAGTATCATTGTGCTTGTCAGCAGATTGCAGTTCTTCTGCAGATTCCTCTCTCTCTGACTCAGAGTCACTTTCAGAGTCCTCTGGACTTTCAGACTCCGGGGAATCTCTTGATGCATCGCCTTGTCCCTCTTCTTCAGCTTCCTCCAACTAAAATAAAAATTCAGAGATTACAAAAAGGAAGCAAAATTGTTCTTTTCAAACTTCGACTGAAACTTCCATTCATTCTGTCATTTAAAATAAAGTGAATAGTCATCTCCAGCTTCTAAATTGCTTCTTTAGCCCCCACCCATCCAGCATTAAAAACTAGACATGAACTTTGCCATAAGATTACATGTAATAGAGAGAAAGTAAGTACAGCGATATCCTTTATTAGAACAACTCCAGTTGGTGGAGGTATGCAAGCTTTCAGACCTCAGAGGGCCCTTCGTCAGGCAAGTCAGGAGTTGGAACTGGAGACTGAGCAAAGCAGTGAGGTTCTATGTTCTGTACAGCGCCAGGCACATGACCGGCGCTATATAAATGTTTATTATAATAATAATAAACAGTGACTGGAACCAATGGCAAAGGGAGGGGAGGAGGAGGTGAGAACGAGCCCCAGGTAGGAGGTCTGCAATTCACAAAGGTGGAATTGCATGCATTCATGGAAGATCAGGGAAGATCGTGAACCCTCTTCTGGCTTTTAAACAACCTCCCAATCTCTCTCAGCTAATTGTCCAGAGCAAACTCCCCTCCACTCAGGATACCAACAACCCTACAGGGAACAGGCCCTGCTGAAACAGGAGATGTAAAACGTGCCTTCACATCTCTACTGCAAACAGCAGCCAGCCATTCCATGGAAATCTATTCAGAATACAAGGAATCTACAACTGCACATCTAAAAGTCTGGTAGGCCTCATTCAGTGCACCAAATGTGCCCATGGGGACTATGTAGGTGAAACCCACCAACCCTTGCACAAATGCATGAACTTGTACAGAAAAATAATAATAATCATGGTCAATAGCAGATTCTACTGTTGGCATAAAGTGACCACTCTATTTCTGATCTGTGTCTGTCCTTGTTTTAAAAGGAAACCTATGCAGCACCTTTAAAAGATGAGGCCTGGGAACAAACATTCATAGCTCTACTAGATACAAAAAACAATGGACTCTATTTGGATATGGGTTTCACAAGCCATTACAGAAATGTGTAAGTCTAGTGGCCTGTCTACAGCTACAGGAAGCTAAGTTTACTTGATATCAGCAGCTCTTACTCTAAATCGTATTCCACCCTTTTGAAATGCGAGCCTCCTACCTGGGGCTCATTCTCACCTTCTCCTCCCCATTCTTTCCAATCACTGTATATTCCTCACTGCTTTGTTCAGTCTCCTGTTCTAACTCCTGACTTGCCCGATGGAAGACCCTGTGAGGTCCAAAAGCTTGCAAACCTCCACCAACTGGAGTTGGTCCAATAAAAGAGATCACTGTACTACTTGGTCTCTCTTGCCTATATCTGGGCCAACACAGCAACCTTACTTTCTCTACACATAAGATTACGTAGCAGACATACAAAAACCAGGTAAAGCCCATCATTAATATAGAGATTAGTAGCATACTAGAATGCTTGTCACCCTCCTTAGTAACACCTGGTTTATAGTGGTCCTGTGATTACAACCACAGTAACTTGATTCTCCATTATTGACCAAAGGAGGAAACAAATTGTTAAAAATGATACTAGAAATAACATGAATACTGTTTTGCCAGCATGTACGTAAGAAAGAAGCTACCCTTGAAGCTAGCTGCTAGCTCCACCCTACTCCTCACTGTAAAGCAAGAGCAGAGATAATGAAACTCCATAAAGTGAGTTTAATAGTTTCCACTTTTACCACCTCAGTAATACTTCAATTTTGTTGAGGGTTCCAACATGCTTGATTTAGGAATTGCTGCTGTTCTCAAGACTGCTTCAGAATATTTCACAAAAACCTTTACTGAATTCAATGCAAGTTTCCATTGGGCAATAGTAGCAGAATCTAGTACCTAACACTCATTTGTAGCTTTAATAGGTGGCAGGAGAAGCAGGCTAATAAGGTGAAGATTCTACTTATGCACAAATGTCCAAGACAGAATGACAGGGTGAGCGTTGGGCTTCTTCCCTCAGAGTAATAAACCAATAGGCCCAACTAGTGTAATACAGCACTGTGTTGTTCTTGGGGGGAAACGGTCTTTGGAAAATGTGGAGATAATCTTAATCATGCTGCCTAGCGAGCCAGTGTGGTGTGGTGGCTAAGGGGCTGGACTTGGACCTGGGAAGCCAGGGTTCAATTCCTGCCCTAGCCATGAACTCACTGGGTGGCCTTGGGTAAGTCACAACCCCTCAGCCTCAGTTCCCCATCTGTAATAAAAAGGAGAATGTGTGGTCTCTCTCCCTTCACGGGTGTCCCTCTTAAGATTGGGCAGGGACCCGTTTCCAAAAATCTGTAACTGTAAAGCGCTGCACATGCGTAGTAGTGTTATAAAAATTATTATTAGTAGTAATTACTCTGTCATTAAGAATTCCAAAAGTATAAACCGAAGCAGTTATTCTGCCTACTTAAGTTTCTTTTGCATTCTCAATTGGCTAGAACAGGAAGGGAAGAATACTCTAAACCAGGGTTGCGGAACCTCTGGCCCCACTGCTAGCTTGATTTGCTCCTTTCCAGTTGTTGGATCTGGCCCATGGATCCAGTCCCTGCCCTCAAGCACTGGAAGAGTGAGCTCAGGGGAAGGGAGTGAGATAAGAGCATGCACTTATGACGACGGATCCATGATCTGGATCTTCTTTCTTCCTTTCCCCAGCCTGAGCACACCCTTTGAGCATCTCCAGCTCCTATGCATTCTGCAGAGCTTATACCAATCTTCAAAGCAGCCCACTGGAGGGAAAGGAACCGCTGGGTGGGGTGGCTAGAAACTCATCGTCCTATGCCAGGCTCCATCTCAGACAAATTCAGTGATGCCCACGTGTTCTCTTCATACAGTAAACTAGGATCCCCAAGGGCAAACATTTCTAGGTATGTACAAATGGTTTCTGGCACCTCTCTCCAAGTACAAGAGTCCAATTTTTCTGCAGATTTGTACCTGACACACTTATAGGAGTAAATTGGATTAGACTAAAGTTTGGCCCCATTGTACAAAATGATCCTTGGATGCTTTAAAAGTCACTCCTTAACTTTGCCTCTGGGGGGAAAAATGTGCCAGGTCAATAACAAAGGTTACTACCTCACTGAAGCCAAGTCCACAATGTCGTCGATTTCTTCCTGACACTGTGCTGTCCATGCTCTGCTGGTACTGAAACTCCAGATCATCGTTCATTTTCTTGTCTTCTTCTCCTGTATGTTCAATATATTAAGGTTAAATCTTTCATTACACAAGATCAGAAATACAAAATAAGTTTTTTTTAAAAGAGTCAGAATATATATGCAAAGGCAGCGTCGCTGTGCAGGCAGCTCTCTTCACCAATCCCTTCGAAGCACAGCCTCCAGGGAGCCTGCCCTCTTTTAAATTCCTTCTCTTCCTAGGCACAATCATAAGGGTGGGTGTCACGGAAAAACATAGGGTCACACACGTGTAACACGGTCCTACATGTAGACTACAAGTCTGGTAAATACGTAAAGCAAAAGGTTCCACATGTATGTAATGTTATAATTGAGAACTGCAAAACTCAAATTAGGCCTGTGACATGTGACCAAGCTACAGGAAATGCAAAGAGATACAAAGAATGTGTCTTTGGGAACACTTGCCAGACGGAACCCTGTGGAGATGTAAATGGATCTTCATGTTTGCCTGGGTTGCCTACGTGACACATTCCAAAGGCGGGAAACGAGAGACAAAGAACGAGGAAGGGTACTTAAACAAGGGCCATTAAGCGAGTTTGTCTATCGCTTGCCCAGAGCCACCTCGAGTAGTTACATCTGCATACGAAAGCTTGCCAGCAAGTCAGGCTGGAGACCATGAATTAAGAGAGACATGATTTTGCTTTCTACCAACTAAGTCTGGAGACCCAGTCACTTACACCAAAGGACTGAGAGAAACTTATGGACCTTTTGTAGGGTAAGATGCTTATTTAGGAACTCAACCAGTATAGATCAGGAATGTGTTATATTTACCTTTGATTTCTAGTAACCACTCTGTATCAACTATCTTACTTATGTAATCAATAAACTTACTTCTTATCTTTATGAAGAAGTGTCTGTGTCTAACACTCGAACATAAGTGAGCAACAAGAGCCCTCAAGCTCTTGCGAACCCAGAGAGTAAAGAGTCTGTAAATGGGAAGAATCGGGCCCTTGAGTGAAAAAGGAGTTGTCCTTGCGGCAGACTTGAATAAGCCAGAGAGAGAAACTAATTCAAGCGGGCTGTGCGCGAGGGAAACTGAGCCACTCAAACCCGGTAAAGTGGGGGTGCGGACCCTCCAACCCGTGACAGTGGGACAGTAGGTTGAACCTATTCAGAAACTTGGTAATGCTGTGTATGTATTATAATCCGAATTTGTCAAATTAACCACATGTATACACTAGAAAACTCTCCTAGCTTTTGCTTCCCCACCTCATAATTATACTAATTCTATGGAACACGAAAGCATTACTCAAGCGGACGTTTCAGATACTCATTTGTGCAGCAAGCATCCTCTCAAAAATGGCAAATCAAGGTGCTGCAAAACAGCTAACGTGAAACAGCACATAAGTACACAGCAATAACGAAGGAAGGAAGGAAGGAGGCTTGGAGCTATACCTTAAAGTGTGTGTGTCTTTGACCATTTCATTTTCACATGTGAGTAAGATCCCACCACCTCAAAATTAAGGCTTCCTCAATACCTGCCTTGTACTGGCATCAAGAAGCTATAACATCTTATACATCATATGTGTGTTATTGAAATAATTGGCAGATTAAGAAGAAAACATTACTTCTAGGAAGCTATTGCCTGAGATGGACAGTACTTATGCACAAGCCAGGATATGCGCAGGGATCGGCTGGTCTGAAAGCTCCCCCGCACAGGGGAAATCCAGCTCTGCATCCATGTTGGGGGCTTACCGGCAAAGCCACGCAGGGGGGCTTTCAGAACGGTCGATCCCCACACATATCCTGGCTTGCGCATCTCCCCCTGCAGCCAGAAGATGCGTTTGGGGGGGGGGGGGGGACGACGGACGACGACGTCTGAAAGTGACCAAAGAGAAAACTGACTGCTCTGGGACAGGAAATATGTCATACTTTCATCCCAAATCCTTGTTAGTGGCCAGTTAGGATTAAAAGGTAAAGTTATTGCCAAGGCAGGGCGTGGGGTTTTTTTTAGGTTTTTTTTTTTTTTAAAGAGCAGCCTAATTTTATTCAGATAAGACTAGAAGTTTGGTTAAAACCCCACTATATTTTCAAGTTATGGGGCTCTTGCTTGTTAGAGCGATCCACTTATTTTTAACTAACCATTTTAACTTATTAGAAGTGAGAATTAACAAGTTTTCATACATCCACAGTGATTCATATCAGCCAAGTTTAGGTAAAGGAAGATGTTTTTGCCTAATTCTTAGTCCAGTCACAAACAATTATCCTGGTACTAACTCAGGAAAACGAGACTGAAGACACATGGGTCTGAATTTAGCAAAGCAAGTAACTAACTTCAAGTACATAAGTCCTATTGAAGTCAGTAAGACCTTTGTTTTCACCCTATGTATACAAGACAGAAGCAAGAGCTGTCCCAGGAAGGGTCACCGCAGCCACTTCACTTTGGGCTGGCGGGGGAAGGGGGCAGTTCAAATGAGCAGACCCCTCCTTCCAGGAATACAGATGGGGCGGCTGCCATACAAATCCCTCCACACCACAGATTGGCTGAGGAGCCATCCATATTGAACAGGATTCCTGCCCAGCAGGATTGGGCCCCTGGAAGGAGTTCTCCCCAAACAGCCGATGGGGAGTGGGGGGGGGGGGGGGGAGGGGACTCCGCCGCGGGCCGCCGAGCCCGACCCCGGAGCAGGGAGGGGAAGCTCGGGGGGGGGGGAGCAAGAGAAAAAGATTTAGCCACATCTCTCTAGGTCCTTTGACCATGTTTGGCAGGCCAGGTGATCGTGCTCCTCTGGGCCTGATCCTCAGACTTCGTCTTGGGGTTGGGCTGGGCCTAATAGACAGGAGGGTGCGCATTAGCCCAGCTGGACGAGCTTTAGCCCATACCGCATTGCCAACTTTCTCCAGATGATGCGTTCGCTAGCAGCCAGCTGCCCGGCCCAAGACAGACGTGGGTGAAAATCTGGTGGCCACAAAACTGATGAGCAGGTGAGTTGTGGGCTCCTGTCTCATGTGTTTTCACCCATACTTAAATGCTGTGCTGTAACAGGCCATTTTTTCCAGAGTTGTGTTTTTATTCTAAAAGGAACTGTAGGAGCTATGCCAAATTGCAGACCCTGACCTTTCCTTCCGCTTCCACAAAGCTGAAGGGTGCCCAAGACTGTTAGTTTACAGATTGATTTCCAATCTCTATTGACTGTTAGGCTGACCTGTTCGGAAGTGTGAAGTTGATCTGTGATCTCCAATAACCAGGCGGCCAGTGTGTTCTTTCTAAAAAAAAATAAAAATAATAATAATAGTTCGTTGTGGAGCTTATGGATGCTGTCAGACAGCTCTTACTAGGAACCTTGGATAGAAAACCCCCACTGCTGGAGGTCCACAATCAAATGTTCTTGGAAAGTAAAAAATATATATTGCAGAATCTCCTCTTTAACCTCCACGCTCCCATGACTGTCCCTCATTTCTCCTTTTAACTATCACTTCAATAGAGTTGACGTTAACCTATGCTCAAATGACAGCAGAATGACGGAACACCACCTGCCTCTTGGATTATTGCTCACAGCAAGAGATTTCAAAATGACAATCCAGAGTTTGTCAGGAACAGCCACCATTCAACAACTTTGGTTAGATTGCCCTGGAAATGCAGACACACGCCTGCCACAACATGGCTACCATCTTATTGCTATTTCCCCCTTCTCTATATACATTTTTAGTGTTTATTCTTGTTTTTTCCCTCTCTCTTCCTTATTCCCTTACTCAGATGATGGCTTTCTGCTGCTTAGACCATTTAATCATGGCTTCATTAGCCTGGGCTGTTCAACTGAACACAAGAGAAACAAAGATATAGCCACATCTCTTTACCGGCAGTCCTGCATATAGGAGATGCATTAGAGATTTTTGCAGAAGCTCAGTGTGCAGCGGGTTAATTCAGGTTCATGCTACTATCTACAATACTGCTACTTTCCTCTATTTGCAGTTTACTCCCCTCTGTCCTCAATAAACAAGGATGAGTCTTATTAGTCTGCTTTAAAGGATGATAATCTTTTTTAAGACAAGTGAAATGTTAGTATTTGCTCCTCGTTTAACCATGTGAAGAAAGACAAGAAAAAAGTCACTCCATATAATAATCGATGCCTAGGATTTCATCTGCATATGACTATACTACAGATTAAGTATCCTAGCATTATAAAGCTGCGTATGGGTTAGCTCCATAATACAGATACATGTGGACTAGTTTACCATGCGTTTGGCAAGCTGCCCCACTTTTAAACTGGAGCAAATCACCATGTCATTCACCATGCACTGTTTTGCCAGCCTGGTGTAGCAACTTGCTACCCAGCAAGATTTTTGTGTGGACAAGATCTTGGTAACATACTAAGAGAAAAAGTGCAACAGTAGGCTGTATTTTATGCACAAACATTTAACTCTCAACATCTAGTCATATCTGATTATATGGCACTGTGTGCTTCTTTACAATGAAGTGAAAAAAAAACCCACAAAACTAAACGCACATTGTCTCTTTATAGGTAATATTTTCCTGCTACATTGTTCGACTGGTTCCTATAGCTTGGCACTTGCGTGACCCTTTCATCCACGCACTTGTGGGCACTTTTTTGTAAGGTGTGTAAAGGATTACAATGCTTATATTAACAGGGATGGGCTAGATTTTCCATGTTTATTTTACAGGTGGATGTAAAGACAAGAATCTGGAAAAACATTAGTTAAAAGCAGTAGGAATAAAGGAGCGTTTGTGCTTTCATTGCAATTAAATACTAATTAGGCAAGTAAACGTGAAGTTAATTTTAGAGGTGGTAGATGTCTTATGCCAATTCAACAACCTAGACTACTTCACAGCTGTAGGCCTCTTATTTTGTGAGCAGATCTGTCCGAAAGCAAAGTTCTGTCCAAAGGAATGTATGAATATTCAATATTCTTTTCATGTTTCTTCTACTTTAGGGCAGCAATACTCTCAGTACTATTCCAAAACCCACAAGTAATTCTTCAGTCTATAACCTACAGTTGCCCAGCAAAGAGGGAGGAGGGAGAAACAGTTATGCTGGTAGCACATCCTGTTTTCTATCAAACCTAGTCTGTGCAACAGCAACATTCACTGGGCCATGTTGTGGCTCTTTGCTTAAACAATGACTAAGCCAGGACAGTCAGTGTGTATACACACTAAGAATGTGTATTTTATATAGATATTTGCAAAGTTCTGGGACAGAACATCACTGCTTTAGATTAACAGCATGCTGGGTCATTATAGCAACCATTCATTATAAGCAAGGTTCCTAGTTTTCTCTTTGCGATGGAAACCCAGAGAAAAACAGAGATTTTGCTTTTTTTCCAGAGAATGTAGAAGGAAATGGGCATAAACTTAAGGTTTGGAAGGAGGACACGGTGAGTGTGGGGCAGCAAGGACGCAGAGTGGACCTGAGGGAAAGCAACCTGAAGGCATGTGCTGTGGAGGGGAAGGGGCTCTGCATTTGGAGGGGCGCCACAGACCTCCTGTGGGTTGGTGGACAGGGGAACTATGGATTGGGGCGGTCAGGTTTTCTGGGCCTTGGGAAGAAGAGACAGGAGTTGGGCCCATAGCAGCTTCCCCAATTGCCAGACTCTATATGGTCCTACTTCCTGGTTGGCAGAGCGGTCTGGATCAGGCTGGGAGGAGGAGGTATCAAGTGCGGGGCACGTAAAGGCATGTGCCGTAGTGGGGAGGGGCTCTGCATTTGGAGGGGTGCCACAGACCACAAATTATTTTTTGGGACTGTTGGTGGTACAGGTAGCTGCAAAACTGCATTAAAATGAAAATATTACATTAAAATATGGTCTTCCAACTCATACCTATATATATTGTGGTAAGTGAAAGTCAACTTACCACAATTAATCAGAGAAAAACAGATTTTGTTTTTTTAAAATCAGAATGTATGGGGGGTTTTAATCAGAGCATTTCCATTTTTTTGTTGCAGAAAACTGGGAATCCTGATTATGAGCAACCATCCCCTATTTACACTGGATGCTTAGACCTAAAGAGATAACAGAACCTCACCTTTCCTGCTCCCATAAGTCTCAAGAATTTTTGCTTTCTTTCTTCATTACCTAAATCTGCTGACTCCCAACTGCTAGATCCAAGCTGGAAGACAAAAGAGGGTGCTAAATTACTTAAGAAAAGACAGATCAGTTTCATATAAAGCTTGTTTGCATATTGGCTGTGATGCTCCATGTACTGCATATATTTTGAACACTAAGTGCAATATTTACCGGCACTAGACTTAAGTGCCTTGATGCAACAAGCTTCATATGGTTATAGGCTGTCATTGCAGGAAGAAGACCCAATAACCACAATAATCCCAGTTGTGTTTTCCAGATTTAGATTGTTTTTAAACAAACAGGGCATAATCCTCCATCCATTATTAAAGTAAATGGGAGCTGTGTCACTGACTTTAATGGATGAAGGATTGCACCCTTGGTACACACAGATGCAGGCTCATCAGACAGAAGAAAGGTATCACATAGCATCCACAAATCTGAATGAAAAAAACAATTGACTACCCCCACAACCATTTGTAGTAACAGAATTACGCACAAACGGTACAGAAAACAATAGGGAAAAGCTGATCTCCCAGGAAATGGAAAATCATCCTTTTGTGACTTTAAGATCATCTTGGAATTTGTTCAAAAACACGTTGTCACGTATAAAACTAAGTCTTAAGAACATAAGAAGTGCCATACTGAGTCAGACCAATGGTCCATCAAGCCCAGCATCCTGTCCTCCGACAGTGGCCAATCTTGATCGCATGGGAAAAGAACCCCTAGTTCTAGTACTATTTGAGAGGGTAAATAACCATTCCCTATCTACCCGTTCCACACCACTCAAGATTTTATAAACCTCTATCATGTCCCCTCAGACCCAGCTTATCAAGCCTCTCTTTATACTAAAGCCGTTCCATACCCGTTATCATTCTCATTGCCCTTCTCTGTACCTTAAAGTGAAATCTTAAAGTGAATAAAAGTTTAGTCTCCAAGTTTCAGTTTTGAATGCTAGCACGTTACTCTATCCTCTCTAAAAATAGGGGACACAATGAAATTAACTGGCAGCAGATTTAAAACAAGCAGAAATACGTTTGCACCCAACATTCGACTAATTAGCTTGTGGAATTTGTTGCTAGAGGATAATATGAGAGCCAACACTATAACTGGATTTTTAAAGAATTGGAAAAGGTCATAAACAGCTAGCTATTAGTCAAATTGGTCAGGGGATGGAACCTCTGCTTTTGAAAGCTAGTTATAAATAATGGGGAATGGATCATTCCATTATGGCCAGTTGTGTGTTTCTCTTCTAAAGCGAGGAAAGGTGGCTACGGTCAGAGACAGGCCGTTGGGCTCGGTGGACGACTAGTCTGATCCAATATGGCACCACTTACGTTCTGAAGGAACATCAAGTTCAAGCCCCTGCACTGAATCAATACTCACTATACCCAAGCCACCCAGTCCACCTGTGTGTGTTTTATATAGATATTTGCAACTAGACATCTGCATAATAGAGCGAGTAGCAATCAGTGAAAGAGAGTATTCTAAACACTGACAACTAAGGTTACTTGCAGATTCATGTTCTGTTAACACTGTTCCTCCTTAGTTATGGGAAGAATTTTGCCTTCAAAGCTCTCTAGTTTGAGTTAACACTGCTTTGTTCACACGAGCATGTTTTCCTAAGGTGCTAAGCTCCTCCAAGTCCAAACCTGCATCCAGTTCCCTCCGCAGAACTCCACACACACCCTTTCAGCCCCCATAGGCCTCACTGGCAACCAACCTCTCGCCTCGCCGCAGCACCCTACCCACCCCCCGGCACAAAGGGTCGCAGGCCTCCCCACCCCAGTGGCCCGCAGGCCCCCTCTGTCCCACGCCCCTTCCCCGCCTACTTACATCAGGAGAGGCCGCTCGCTTCACTCCGTGCTGGTGCTTGGACTCCCTGGCCGAGCTCATCTTCCCTCAGACTCCACGCCCCGCCAGGCAACTAAACTAGAGCCCGGGCCGCTCTCCGCGCCCGCACAGCTTCCGACAGGGCCTAGACAGGAGCACCACTTTCCCGGAGCCTCACAGAGCAAGTCGCCTCGCCCGGGGAGCCACTGGAAGTTGTAGTTCTTTCTTGGTCTCTCTCTGTCACAGCAAGCGCGGTGGCGGAGGAGGGGAGGACTACAAATCCCATAAGCCTTTGCAATGGGTCAGTCTCCCTGCGCTTGGTTGGCTGGAGAGCAAGTTCACGTGAATTCCCGCCTTTGTGTGGGTGGGAGCAGAGTATTGCGAGGGACCTATCGGAGCCTCCCGGACTGCAGTGGGAAACTAAAAAGCCTGAGGCTTTTCTCCTTGCTGAACTTCTACTCGCTAGAGATTCTTGAGTGACTAGCTGTGGCACTGGCTGCTTGCTGTCCTGCTCTAACATGCAAGCCCAGGGGGCTGTAGGGGACACCGTTTCCCTGCTAAAAGCACCAGACAAGCTCTGTGTCGCTTGGAAAGCGTGTACCATTCCTCCCAGCTGCCCCTGCTGTTTAGGAAGAGCTGCCCCGTCTTTCAGAAGAGAGAGAGAAATTCAAGCCTCTGGGCACCTTGCCTGTTTGCATCCCAGGAAAAGCAATTAAAGGGACAATGGGGAGATGGTGGAATGACAAGAAACTAATGAAAGCAAGAGAGCGTCTGCCCCTCTTGATGCACTTGTGATGTTGGGAGGTGTGCACATGTGTGCAAAGGGGTATGTGCTGGAAGTTGATGGCTGAGGTAATCAGATGATTTACTCCCCATGAGTACCCTGAGGAATGGGAGCTTTTTGCAGATATCCACCCGGGGATCCAGGTAATGTGTGGGTGCTTGGAGGGATGCCCACATACTTGTGGGTGTTCCTGAGGGTAGTAAATCTACTACTTGTTTAAGCATTAGTTTCATTGGGGGGAGGAGTACACCTTCACAGAGAAGCTCAACGTTGGCTCAGCTGAGTCCCACTAGGTACCCCAAATTCCCTACAGTGGGCAGCACAGGGAATTTAGGAGCTTGACATGGCAAAGCCCAGGTGTGGATAGGGAATAGTCAAGGAAGCCGAAAGTAGGTGTTCTACAGCCACAAGAATCAGGGCTGGCCTTCCCACAGGGTTGCCCTGAACCACTTTCTGGGTGCCCTGAAGTGACCCCTGGATGAGGCGCATCCAGTTAAATCCTCTATAATGAGCCCCATTACCTCCCAGCAGGGGCCCAAATAAGTACTGTTAGGGCCCCACAGAGGGTTCCTAGGAGGGGGAGGGGGACACCAGGAATCCCACATTTTATCTTCGCCCTGGGCCCTGTAACTTCTAATGCCAACCCAGGCAATAGTGGCCACTGTGGTGGGGCCAAGAGAAATGGACACAGCAAGGTAAAAGGAGATTGGGGAGGAGTATGTCTGCTGTATGATTTGAGGCAAAGCAAGAAAGGGGGATGGGGGAGAATCTCCAGGCCACAGTGAGGGCCCGGGGAGATTATTAGGGGCCATGCCTGGAGGAAGCAAGTTTGCTAGTGGAGGAGAAAAACACCATTCTTTTTTATCACAAGCTCTAGTGTAAAGCTAGGAAGGAATCCGAAGTTTTACAGTTCTTCCCATGCAACACTAGAAAGTTTTAAAAGTCAGCAAGATCAACATTTGCTGACACTCTGACTGCCGCCCTCTGTCTCCCCCATGGGCTCGCGCGTCACAAGTAACTTGATTTTAACCCTCCTCACTGACTCAACAGGAAATGGGGCTGATGTAATTGCATGGGCTACAGCAGACCCATTTTGAATGATTTCCCTGTGTCCCTGTGCAAAATTCCTCTGCTGTGTGGGGCAATGGGGAAGTTGTCAAATCTTTGTATGTTTTCAAGAACTGGTTGGACAAGCGTCTGTCTGATATGGGGCATATAGAGTTAAGGGATATGGTGAGGCTCATCCAGTGAAATCCTCTATAATGAGCCATTGGTGGTCATTCATGCTCAGCAAAACTTCAAGAAATTCCCAGTAACTCCATTTGCTGAGGTGGGGAGGCATTAGGGTCTACAGTATGGCTGGTATTGATAAGGACTCAGATAAATGACAAGGGAAATGGCCTCCCATGGAGATTGCCTCAATAGGCAAATTTGCACAGAAATTAGTCCTTCAAGTGCAGAAGCCTGGGCTGTGACCTCAGAGGTCAGGATGCAGATCTGAGCAGTAAGCATATGCTGCACTCTTCCTCAGTGCAGCATGAACTCAGTGCCTCCCATTGCGCGTCAATTCTTTGGATGAAATGAGATTTCTCACAAATGAGAAATCCAGGTTCTCTGTTCATCATCGGACAAACTGAGAACCTCTCCGTACCTGATGAATTCTCAGGCAGAAATACAAAAACTAAAATATATTTTAAAAAATCACTGCATCTGCAAATCACCACCAGGCCATTTTGCACATTTGCAAAATGGCTACCACCCTTAGCCAAATTGCAGCAATAGCATCGCCACCATTTCGGTTAACAACTGTGCATACGCAATCTGCTGCACTTAACTAAAATGGCAGTGCTGCTATTATCGCCATTTTAGTTAAAGGTGGTGGCAATTTTGCACATGGACAAAACAGCCCAGTGGCCATTTGCACATGCATGTGGATTATTATGATTATTATTATTTTGCCTGAGAATTTGGGCTGGGACCAAGAACTCAACAGGTAATTGATTCTGGTTCCTGAACTCACAAGATTGCTTGTGAGGAAAAAAAATGTTTTTACTCATTCAGCCCTAGTCTTGACAAGGGAGCAGAGCAGTAACCTGAACTTCCAGCTGAATGCTAGCACCAGAATATTTCCCACCTGGCTACTGTTTGAGCAAGAGAGGTCACTAGAGGTTAAACGAGTACCTAATTTGGTAACCATGGGTAATACCCATGTTTTTGAGTACCATTATCAGGTATTTGGGCTACCCAGATACCACCCCCACCCAAAACCCGGTCATTTCTGGTACCAATTTACTGATTTTCTGGTTACCAATCAAAAAATTGGGATAGAAAACTGAAATTCTGGGACTGGAAGTCGATATTCCTGGACCAGAAGTTGACATTCTGGGATACCCAAATCGGGCACTAATTGCTCTAAAATTAAAAAATATTATTGTTATTTATTATATTTAGGAGGCAAAGTCCATCACAAACTCTTCCTCAGAGGGTTCCCTGATTCTTGTTCCTATGGAAATTCTTTCCTTCTGCTCCCATCTTTTCCCCCTCTTTATTGCATTTTCTAACCCTCTCCCAACTCAGCACATTGAAATCACTGGATAAAAGTGCTGTTAAAAAGCTATTGCAGGTTTTTTGTTTTGCTCATTTACAAAAGTACCTAAGGTGCCTATATTAGGGGTGCACATGTCATTTTCGTTATTACAATAATGAGAATGACAATTGTTTTTATTGCAATAATGAAAACGACAATTGAGAATAATGACAATAATAACAAAAACAGTGATGATGTTATCATTGTCGTTATTATTAGTAACAGTTGCAGTTTTGTTTTGGATGGAAGGGGAGGAGGGAGCAGACATCTCGGAGCCCTAAAGAGGCTTGAATTCTTGAACTGTGCCTATGTTGGGAGGGGCGAGCAGCTCAGCAGTATCTGATGGATGCATCGCTGACCAATGAGCAGTGCAATCAAGCCCCAGCAGTCTCATGGCACTCTGTGATTGCTCAATGCCTGCTGCCTCCCAAAACAAATCGGAGCTGTGGGGGAGGGCACTGCAACCCTTTATAATGGGCGAGCCATATTTTTTCTCTCTGTTCTGTGAGAGCTCTCTGCTTGTCAGGTTGCGTTTTACAGAACTGGTGCTTGCACACAAAAAATCCTCTCTAGCCCTTATTGTACTACCAATTCCTTCCTCATATACCCTACCTTTTATCTTCTCCTTTTCCCTGCCTTTCTCCCCCGTGCATTAGATAGATAGGTATAGATTAGATATATATATAGATAGATATTTCTACTATAGACATTTAGATTTAGATAGATATTAGTTGTGTACATATAGAGAGAGATTAGATATTATATAGGTATTTAGAGGCTAGTCTATTTTATTATATATATTAGGATTATAGGATAGTAGGTTTAGGTTAGGTTTTGTGTATATATAACTTCATCCATTACTTCTTTGACTGTGCACTTGTGTGTACATTACAATGAGAAAGGGAAGGACTCCTAGTTCAACCTCTGGGGCAGGTGGCCCTGGTAGAGGGTGTGGGGGAGTTGGCAACCCTGTTGCCACTGCTGGCAGCCCATCCCCCAAGCTGAAGAGACCTGATTTTTTCCCCTCAAGGTGGCAGGTCTTATCAGGGGAACAGGCTGCAGCAGAGATCTCAGGAGTGGCATATGTGGAAGGTAGGAAGCTCCAGCCTTCCACTAGTAGCAGTGGCACTGGAGGAGGGAAGCCAAGGGCAAAAGGTGTGTGTGCAGCAGCAGCAGCACTACATCCCCCCTCCTGAAGCACTGTCAGCAGCTGGCACTGCCAGCAGTGAATTTTCACTGGGGGCAGCAGAAGGTATTAGTATGGCGAGCCCCAGCAGCAATGATGATGTGGGTGCTGTTGCTGGAAGTGGTGCAGGGGCAACCATGTCTCCTGGGCAGGCTTCTCCCTCTGACCTCCCCCCCCCCGCGTGTCTTTTCCCATGTGCTTCCCCAACACCGGCATCCCCCCCCCAGCCATGTCTTCAGCATGGGTGGTGTCATAGAGCTGGGCAGCNGATGATGATGATGATGATGATGTGGGTGCTGTTTATGAGAGTGGTACAGGGGCAACCACCTCTCCTGGGCAGGCTTCTCCCTCTGGCACACACACACCCCCCGGGATTTTGAAGATTTGGGGGAGGATGTATTTGAGGGCATCCTTCCCCATCTTGGCAGCAGCAGCCCAGCTTCAGCAAATAGCAGCAAGGCATCCTCTCCTCCCATGCTGCAAGGTGGAAGCAGCAGCAGCTTCAGCATGGGTGGTGTCATAGAGCTGGGCAGCAATGAGGGAAGCGAGGAGGAGGTGGAAGAGACTCCTGGTAATGATGATGATCCTATTGTAGCCCCATTGGGGACAAAGGCAGTGGCTCCCAGCGGTGGGATGAAGGGTTCAGTAGGCCTGTGTGGGATCACTTCAAGGAAGTGATCTCGGGTGACAGCAGCCAGGTGGCCTGCCTTCACTGTGGGAAGGTAGTGTGCTGTGGGAATAAGAGGGGGAATCTCAGTAATAATGGCATGAATTCCCACATGAGGACCTGGCATAGGGCTTTGGTGGTACAAGAGAGTGTGGACAGGAGTGGGTTCACAAGCAGCAGCAGACCTTCCCCCTCTGCTCATGGCAAGGGGAAGGAGGGACAGCAGCAGCAGGTCCCATCTTGAACTCCCCAGCAGCAGCAGCAGCAGCAGCAGCGGCGTCAGGTCACAATGGAGGATCTGGGGTTTGGACAGTTGCGGCATGGTGGAGTGCGTCATCCAGCAGCAACCAAGATCACCAGGTTGGGGGGCGGGGGGAGATGATTGTCCTGGATGACCAGTCATTCAGCATTGTGGAGGAGCAGGGATTCCTCCGGCTGCTCGCACTGTTGACACCCCAGTACCAGCTTCCCTCACGTACCACCTTCAGCAGGCAGGTGGTGCCTTCCCTGTACCAGGCAGCTAGGGACCGGGTGAGGGAGCAACTGGTCAAGGCAGGTGGGGCGGTTGTGCATTTCACCACAGACATTTGGAGCAGCTGAAATGCACAACATGCCTTCCTGGCCCTGACTGCTCACTGGTGGCAGCTGCAGGTGGCAGGGTACAGGTGGGCCCTGCTTCATGCCAGGTCTTTGGCGAGAGCCACACTGCCGTCAACATAAGCGGAGCCTTGAACACCATGGTGGAGGGGTGTCTAAGGGAGGAAGCCCCATTCGCCAGGGGGTTCATGGTAATGGATAATGCTGTGAACATGAAGAAGGCAGTGCTGGATGGCGGATTCCAGCACATCCCCTGCACTGCCCACACCCTTCCCCTGGTGGTGAGGGATGACCTAGGCCTGGGGGAGAAGGCAGAAGAGCGCAGCAGCAGCCCCCTTACCCTGTTAATCGAGAAGGGCAGGAAGATTACAGGGTACTTTAACAAGAGCGTGAAGGGTGGTCGCCTCTTTAGGGAGAAGCAGGTGGAGCTGGGGGTGCAGGAGCACTGCCTCGTGCAGGATGTCAGCACCAAGTGACACTCCACCTATAGCATGGTGGAGCAGAGGCGGGTCCTGCATGAGGTAGCCTCAGCGTGGGAGATTGGGGTGGAAAGGCCACTAGGGCGGGAGGAGTGGAAAATGATGGCCCAGGCCGTGTACATCCTTAAGCACTTTAAGGATGTGATGGAGAGCCTGAGTGCGGTGATGACTACCCTGAACCAGGTAACCCCCCTGGTCCAAACTCTCATCAGTAGGATGGAAGGCTTCTTGAGGGACCAAGGCAGGGGGGAGGAGGAATGGCAGCTTGTACCAGAGATGGTGGCCCTTGTACAAAGGTTGAAGTGGCTGAGTAGGCATTTTGACCTTCTTATTCACAAGGAGGTATGCATACTGTCCACCATGCTGGACCCCAGGGTGAAGGCGAGTGTGGCAGTTCACACAGTAGACTTCACCTTGAGGAAGCATGCTCTGGTGGAGAGGGTGGGGGCAAAACATCTCAAGGAGCCTGTGGTGGATCCCAGCAGCGATCCCCTTATGTACTGAGCAGAGATGGGGAAGATATGGCAGGCTCTGACCAGGGAACTAGTGTCTCGCCCATCAACCAGCATGCCCAGTGAACGGGTGTTTTTGGCAGCAGGGAACATCGTGGGTGCCCACCGTTTGAGGCTGGGTTGGTGGAGCAGCTCCTGTTCCTGAAGGTCAACCTGCCACTGCTGGGTTTCCCTGATCTGGCCTTGGATCCATAGTGAGGGTGGGGGCAGACTTGAGAAAGAGAGAGAAGCTCCCCGCTAATAGAATGAGAGAGGCAGACACGCTCCTGCCCATGCTGTCACCTGCTGTACATGACCAGAGAGAGACAGAGAGACTCCCTGCTGCTAGACTGAGAGCGAGAGAGGGGCATCCTGCTCAAGCTCCCACCTGCCTGACTGCCTGCTCCTCCAGTGCCACATGCTGCTGCCCGCTGCCAGAGAACCTCTCTCTCTCTGACACCCCCACACAGAAACATTTCCTGCTGCTGCTGCCGCCGCCACTGCCAGTCAACCTCCCTCTCTCTCTGACACCCCCACACAGAAACATGCCCTACTGCTGCTGCTGCCACTACCAAGCTCCTGACTGCTTCTTCCTCCGATGCCAACCGCTGCTGCCCGCTCCCAGAGAGCCTCTCTCTCTCACATCCCCACACACAAACATGCCCTGCTGCTGCTGCTGCCAAGCTCCCACCTGCCCGACTACCTGCTCCTCCGATGCCACCTGCTGCTGCCCGCTGCCAGAGAGCCTCTCTTTCACACACCCACACAGAAACATGCCCTGCTGCTGCTGCTGCTACTGCCAAATTCCCACCTGCCCGACTGCCTGCTTCTCGGATGCCAGACACTGCTGCCTGCTTCCAGAGAGCCTCTCTCTCTCACACACCCCCACAGAAACATTCCCTGCTGTTGCTGCCGCCGCCGCCACCTCCACTGCCAGAGAACCTTTCTCTCTCTGACATCCCCACACAGAAACATTCCCTGCTGCTGCTGCCGCTGCCCCCACTGCCAGACAGCCTCTCTCTCTCTGTGCCACCCCCACACAGAAACATGCCCTACTGCTGCCATTACCAAGCTCCCGACTGCCTCCTCCTCCGATGCCAAAAGCTGCCGCCCGCTCCCAGAGAGCCTCTCTCCTGGCATCCCCACATGAAAAGATGCCCTGCTGCTGCTGCCGCTGCTGCTACCAAGCTCCCACCTGCCCGACTGCCTCCTTCTCTGATGCAACACACAGCTGCCCACTCCCAGAGAATCTCTCTCTCTGGCACCCCTACACAGAAACATGCCTGGCCCCTGGCTGCTCCACCTGTGGTGTTGTCTACAAACAGATATAAGCTACCACTCCAGTCCCAAGAACAATCATCAGGGCTCTGGGGCCGTCATTCCACTGCATCCAGAAGCTGCCACTCCAGTCTTTCGAACCATCATCAGGATTCTGGGGCTGTCATTCCGCTCACGGGGAGCTGTCGTTCCACTGCATCAAAAACCAGCCATTCCAGTCCCAGGACCCACCATCAGGGTTATGGGGTCGCCGTTCCAGTCACAGAGGGCTATCGTTCCACTGCATCCAGAAGCTGCCACTCCAGTCCCAGAACCCATCATCAGGGTCCTGAGGCCATCATTCCACTCACGGTTAGCTGTTGTTTCACTGCATCATGTTATTGTACGCTGCCCCGAGATGTCATAGGCATGAGTGGGGCAGCTAATAAATATAAACAAATAAATCAAGAAGCTGCCACTCCAGTCCCAGGACCCACCATCTGGGTTCTGGGGCCGCCGTTCCATTTATGGAGGGCTGTCGTTCCACTGAATCAAGAAGCTGCCACTCCAGACCCAGGACCCACCACCAGGGTTCTGGGGCCGTCATTCCAGTCACGGGGAGCGGTGACTCCACTGCATCAAAAAGCAGCCACTCCACTCCCAGGACCCACCATCAGGGTTCTGGGGCCGCTGTTCCAGTAACAGAGGACTGTTGTTCCACTGCATCCAGAAGCAGTCACTCCAGTCCAAGGACCCACCATCAGGGTTCTGGGGCTGTCGTTCCATGGGGAGCTCTTGTACCCACTGCATCAAGAAGCAGCCAGTCCAGTCCCAGGACCCACCATCAGGGTTCTGGAGCCGCTGTTTCAGTCACGGGAGCTGCTGTTCCACTGCATCCAGAAGCAGCCACTCCAATCCCAGGACCCACCATCAGGGTTCTCGGGCCACCGTTCCAGTCATGGAGGACTGTTGTTCCACCGCATCAGGGAGTAGTCAGACCCAGGACCCACCATCAGGGTTCTTGGGCCGCTGTTCCAGTCACAGAGGTCTGTCGTTCCACTGCATCCAGAATCTGCCACTCCAGTCCCAGGACCCACCATCAGGGTTCTGGGGCTGTCATTCCGCTCACAGGGAGCTGTCGTTCCACTGCATCCAGAAGCAGCCCCTCCAGTTCCAGGAATCACCATCAGGGTTCTGGGGCTGTCATTTCAGTCACGGAGGGCTGTCATCCCACTGCATCCAGTAACTGCCACTCCAGACCCATGACCCACCATCAGGGTTCTGGGGCCGCCATTCCAGTCATGGGGAGCTGTCGTTCCACTGCATCCAGAAGCTGCCACTCCAGTTCCAGGAACCACCATTTGGGTTCTGGGGCCGTCATTCCGCTCACAGGGAGCTGTCCTTCTACTGCATCAAGAATCAGCCACTCCAGTCCCAGGACCCACCATCAGGGTTCTGGGACCATCGTTCCAGTCACAGGGGGGCTGTCGTCCCACTGCATCCAGAAGCAGCCAGTCACTCTACTCCCAGGACCCACCATCAGGGTTCTGGAGCTGCTGTTCCAGTCACGGAGTACTTTCGTTACACTGCATCCAGAAGCTGCCACTCCAGTCCCAGGACCCACCATCAGAGTTCTGGGGCTGTCATTCCACTCACAGGGAGCTGTCGTTCCACTGCATCAAGAAGCAGCCACTCCAGTCCCAGGACCCACCATTAGGGTTGTGGGGCCATCATTCCGCTCACAGGGAGCTGTTGTTCCACTGAATCATGAAACAGCCACTCCACTCCCAGGCCCCACCATCACGGTTTTGGGGCCACCGTTCCAGTCACGGGGAGCTCTTGTTCCACTGCATCAAGAAGCAGCCACTCCAATCCCAGGACCCACCATCAGGGTGCTCCGGCTGCCGTTCCAGTCATGGAGGACTGTCGTTCCACCACATTAAGGAGCAGCCAGTCCCAGGACCTACCATCAGGGTTCTGGGGCCATCATTCCACTCACAGGGATCTGTCATTCCACTGCATCCAGAAGCTGCTACTCCAGTCCCAGGACCCACCATCAGGGTTCTGGAGCCACCGTTCCAGTCACAGAAGGCTGTCATTCCGCCGCATCAAGGAGCAGCCAGTCCCAGGACCCACCATCAGGGTTCCGGGGTCATCATTTTGTTCGCAGGGAGCTGTCCTTCCACTACATCAAGAATCAGCCACTCCAGGCCCAGGACCCACCATTAGGGTTTTGGGGCGGTCATTCCGCTCACAGGGAGCTGTCATCCCACTGCATCAAGAAGCAGCCAGTCCAGTCCCAGGACCCACCATCAGGGTTTTGGGGTCGCCATTCCAGTCACAGGGAGCTGTCGTTCCGCTCCATCAAGAAGCAGCCACTCCAGTCCCAGGACCCACCATCAGGCTTCTGGGACCATCGTTCCAGTCACAGGGGGACTGTCGTCCCACTGCATCCAGAAGCAGCCAGTCAGTCCAGTCCCAAGACCCACCATCAGGGTTCTGGGACTGCTGTTCCACTCACGGAGGGCTGTCATTCCACTGATTCCAGAAGCTACTATTCCAGTCCCAGGACCCAGCATTAGGGTTTTGGGGCAGTCATTCCACTCACAGAGACCTGTCGTTTCACTGCATCAAGAAGCTGCCACTCCAGTCCCAGGACCCACCATCAGGGTTTTCGGGCCGCCAGTCCAGTCACGGGGAGCTGTTGTTCCACTGTATCCAGAAGCAGCCACTCCAGTCCCAGGACCCACAATCAGGGTTCCAGGACTGTCGTTCCAGTCACGGGGGGGCTGTCATCCCACTGCATCCAGAAGCATCCAGTTACTCCAGTCCCAGGACCCACCATCAGGGTTCTGGGGCCGCTATTCCAGTCACGGAGGGCTGTCGTTCCACTTGTCAAGGAGTATTTTATACTCACACACTGCTGTTGTGGTTAAATCTGTCAGAGTTTCTTTATTGATCTCAAAGCGCAGAGAGAGAGAGCAGAACTGAATCCATGCAAGGATACAGACTGGTCTGCAGGATTGCAGATTACATAAGTATTTTATAGGTTACAATTCAAACAAAGAGATACAGGCATGTCACTCAAAGCAACATCATACAAAGGTAAAAGGTTACAGCAATTGTTTACATGCTCAGCAACATATTCTCAAAACAATATAAGCTAGACTGTTTATTAAGGAAGGTGCCTAAACAAAGCTAATTAACTAGAACATCTGTAAGGCTATTTTCTCCTATCTGCTGAAAGGAAAAACGGAGTGGCGTCCCTCTGTCCAATGTTATCATGCATGAAACTGTTTGCCAGACCTTGGAGTGTGAAGCAAAACTCAAACTAGTCTAATGCTTACATTTATCTAGCAGGCCAAAGCTCACTTCAGCAATGAATGGTCTTCCATTTTATGTTACCTTACTCTGGCTATGTGTAACTTAATTCTATAGGGTCCCTTATAAAAATTCCTCCACAATCCCTTCCTTTTCTGCCGTTGAGGCAGAACAATCTAATTTTTTCTAAACCCTTATGGACATTAAGTTACCAATCTCTGCTTGCTGAGTTTGGAAATCCGCATACATGTTATAAACCTGGGCACTTTGTCTTTGATTCAAACCTTGTGATAGTTGTTTTGTAGTGCTAGTCAAGCAACATCTAAAAAGCATTAAGAATAATTGAATGCATAAAAATACTCCAAACAAAACAACAAAAACAAGCAAAACAATATAAAAGGTTTTGGAGCCTAAGCCTCCAAGCCAGGCCCAGAGGATCCATTGATCTGTTTGATGTAACTGGGCCACTGCTTCTTTAATTCGAGCAGTTTGATCTAAAATGGAGCTAGAGTTGTCTGAGATGTAAACACAGCATTCTTTCCCAATCAGAGCACACACACACCCTTTGCTGGCCAGGATAAAGTCTAGGGCTATTCGGTTTTGCAAAACCATCTGTCTGATATTACCCATCTCATCGACTATGTCCTTAAAGCCTAGGGATGTGGCATTAGCAACCTTTTCTAATACCCCAGACATGCATTGTATTTCTCGCATAGAGAAAGCAACTCCAATGGCAGGTATTGTGATACCCCAATATCTTTGGGTCTCAGTGATTTCCCTCTTGTTTCTCAGTTTACCTGGAGGGAGTGAAAGCAAATGTCGAATGGCAGGGAAAGTGGCTCCAATGAAACAAGATCCCTCCCACCAGGGGGGTAATTTCTTATAGGCCTTGTTTTCACAAATGAAATAGTGTCCAATCAGGGCAATGTGTTCAGTCATATAGGACGAGGAGGATTGCATACTGTGAAGTTCATAATAACTGGAATTCAGGGGGTAGGGAAATAGCCACGGAAGGAAATTCCATTCAAAGCTGCATACCCAGTTGAATTTATGGTGTATGTGTAGTTGCACGTGCTATAGCCTACTTTGATCCCTTCCTTTTGTGCATATTTTCCCACATAGACCTATTAGACTGAAAACAATATTTTTTTCTGCACTTCCTTGGCCAGGTGAATGTCAAGAAGGATTATTATAGCCTATATTAGCCCATGTTCTGTGTCTGGAGATGGAGTGGTTACCTCTTGCACTATTCAAAAGCATTTAACACTGCAGGAACAAAATATCTTTCAAAGCGTAAGGGTAGATAGACCCAAATTTAACATTTAAACACACAAAAAACATTACAGCTATTCAATTTATAACAAAGACATTAACACTGTACACTAGGCATTTATTATTAGTGTGTATGTGTTTGTGCATTCACATGTTAGTGTGCAAAGTTCTTTTGTTTTCTTGGGCAAGGCAAACAGTGGTGGCAATGGTGATGATGCAGACCTGTAAGAAAACACAGAGCTGGATCCAGTAGAAAATCATCTAAAAGTCTTTTTCTTTACCACTAAGGTGGTAGTGGTGACACATCTGCTCTCTTGGTTTGTAGTTGCAAATCCACTTTTCTTTGTAGTGGCAAATCCTCTTCTTGTGTAGGTGGCAGGGAAGAGGTTACTAGCACATTACCCTGCCCCTCTGACCTTATTTCTACAGGTGCAGAGGTCCTTTTTGCAATGGGAGCTGTGAATCCAGGGTGAAGGTGCCTGGAAATTAGTGTCTGTAATGTCTGTGTTGGTTGCAAAAGTACTTGAAAAAAACTCACCACTGCAGCTTGAAGGCTGTTGTGTTCTTGGTGGCTTTTAATGGGGACCTCATCACCGGGCTGCAGGTCGAGGCAGGCCTCACGAGGTTCCAGAGAAAGGGCTTCTTGGATCTATGAACAAAAGTCTTGACACGCTTCATTAGTGCTTGGCATTACGACAGCACAGTTTTATCAGTCAAATTGATGATCATTTCAATTGTGGTGGTATAGATTTATGGGCCTTCCCATCAGGGTTTATAATGAGGTCCCTTATAAAAATTTTGATGCAAGATGATTTCATGAGCAGAAGGGTTAAAAGCAAAAGTTCTTAACCAATTGAGGTTTGCTTTCCAAAATGACATTTTATTTTCTTACTGTTTTTTTTCAAACTGAAAATGGTCTAAGCAGCAAAAGATTTTGCTGGATTCTCAGGGCCTCGCCAGCCCCCTCAGGTTGGAAAAAAATGAGCACACCCACCATTGTTACTAGGCAAAGGAATCCCAAACCATGGGATAAAATTCTTTGAGAAAGTCATTCTGTCCTGATGAAAAACTTGTGCACACAAATATTAGTGTTTGTTTACCTCTAGGACACAGACACACAAGAACCAGTGCACAGGTAACTAAACACATCAAAATACTATTTAAAATGCAAGCCTAATCAAATGGGGTAGACCTGAAAATTCTGCCAGGCCACAACAACGAATTAAAACAAAATATTTAATTAGGCAGTCTAGCCATAAGTCAAAAGCAAGGCATGGGACCTGAACTCAGTTCATATAATTTGTGGCATTCAGGCATTAGGGATTAACTTTAAACACGCTGAAGGACCCCAAAATTTAACAGTGATTAATTATTTTTCTTCAAGTTTCTTATACCTCTTATACCCATAATATCCCCCTTTTTGCTCAAGTGAACCACAGCGTGAGGCACGCGAGCAAAAGTAGAGGAAAAGCACTTGGAAAAGGTACAACAAATACTCTGGATCAACATTTTGGCCCACTACCATAGGAGGATGTGAAAAGCATTCACCCCTCGGAGTGGTACTGTACCAGTTGTATACTAGGCAACCAGTAAGTGTACTTGGTGTTTTTGGCATAAGCTCCGAAAATGAAATTTCCACTGGGCTTTTCCGTGGTAATTGCAAGCAGTAAAACAAGGATTACAATGTTATTTGGGCACTAAGGGGTTAATCCAGTTGCAATGGTTCAGACATTCACATCCCAAATCGAGTTAAGTTGAGACATCTCTGACACATAGTCTCCAAAGGTCTTGTCTGCTGCCTTTAATCAAAGCAAACTCTGTCTTTTGCTGGCGGAAAGACAGCCGCTTTTCTTCCCCTCCTCCCCCTCAAGATATCTTCCTGAGCCATTCAAGAAGATATGGTTGTGGGGGGAAGGTGTTCCATTGTGGGCACTGAAATGCAATATGATTCTTTAGTATTGCTTCTTTTTTCCATTAAATTTTCTTGTGAACACCAACTCGTTAAAACTGTTATAAATAATACTTTCAGTTTTGTTTTGGTTTCGCAGCTGGCGGCCGCTTTTTTCAGACATTTTTTTTCAAACATTTTACCTTAATTAACTTATTAAAAGCTAAAACAAAAACTTTAGTTTTACAGCAAGCTGCTTGGGCTATTTATCTAATTCTGTCTGTTGATTAACCCTTAATAGGTCACAGCTGTAAAAGGGCTTCTATTGCAATAACACTTTTGAAAAACTTATTAGTCTAACTTAACCTAATTATCTAAAACACTTACATTTTTCCAATACAAACAACATTAAACCAAAGCTTTTCTGTTTCACTTTACTAAGACTTTCTGTCACTCTGATATACACATTAATTGTCTGGTTCTGTTTCTGCACGAGGCAGACACACCAACATTCTGTCTGTCCATCTTATTTACATGCTTTTTCCTACCTAACACAAATCATTGGAAACTCTCTTTTCAAGAATACTTAACTCTGCTTTGCAGAAAGCAGGGTGAGCTGTTAAAATCATGAGTCTGTTTTGGCCCTTTTCCCCTCATCTGCATAAGGCACTTTATTATACATAAGAGGGCAGTTTGTAAGGGCCATTGGCCTTTCCTTGTTGGCAATCTGAGCACTTGATCCCATCATAACCAATTTTAATTGCTCCATGTGCCATGATATTTTGCAGTACCAAACGTACAGGGTGGTGGTTCAGCCATGCTGGTAGCCAAATGTAATTAGTCAGCATGGCTCTTGCAGCCAAGTTTTGCAGTGTCCATACTTTGGGACCTGGATTACTTAATTTTGGATATTTATGGGTCATTGCTTTTCCAACACCTGCCAATTGCTCCAATATGTAATTACTGGCATCAACATTTCTTTCTTTTCTAAGGGTCCACATTATTTTAGTCTTTGTTTGCTGGGCCAAATGTACACATCCAGGGATCACACCATGAGACAGGAATCAATAGTTATATATAAAAGCATGTGTCCAAGGGCCATCTGATCTTTGTCTTCGATCCTCCTCCCAAGAGACTGTGTGGGCCTCTATATAAAATGTCTCCATTGGTCTGGGTAACCCCGAATCCAACCACTGATAGATCCACCAGTCTCTTGGTCTAAGTAATTTCTTTCCTTCCAAACCTATTGGAACATCCAATACTCACTTGAACATTGGCCCTGGGGATTTTCCACTGTTCTGTACAAGTGCCACCTCTGGACAGGACATATAGGTGTATAGATTGTAAATCCAGAAAGGCTGCAGAAGGACCCAAAAAGGGACCTATGCATCTATTCCTGCCACGCTTCAATATTATGTTTGTATCCATGGTGCAATTCCAGGTGACCAATTTTAAAATAGGCAGCAAT